>BMAV01021666.1:244865-405171 GCA_019973955.1 Trichonephila inaurata madagascariensis
ATACAAAATAAACGTCTTCAAAAAAATTTTAAAATTTAAGAAAAATCTTATGTTATGCATGTACTTTTAAATAAAATGCATTTTGTCTAGCTATATTCATTATTGTTGTTGACAAATTTGCATTTATTAAGAGAAAGTTTATGAAAAAATGAAAAGTTGGCAACTACTAAGCGCATGAACTGATTAGCTGGAAACACATGTTTACTTTTATCGTGTAACTATGACGTCATGCATGAGATTTTGAACTGTTTGGCTAAAGGCACGTGGTTATCATTATCACGTGACCGGGAGGTTACATGAATTGAATACATTTGGATCAATGTGTTCTTTTTATCAAGCATTTGTTTTCATTTGTTCAAATCCATACTTATGTACTGCAAAAAGTTTTGCTTACCGAGTAACATAAACCATGCTAGAAAACAGAGTAATATATTATTAAGGGACACAATAAAGTGAAATAATTATTAAGAATAAGAAAACAACTGACGAATGTTTCTTTTTTTTTTCATTGGTGCAAATTCATTTGACAGTTTTTTTTTAAAAAAAATGTTCCCCTTCAGATCATTGCATTTGAGCATACACTTTATTTTGACGTTCTTCATAAAAAATGCAGATAGGATTATAATTTAACATCGCAATTCCCAATTTTAAAACCGGAGAAAAATTTTCATGAAAGAGTTAAAAGCTTTTTGAGATTTTTCTTTTGTGCCTAATGAATTTGTTAACTTTTAAAAAAGATTGCGGTTTTTATTTTTTTCTCCATCTTTTACATTTACTCTTAAAATAGATATACATTTAGTAAGTACCGTACCATAGTACCATTTAGTGCCATATTTATTCGAATCTAGCCGCGCTTTTTTTTCGATGTTAATGCTACTAAAAACTGGTGCAACTTAAAATCGAAGGTGAAAAATTCATTGAAAAGGAAAAACTTAATATGATACTCTGACAGTTAGAATAATTATCGTTTAAGGTATCCGACTGGTTTAAAATTATCATTTTCTTTAAAAAAATTGAAACTTTGTCTTTTAGTCTATTTTTGTAGCCTGTTTAACAAGCTTTCTAAAAAATATCTTACTTTTTACTCTGAGTCAAAAAGAAAAAAAAGTCATAGCTGTTTTTGTTTGGTGTACTAAGCCCAAATCGAAATCACAAATTTAAATCCAAAATCGGAAGTGTGAGTGTTTTCGGTTGATCCTCCCCCTCCCCCGATAATACGTTTTTTTATTCATTTAAAACATTTTTAATGAATTTTTTTTATGTTTAGTAGACTTTATTTCGCTTTATAAATATTTTAAAAGATAAATATCGCTTTCAAATAGGCAACTTTTTACTAATTGCAATGTTTATTTTGATTTAAACGAGTTGCTATCTTTTTACCAGTTACGTTCAAAATTAGCTGTGTTTGAAGAAATTAGGTCAAGGGAATTCAACCTTTCTTTTTTCGCCTGGCCACATACATATGACAACTAGGCCGCAATATAAGGAATAATGGGAAGGGGGAGGGGTGACGCTATAAGATCAATTATATTTAAAACGGGAGAAATTGATCAAAATATTGAAACTAATATATATATATATATATATATATATATATATATATATATATATATATATATAATATATATATATATTATAATTTTGTTATGTTATTTTAAATTGATATTAAACTCTATCAAACTCAACTCTCAAAAAGAGGGTTTCATAAAATTTTTAACCAGTTATGGGGTAGTTTCGATTTCTTTTCATCAACGATCCCAAACTCTTTGTTAGCATTCTACTGTCCTAAGAACAAAGCTGTAGTGTAATTTAATAATTTGATTTTTTTTTACAAAGCCTCACTTATTACTCATTTGTTTTACTTCATTATTATTTATTTCAGATATTAATTTATCAAGCGACGAATGGTAGCAAAGAGTTTTTACTGAATTCTGCACTAAAATCGTGTTTAACATTAGTTCAGAGTTGTCTATGCATTTTTGTTTCAAATTTATTCAAAGAACTTTTAATTATACGAAAAAAAAAACATTTCGGAACACAATTAATTGAATTTATCAAAGAGTACATCGAAAGCATTTAAGAAACACTCTAACAATTTATGTATCAATTCAGATGTTTATACTTGACAAATACATATGTTTATCAATATATTTATTGTAACTAATCTAGTAGAATGTTTTTGTCATATCTGCATTTTGTGATATTACCACTGACAAAATAATTTGGGCTGTTACAAAGGTTTTTTAAGAAAGCCAACTTATCTCGTCTTGAATAAAATCCTCAAGAAACAGAACCATTGAAAGAGATTTGTGGTTATTGGTATAATGATGAGTAAAATTATATTTTTTAAATGTAACATTTTCACGATAAATCAAACAAGTTATTGATCCATGTTTGCTTTTTTCTACGAATTGGTCAAGATCCCAATCGTCTTGAAACAACATATATTATTTAGATATTTTACGCTTAGAAGACACGAGGGAAAAATTAATTTCACCCTTAAAATGGTATCTACTGTACTGTTATTTATTGTCACTAACCGTAACAATTACAAAAGGGAAAAAGTTTATCTCACAATTCGTACCAATACGCCATCGATACCAAAATTAAATTTGTTATTGCAACGGGCCACTCAGAAACGCTCGCTGTCCGCAGGTTGAGTATAGCTGAACTAGGTGACTCAAAATTTCACTAAGCATTGTTAAAGAAAGCAAAAAATACTTTAGAACCACGTGACCAGAAACACTGCACTGATAATCTATGGGGCATTGATCGCCGGCACTGTAGTAAAACTTTCACGCTAGTCATTTAAAATTCCTATTGCGTGCGTAGAATATCAATACTTAGTGAATGAGAGCTGTTGAATGCCACGAAACGTGGATATAGGATTTTATGCAAAATGGTATCGGAAAAAGTGCGTGTCACCTCACTAAATATTTACGAATTTATAACGACACATATGTATATAAGGAAAAACTTTATAGCAATAGTCGAGGATTAGTGTGCTCACGATTGACATAAAAGCCTACTTTTTAAGAGAAAACATAGCTTTGAGCGGAGAATTAACTGTTAATATAAGCACACATTCCGATGCTATAGCAAATTTTCGATACAATAAACGACCTCGTTACGAAACAAACATATACCAATGGAAAAGTTTAATTATTTTGTTTGACGATTACCATCAGCAAGTAGAATTAGAGTTTTGATATGAACAAAAAGGTGACGAAAGCACAGCATTCTTGACCTTCTTTTACCCCAAATTATTTTTTGTTCCTAAACGTATCCTTCATGAAAACAGTGATCATATAATAGCTCATAGTGAAAGCCAAAATACCCAAGAACATGTCATTTAAAGGCATCTTGCAGCAATATCTCAACATTTATTATACATTGCATATATCCTAAGAATTTAATCCACTGAAATTTATATAAATTCTATTTAAATTATTAAATATAGAGTTTTAAGAAAATTAATTTATAGAAACTTATAATTCAAATTCCTATATAGCAAAGTTCTTAAATTTATATATAAGATTAATCTTTAATTTTTACACAAACCATACTTAAAGGTAGTGTCAAGATACCGAAATGATTAACTACAATAGTTTTTACATTAACCTTTTCTTATGTAAACCAGGTAACGTCTATTTTCTGTAATTTCGAATAAATAAATCAATTCTCTTTTCTCCCGTGTGTAGCCTAGTAATTAGATCATCGGACTCTAGATCGGAAGGCCTGGCTTCGATGCCCAATACCACCAAATACCCTCCGAGTACACACGGAGGACGTGCTCGTTAAATCAGTGGGTTCGAAAGTCTTGTGGGTGGTCGCAGCTGAATCCACGGGTGCAGGGGCTGGAAATTATTTCCCTCCCCTCCAGTTCCGTGCCTAAATTGTGGAGGTGGAGATAGGTGGTGTCGCCCTCTATCGTTAAGAAGTCCAACCTGTCTCACAGGCTCTGGCAACATTCATTTATTTCATTCGGGAAGGACACGACCACAACAACAACATTTCTCTTTTAATTTATTTACAACATTTACAGTATTTGTGTTGTCAAATACATAGAAATAAATAAGAATACCATTTAAATGTGTTGTTATTCTTTTAAAAAGATATCTCAATATAATACGTGTGATGTAATTCTTATCATAAATTTTCTAAAAATAAATTAAAAACAGCATAAAATTAAAGCATCAATTTTTTTATACATAAAGGGAGACAATGTTGAATTTTATAATTAGTAACAATAATTCTTCCTTTAAATATTAGTTCATTATTGTTGTAATTAATATAAAGAGTAATAATAATAAGTCAATTAGTTTAATCCTACAATTACTATCTACACATATTTTTAAAAATTTTAGAGATAACATTTATGTAAGAACTTAGAGTATTTGCTAAATTCTGAAATTTAGTACAAAATCATGTAATATTTACACTGTATTTGTAAAGCTTTTACTTTGAAAAATTTGGAAACTACGTACCGGGTAAAACCCGGCGTATAACACACACTTTCAACACAAAAGATAAGATCGAAATTTTCGGGTGTGCGTTATACTCCGGGTATAAAAATTAGAGCTTTATATATGAAGATGAAAAAAGAAAAAAAATTAACTTCATTTATCGAAATAATGTTTATTTAAAAGAAATGACATTCCTTATTAACTTAAAGGATTGCAGTTCTAGAAATATATTAAATTTTTTCTAAAGTTTTAATAATCCCGTACATTTTAGGTCTCTTCGTAAAAAAAGAGAGTGCGCGTTAAACGGCGAATATACCTAAAAATTAAAAATTGCACCTTGAAAGTATAGATGTGCGTTATACAGTGATGCGCGTTATACACGGATTTTATGGTATTTAATGTCTTAAATAAATACAGAGATATAAAAATAAATTCTAGCGAAGAGAGAAGCTTTAAAATTTTGTTCCTTTCAAGTTTCTCTAGAAATATATATCTATTAAACTTTTAACTATCAACAGCTCAACAATCCAAACTACTACCGTTTTATAACAGCCTTTAAAAAATATACACTTAAATCCAACTCCAGCAACATTAATTGAATAACAAATTAAATCATTACATTTATTTTATTGACATGATAAATTCTAGTCAGTTTTGTGACCTTAAAAAATAACAGAATAGAATTAATTTGAAGCAAATCGATAGCAGTTATATTAAATTCAAAATTTGTTACATTATTAATAACATAAATTTCACAATTTAATTCTGAAAGTTTATGCAATGCATACAAATATTTTAACCCCCATCACAACAAAAATATTTTGTTGTGAAACTAATCTTATCCTTACCCCACGCATACGGAAAGAACCAAACAAACGTTTTCATTAATTATTTTTGAGAATAAAAGTACAATTTTACCGGAAACTGAGGAAAAATTAAACAGAATGGCATTTTGAGCAGTCAA
This sequence comes from Trichonephila inaurata madagascariensis, assembly GCA_019973955.1. Lineage (NCBI taxonomy): Eukaryota > Metazoa > Arthropoda > Arachnida > Araneae > Nephilidae > Trichonephila > Trichonephila inaurata. Next base: position 250,296 of record BMAV01021666.1, read on the forward strand.
AATAAAACTGAGAAAGTCCCTTTCCTTAATTAGTCCTAATCATTTTCTGCTATTAGTACACGCATATGCAACTACCATGATTAAAGCAGCTTAAAATCCACTAATTTAATTAATGGAATTCGGAAAAGAATGTCAGAGAGGAGTTCTATTTTGTTTCTATTGCGGCATAATACGAACACAACCACGAAGAGATTCTGAAAAGCTAATGCTGATTTATCGCCTGTAATTAAAAGAATGCTCTCGACACTGATCCTATAAATTGGAAGAGCATACCTCTCCGTGAGAGATTAAAAACCTCTCGGCTGTATTTTATCGGCTTTTAGGCTTAACAACGGGAGAGGTTTAAAGTTAAGTCTCCAACATCCATTGCTCTAATTTATTGCTCAGCTGAGAATCGTAGTCAAATGCTTTCATTATTTACTAGCACTCACCGCAGCTTATTATGAAAGAAAATTATGAAAAAGAAAATAATCTTGCCGATTTATGTATTTATTACTTTTTATTTTGTTTCTACATATCAAGTATTATTTCATATGGTCATATTTCAAGAAAGATATCATGCATTGCGCCACAAGATGATTTAATGAGATTACCTTGTACGTTAACGCAATGTTCTCTGCATGTCAGTGATTCTCAACCTTTTTTTCAATTCCTATAAAAATTTCACTATCTCCCTATATATTGTTCAAATTTTCAATCGTCAAAAACAAAAAAACATTTTAAAGTTATCAATTGAGCTGAAATTGGACGACAATACAATACTTTAAAAAATTAATAAAATTAATTGATTAAAACTAATTATTCAAAGAGTTACAAATAAAGCCACGTTGGCATCATTTGTGGCGACTTATCGACCCTTTTGGCGAGTTGTCTCAAAACATTAAAGGTTTTTTTTCTCATATTTTAAAGCACTCCTTTGAGCTGAAATTTTCTATACACGATTGTTTGGGGTAACAATACGATAATTTAATTATAATTGATTAAAATTAATTGATTTCAACCCAAAGAAGTACAGATAGAATCACGTTGGCTTCATTGTTAAAGACTCAGGTCCAAACTTCAAAAGATTTTTTTCCTCGCGTTTTAAAGCATTCAGCTGAACTGTAATCAGTGACGTAGTAACCACCGTATCTATGATACGGGGCCCCAAGCTACAGGGGCTCTAACATGTGTAACTACCGTACCACTAACAGGACTTTCTTTTCTAAAAACGGGCACCGAGGGAGTTTTTATATGTTGCCAACTCAAAACTAGCTACGCCAGTGACTGAAATTTTATATACACGATTGTTTTGATTGGAATACGATACTTTAATGATAATGAATAAAAATTAATTACCACTAAATGTTGTGATTCTGTCATATGTAAATACATATTTATATTAATTGCAACTATTTAGTAAAAAGTAGCCAAAATAAAATTTTTCTTTGTTGGTCTAAGTAGGAATTGACTTATAACTTGTTTTTGTTGTTGTTGGGGTACACTTTTAAGAATTTCAAATTTGGCGGCACACTAACAATAAAATAATTTTAAAACAATTTTACTTATCTATAATGTACTATGTACAATTGTTTATCATAGTAATTTTCAATATTAAATAAAATAATATGTACGACAAATACAATAAATTGTTTATTGAGTAATAAATTACAAATTAATTATAAAGAATACTTTTAATACGAAACTTCAGCTTGGTGATTTTTAATAATTCCGTTTATATTGGGACGTAAACATGATAATGACACTTTCATTTCGTCATTTTCATTTAAAAGTTTCGATATTTATTTAAAATTTTTCGATCTAATGCTGGAAATTCGAATTCACGTAAATAAAATGCAGAATATTGTAACAATATTTGTAAAGCTTTTTTTGGAGCTATTATGAGATAATCCCCTCTAACTTTAATCCAAAATTAATTGACTCTTCCGAATATTTAGAAATTAAATCTCGATTATTACAGAGTGAAATCAGTGTTCCGTCTTCATTTTAAGTTAATTCATATAAAAATATACCCATTATCACAAATGGATTATGAACTGAATCAATTTTTTTTTATATCTATCTATCCACGAAAGGACAAGTTAAACATACCACAGATACCCTTAGTTTTATTTCTATAAAATGGTAGAAGGATTTGTTTCCGGATTTTATTTTTTTTTCTCAGAGTATAATCAATAACTTAAAAAAAAAAATTGGTGCCACACAAAAGTGCTTCGGCACAATGGTTGAGATTCACAGCTCTAACCCGCGATCACTCGCGCGGGGTGTTCTGTACACCCCAGCAACAAGAAAATCCTCCCAGGACTCTAAAAAGAATGCACAGAACCGCATTTTCTTCTGTAGCTGCACATTTTAGGTCATTGAACCTTCAGGCCTGATGCAATTCCTCTTTCTCGCACGATTGGAATGTAATGACCTTCAAAAATTTATCTGGGGGGCTGAGAACTCCCACGAGAAGTTGAGCATTTCTATACAGTCTGCTCTGAATGTTTGAAAAATGATTAAAATATTATTTTTCTATACTTTCTACTATCATTATCTCATTAATTATAAAGTATATTTATTTCTGGTATATACGTTTTATATACTGGTTTATGAAAAAATATAAAATTATGTGTTTTAAAATGAAAATTTTGTATTTTTAGTTTAAATTAATGTTAGTCTCATTTGTATGCAATAATTTTAATAATTTTATTTGTATAATACAAAAAACATCTTGTACTTTATAAATATGTATCATAATGACATAATTTTATTTTCATAATTAAATACACGTGTTAAAAGTTTGGGGTGTTCTCTACACCCCGCGAGTAACGACGGTAGCAAAAACAGGCGCGAGTGACCGCAGGCTAAATATGTTAACACATTTAAAAATTATGGTTTTTCACAAATTTATATATGATTGTTTTGTAAATATGTCGTTCATATTTTACGAAATTGTATTATAATTTAAGTAATTTAATAAGTTTAAGATAATTATAGATATTGTTTCAAGGAAGACTGAGAAAAAAATTATATTCTTTGAGGTATTTTTTCAAATATTATTAAAATTCAAACACAGAAAGCAACATTTGATATTTTAAGAGAAATTTGAAGAAATAGTAGTTAATAATTTATCACAACTTTGTAAAATATTCTACAATCTATTTGTAACTTTTTAACCCCCATTAGTAGTTGATTTTTATAAAACCACCGATAGCGAGTCTCTACTCAACAAAAGAAACATGCTTACCGAATTTTAAGCTTTTAAGTATAACAGCTCAAAAACAGGATTTTATTTTTTTTATCAAAAACCGTAACCACTCTTGAGATGGATTTTCAAAAACCGATCTAAGCAGATCTCTGCTTAACAAGTGAAACATGTTCTTCGAATTTCAAGTATGTAGGTGTAATGTTTCAAAAAAATGAAATTTTGCCACTGCAACCAACTTGGGAGTGTTTTTTTCAAAATCTGTTCTTAACGGATCTTTATTAAACAAAAGAAACTTGCTTCCAAAATTTCAAGTCTGTAGGTCTAATACTTCGGAAGATTCCATGATAAATGAAAAATAAAAGCTCGGATTATTCCATTATAAGCTATTTTCTTAAAAAATTCTGTTAACACACACAATAAAAAAAACTGCGCCTCCCTTTAGAGTAAATATGTCATCGTTTTTGGTCCGTTAAAACCACTTACAGTCAGATTCCATTACTCGACAAAGGATAAGCATAAAAGCCCCAAATCCCAAATAATACCATCAATGCTAATTTGCTCATGCCATTCCATCGCAAGTAATGAGGTTCGAAAGACAAATAGAGCTATTTTGCAAATATTCCGTTCTTCTATGGTGAAGAGACAAAAGCTATAATGCAGCCATTTTTGCACGTTTTACTAGCATTCGTATAACGCCCGTTTATTTTTTTTTCCCCAGCAATTTGTCTTAGTAAAAAAGTGCGTTCGAGAAAAAAACCAGCAGTTATTTTCAAAAAAACCACATCCCTTTTTAAAATTTTTACCTTGAAAATTAATCAATTTTTCAGTACTTTGAAGATAGTTTATTTGAATTACTTAGAAATTATTCGCCTCTGCCTGATATTTATACCAAGAAAGACTCTTTTGTATGTATCAAATGCAGCACACAGTTTTGCATTCAAAATATCTTACGGGAGGTTACTTCTTTATTTGCGCCATTTTGTAAAACCGACCATTTCTAAATATTTGAACCTCTAATTGTATAGATACTACATTATAGTCCTTAAAAAAATATTATTAGGAATTTACTTTAAGAATTTGATGGAGTGTAGATTTTATCCACACCTTAAATCGCATTCAACTCTACAATATTTTGATGCAGAGTGACTGTAATATTTGGTCGAAATGGAAAGTCTTTTAACTCATGCTTGCATTAAATGATTTAAAGGAGAGCAGAAAAGTCTAATCATAACTACTTTGTTCGCATTTTAGTCAGAAGAATTTCTTAAAGTGGACAGGTTAGTAAACAAACCTGAGGGAATAATTTTAGAAGATGGAATGCGTAAACAAAGCCATCGCAAAAGCAATTACTGCGGCGAGCTGCAGGATTAGAATGCTTCAAAAGTTTTCAAATCAAGACAGTTCTTTGTTGATGGAATACTCTCAATGGCATCCTCTAATTTCATATTTCATGCTATGAATAGAGCCCAAGGTCCCTTCCAGGTATTCATAATAGAGAGAAACTCAAAGGAATTTTGTTGACGAATAATAAAAATCGTAAAGAGAAGGTGACGGAGTTTTAATAAAAACTGCGCTTATAACTTAACTAGAATTTTAATGAAAGAAAATTATTAGAATTAAAATGTCTTGAAACAAATTTTAAAATATTTTGATGACATTGATATATGGCCACAGTGAAAAATTGTTTTCATGAAACTGTGGGGGCGAAATATTTTTTTTTGGGTTTTAGGATGTTATAAAAAAAAAATATACCTGGGTGCAAAACTTAAGCAACAATGTTAAAATTTAGCGAAGAAATGAAATGAAAGGAGGCTGGAAATCAGTGAGGGAACACAAGTCAGAGAAAAGTCATGCGTATGCAAATATAGAACAAAACTTCAGAAGCGATGTGAGCGTACGCAAAACGCGTGATGCCCGGGGCTGCTCAACAGTAGAATGAAATGAAGGACGGAGACGCAACACCATATTCTCTGCAAGTGCCAGTGAGTCAGTTCGTGAAATATGGCTGAAGAAACACTGGATGACTTCCCAACGTGGAAGAATGATCGGAAAGCGGGAGGGGGGGGCGTACTGCACCGGGGGTGCCGACAACAAAAGTGTCGTTTCGACCGCTTGGGCATTCCCCAAACCACAGGTACAGCTGTTAGGGGGTTGGGGCCCCGCCCGGGACGACAACTGGGGGGAACCCGATATATCATCCTGCAGGCGAAAATTCGACAGCAGCAGCAAAGCACCATTGCTCAGAAACCTGTACGCAACAGGTCGACAAGTGTGCGGTTTACTGTGGCCGCGTTTTCCAAAGGGGGCCCTGTTCACCCCCGCCCTGAAGCTGCCTCCCGTTGAAAGATAGCGACCAAAGCCCCCGCGTGGAAAGAGAGACAAAAAAACTGGACAACTGATAAAGGGTTTTCTCTTTACGGATGGGGGTGGGCAGTACCAGAAGCGATTCCCAACGCGTTTTGATTTGGGAGAGACGGCACCCGGTTTTATCCCAGTAAATCAAGGAAAGACATCGTTCGGTGGCCCCGGGTTCTTTGCGTGGCATTATGCTGAACGGGGGAACTGAGCTTCCCATTTTTGACGGGGTCTGTAACCGGGGACGCTAGAGGAGGTTTCTTCCCCCTCTGCATCTTTTCCGGGTGATTGACCCGACTTCTTTTATGGATGACAATGCACCCCCTCGCACCTTTCTGTTTGGGAGCGCTGGGAAAATGAAGATATCACTGAATATTTGGCCAGCGGGCCCCCCCGATTTAAAACCCCTCGCGGGGAGCTTTGGGGAGGTATTGCCACGCCCCACATCATCCGGGCAAAAAAACAACCCAAAAAAGTGTTTATTGAGGAACGGCACTCCCCTCAAAAAATGTTTCACCAGCTGGTTCTAGTATGCGGGAGAGCAAAGCAACCATTGTGGGGGAGGGGAAAAACCATATTATGGAACATCGCTTGTTGTTCTTCCTGTTGATAGACAATCATGAGGGCACGATACTATGCGTTCAATAAAGTTTTTTTTTTTGATTCCATACCGTATGCGTTGTATTCCTTTTTCAGCGCCGATTTTGGTCATCCTTACGTACATAATACTCTTCCCATTTCAGAATTTCATGTTCTCAGATGATTTTTCGTATTTTAATAAACCCACCTGTTGCTTAAGTTTTGCACACCAGTGTATATTCAACAATATTAAGTTTATTAGAGTATATTTTAATTAACATAGATGTATATATATATGCATGTATTTAACGAAAATCAGTGAAACAAAAACATTCACAAGAACAAATTCATCAAACATAATACAAAATTTTTAAGTTTTTTTGAAAGACGAAACATATATATTGAGTTTTTGGAAATTAATCTGATATTTTTCCTTGCATTGTTCTTTTTAGCATCAAATTGTCAACAAATATTTCGATGTCATCCATTTTTTATTCATTTCACCTTTGGAATGAGCATCTAAATAACTGTGCATACTTTTCATGATGTTCCTCATTCTGATCAGAAGCTGCATTATTCAATTCATTTTCGTCGCCAGAATCTGCATCAATAATATTATTTCAGCTTTGAACAAACTCCAAAATGACTTTGTCTACCATAAAAATGGGGTTGTATAGACATTATCATCATCTACTGCAGCGGATTCTTACGATGATATAATAGGACAATTCAATAATACAGAAACTTTCGCAAAAATTTACTTAAGTGTCTCGTGCTTTCGTATTTGTTTCATTCCTAGAAGGGAAATCTTTTCGTACTAAGCAATTTTCGTTTCGTGTTCATCAAAAAAAAAAAAAAAATGAAAATACATTATTTTTTCGAGACCATTGTATCATTTCGGGTTAACATATATTTCATCTTAAGTGTTTTCACGTTAAACGTATTTCATTGTATAAAGTAATTTTAGTTAATTTGATTGTGCAGCATCCTGAGAATTCAGTAGAATAATAAAGTATAATCAGTTATTTAATAGTTATTTCTTAACATAGTGCTTATCAAAATTTCACCTCAAATTACAATCATAATTTTCATCGTACCGCTCCCACATCCATATAATAACAACGTATTGAATTCAATAATCATATACTTTGACGTAAAGCTACAATACAATTTTAATTACAAACCGTGCAAATTATCAAGATAAGTATTAAATTTTGCATATAATTCAATTCCTACTATTAGTTCACAATCTCTCTTTTCATATATCTTGTTCAAATTTTAAACCGTTCATAAAATACATTTTAAAGCTCTCAATCGAGCTGAAATTTTATACACACTATTAGTTTGGATGACTATACGGTAATTTAATTACAATTAATAAATATTAATTGATTAAAACTAATTATATTCGAAGAATTACAGATACAGCCACGTTGGCTTAATTTTTGGCGACTTGTGTCAAAACTTGAAAAGGTTTTTTTTCACAAACTTTAAAACACTCATTGGAGCTGAAATTTTCTATACACGATTGTTTTGAGTGACAATACGATAAATTAATTATAATTAATTAAAATTAATTGACTGAAACTAATTATTTAAAGAATTACAGATACAGTCACGTTGGCTTCGTTTTTAGCGACTTGTGTCAAAACTTTAAAAGATTATTTTTTTTCTCAAATTTCAAAGCATTCAGTTGAACTGAAATTTTATAGACACGATTGCTTTGGATGAGAATACGGTACTTCAATGATAATTAATAAAAATTAATTGTCACTTAATATTGTGATTTTGTCATTTGTTTACGCATATTTCTATTAATTGTAATTATTTGATAAAAAGTAACTAAAATAAAATTTTCTTTGCTGACCAAACAAGGAAATGACTATATATATTTTTTTATATTACTTGTTTTACATTTTACAATCCCATAATGTTCAACACACATTCAAACAATTATTTTTAAATCCAACATTGTTAAACTATTGCATACGGTTCATGTGAAATATTTTACTAAAATCATTTTACGAAAACCACGCACAATATGAGAAATAAATTGTTGTATCTATATCCCAATCGAACCGATAGCGTAAAAATAAATTTCAAGCATTGAGGTAATAGAATAACCACTCACTCATGTTGACAGGACAGATAACCGTAGAAAAGCATAATTTGTCTGCAGGATGGGAACAAAAAGGATTAAAATAAAGATAACCGGATTACTAAAGCAACGGTAATTACGTTTTAACGTTAAAGAGCTTATTATTCCGTAATGACTCAGGTTTAATTGAATGTTCGTTTCTTAAAGAATACCACTCTTTGAGACGGAAATTATTCCTTTTACTCAACTAATTAAGATTAAATTATAATAATATCCGGTGACAAAATAATAAGAGTAATGAGGGCTGATGGGAATGTAAATAATTTAAACACTCCTCAAAATAAAGAGATACGTGTCTCATTAGTGAAATTTTAATTTATAACGAGAAAATTTTTTTATGTAACTGAATTTTATAATGGAAAGAACCAGTTTAATTTTGGTTAAATGTATTCTTCATCAATATACATAATTGATCTTTAGATATAACATACCACCTCTCTTTTAAAAAATAAATCTGATAATTATGAATATAATATTAAAGAGTAGTTACACCGATAATATGAATATAAATTTAATTTTAAATGAATAATGTCTTAAACGTGAATTAATTAACATATGTGTTAACTAACTACATTTTATATTTCTGGAAATATAATTTTATGAATAATTTATGAAGTACAGCGTTAAATAACGAAATTAGTGAGATATTAGAATTTCTCTTTTACAAGATTTCTATATTTTAAATTATGCAAAATAACTGACGTTGTGTAATTATTTAATGCTTCATAATAAAAACATTATCTTGCATTTATTATATATGTTACCTTTAAAGTGTATAATGCAGTTATTTCATAGAATAACTAGATAGTTCATGAAATAACTAGATAAGTCAGTTAAAATATATAATAAAAGGAAAATTTCATGCTTTACCCAATTATTCTTTGAAATAACTAAGGATAGATCGTTAAAGGAAAAATAAACAATTTCAAAAAGATATTTTATAAATTAATTGATTATAAATAGCTAAAATCTCTCGAAAAATACATTTTGTCCCTATTGCGGATGAATGATTAATAAATAATAAGCGGAAGCAGATGATATAATTTATTATTACTCATACTGTAGCATTAGATAACATAAAGAGGAAAAAATAATATGCTGCAAAAACAGATTATATTTAAATATTATCAACAAAAATACATGCTGGGAAGAGAAACTGTTGCTTCATAAAAACATCGTGTTAACTTTTTAAAACAAAAACGTAAGATAATATTAATTTAAATTTCATGAGATACCTTTATTTTAGTTTTTTTTTTTTAATTTATTTATTAGAGCAAAGATTGCTGTGATGACACTCTTTTTGGATTGTACTGCTCATTATTTTTGTGTGAAACAAGCATACTTTTTAATATAACACTTTTTTTTTTTTTTAGGAGCACTTTTTAAATTTTTTTCCAATACCGCAACTTGGAGCTGTTGCAAAAGACTGAAGCATTGTGTCAATATTTGGAACTTCTTCAATGGAAATTAATTCCAGCTGTCATATACTGAACTGATATTTACATTACAATTGTTTTATTCGACCATCTCTAGTTCCTAATCGGAAAAATCATTCCTAAAGCAGCTAAAACCGGTTCAAAGAACTTTTGAATGCCGCATTTCAAGAATACAAATGCTTTATTTGGCCATCAATTGTTCTTAATTGGAAAACTCCTCCCCCAAAACAGCTATAAAAGGTTCAAAACTGACTAAAAACAGCTAGAACAGGTTCAAAGAACTTTCGAGTGTGCAATATTTCATACTTTAACGATCAAGTAATCGTTAATCTATAGACCGAGTTAAATCGTAGAATTTAATAATTGTATATACTTTAACTGATTTGTCTAGTTATTTCATCAAATACATAGTTATTCTATGAAATAACGGATTTCACACTTTAACGGTAACATATTTAATTCGGAAAAATAAAGTAATATTTATACTAAACTTAATAACTATTTTAATCATTAAAATCTTTCTGGGAGTGAAGGGAAATATTAAATGCAAAATAAATTTAAATATTGAACAAAAAAAAACGATGAATGAAGAATTTTACTGAAAGGTGCATTAATAATAAAATGAAACAAATAAATTGTAGGAAAAAAAACTACCTTTGCATTCTATTTGTCTAATCCTTAAATATGCATAGATAGAACTCAGAAGTATTAAGAAATAGTTTTAATGGTTTTCAAGACACAAAAAGGTAGTTTGCAGTAGTTACATAACATTGAATTATTTAATTCTATAAATTTTAGGTTTTTGATTGGAATTTGTGATTATAAAGAAATCAATTTTCCAGCTCTACATAAAAAATGTATTATTTCTGTGTAAATTTTACTTTAATCTCGTAAGAATTTAAAATGAAAATGTTAATGGGCGGGGAAATAGGATTAAACTTTCTTTATAGGATCAAAAATAGAAAATTTCAATATAACAGCGCATGAAAAGTTGTCGGTAATAAACCAATATTGAAAAAAAGAATTCAATGCTAACTTTTTTACATGTAATTTTACTTTAATGTATTAGACAATTAAACTACAAAGGGTGACTATTGTTTAAATGGACAAAGTTTAAAAAATATAAACTCATAAGCAAACATAAATTTAGTAACTTACCAAAATTCATTTTCACATTTATGAAGTAATAATGCAAAATCACCACACTACAAATGTATTACCCAGTTTCTAACTCGTCATGGAAACTTTAAAGCCTATTTGTAACGCTTCAATTTGTCGCCTACTTGTTCTTGCTCCAGTGACACAGTCCAGAATGCTAAGCATCTGATACTTGCTTGTACTAAATTGTCTTCGGAAAGACGTACACTCATGAATTGCCTACAAAAGAACAATATTGCTTGGCCTCCTCCTTTCTCTGCCTTTGTTCAAGGCAAATCATCTTTTACAACGTTTTGTGCATACATTAATAGCAATTTTTCCTGGATTATTTAGATTGTATATGTTGTGTGTTTGCTAACATGTACTGTACGAGAATATATATGTGTATATATGTGTGTATATGTATTTGTGTATGTATATATGTATGTGTGTGTATATATATTTATATGTTTCTGCATGTGTGCCTTTGTGTGTATGTATGCTTTATGTATTTGTATTTTGAAAATTTTACTATTATCTTCCTCATTGTATAATTTTAATTATTGATATCTCTGTTTGCATGTGAGCAATCTTGTATTTTTTTCTGTATTTATTGTATTTGCATCCACTTTTTTTTTTCTTATTTTTTGCCCCCTTTTGGTTCCAATTTATGCCTATATCATCCTACTTGTAACTTCCTATCAGTATTGTTTTTGAGTATTAACATACATTTATAAGCTTTATGTTATACTTGTCGGCACTCAAGAAGTCTACCAAGAGTCGCAAAAAAAAAATGCATTGTGGTGCGAGATTGTGGACCGTAGCCAACAACAACTTGGCGCCATCTGTATGACGATTTTGTTACTAATAGCATTTATTCAAGAGCATATGTAAATTAAAGCTGAAGAATAAAAATTATGATAATCTATTACTTACAATGTTGTTGGAAACTTGTTCATTTACGCTATTGTCGCTTGTCACGCCCCCTACAACTTATCAGTTCTACGACTTCACTCATACCGAGCGGACGTACCATCCCAGTTGAACGAAAGAATCTCTTATCATATTAAGTGCCTCTTTGTCTTAATATACTTTAATTCTGAAATATACTGATAAAATATTGATACTGACTTCCTATGTTGATCATAATAAATCTTTGTTTGATTTGAATTAAAGTTCTTTTTCTCTCATTTGAGTTCTGTCGATGTTAATTTTATTGTCAGCATCCCGCCGCATTTAGGCCTACAGCCCACAACTTTCAAATGTGTTTCTGTTTTTTAATTCCTACTATTAGTTCACACTCTCCCTATATATATTTATACGTATATACAGTCGAACCTCTATATTGCGAATCTTTCTATATAACGAACTTTTTCCTGGAAAAAGAAAATTTCCAGGTTTTCTTCGCAAAATAACCTCCCAATAGCGAAGTGCTTTTCCTATATAACGAACTTTTTCTCTTGTGAATCAATTTTTTTCTCCCTATTTTTGAAGCATTTTTGAACATTTCAAGTTACTCTCTCAACAGATTTTATGGTGGTCATAAAACTTGAACTGATTTTATTACGTGAACTAACTTGCCGAGAGTAATATAACTCTGTGCGTTTCATTCAAAAAGTGTATAACTCCCATTGTTCAGTTCACACAAACATCTTCGCTAGATTCAAAGCATATTTTCAAACAAAATTAACAAATTTTATGAGTACAGTAGAACGTCGTTTATCCGAATCAATTTGGACCGGACACCGTTCAGATACGTGACTGTTTGGATAACCGAAAACCGAATGCGATCCATTCAGTATATGAAACCGGACACTATACGAATATTGAAAATCATCACATGCGGGAAACGTGCTTGAAGAAAAAGCAAAATAGGTGCAAAATGTCGCAATTTTACCTTTATTGTGGAAAATAATCACTTATTTTTCGCTGTACCATTGTACACCTTGATTTTCTGCTGCAAGGTCTCTGAAAAACTGGTTCGGATATTTGACGCTCCGGATAATTAACGTTCGGATAAGCGACTTTCTACTGTAATTAAATTTAAGGACTCATGGGGTAATGCATGTTTAAAGTTACACACACACACTTGTGTACTTTAAATTAGAAAATATCCTTAAAATTCGTTAATTTTAGTATAAAAATTATTTTCTTAATGTTGAAAATATCAATGTGTTCCTAGGCATTCTTTTTTCTTGTTTTCCCTACAGTTTTTATTTTTCTTTTTTGATGGGTAAGACACACACATATATATATATATATATATGAAATAAATAGATAAAAATTTACAAAAAGTGTGAATAAGTACTTTTTTTCAATATTTAGTGTTTATGAATTCAAAATTTGTTTTATGTGCTTTGTAAAGTATATTGACAGGTGAACCTCTATATAACGAATTTTCCATGTAACGGACTTTTTTTCAGGATTTAGCGATTTCGTTAAATAGAGGTCCGACTGTATATAAATATATATATATATATTATTCAAATTTTCAATCGTTAATAAAATACTTTCTATTCATCCACTCGAGTTCAAATACATTTTTTAAAACTTGTTGCGTATGACACTAGATGTTAGTACAGATTTTTTTTTCAAATTTTAATTCATTAAATCTATTTAATTAATGAATATATTGCACCTTTCTATTTTTCCACTTAATATTAGGATTCTGTCATATCTATGTGCATACATTTTTATATTAATTTTAACTATTTAATAAAAAATAACTAAATTAATTTTTTCTTTGTTGACCTTAGTATTAATCGACTTTTTTTTTGCTTATATTACTTGTTATAAATATATATACCTTGTACATCATTAGGATAAATCCCACATGGAAATTTTGTTACTTGTCATCGATTTTGTGTTTTAGATTGAACACATTTACATATTACTTCCATATGGTAAAAATAAAGAATCGCAGCAATTATACGTAAGACTGCTTCCATCGTTGCCTCCATTCTTTCCAACACTTTTTTGAAGTGAAACCTGTTTGCGCTGGATAGTGAAGGAAAAAATTGCCCAGTTTTGCGTAACAGTGAAAAAGCGAAAGGAAGTAGTCTTCCCTCATCCACCCGAATCGTCGCCATGGTAAGGAGAGAGCGAGAGGTGGAAAAGAGGGGAGAGGGGACACCGCGTGACTTGCGTCATATCTGTGAAAAAGATGGATAATTGAACACGTCTCTGACTGGTTAACTTGCCCACTTTCCGATTAGGGGTCCTTTTCCCCCAGACCCGGGAACATTATCAACTGTCGTATCAGTTGTAGTGGGAGCATTACGGTGTAGACAAAATAGCTCTCGCAGCAAAAGCGCGTCTTTTTGAAATTTTCTTCAGATTGTTGGCTACATGACGATAAGTCCGTGGCTTATTTATTTCTTTCATTTTAATTTGCGTTGAATCATTATTAATTCTAGTCAGAATACCTAAATGAAATGCACAGGGAGGAAAAGAGTTTCGTGAAAGAAAAAGAAAAGAAAAACTAGAAGCAAGTCCAGTCGAAAAAGTGACAAAAAAAAGAAAAGAAAAATAATGCAAATTCATCAAGTGCTACTGCCAAATCTATCAGAGTACACATGAGAGAATATCGAGCATGGAATTAAACATTGCAAAATACTCTCTTAATGCCGAGTTTAAGAAATAGGAATGCTATTGAAACTCTTCTAATGACAGCACAGATTAATACGGACTTTGTGAACCACCCTGTGCCGTCAACTACAGAACCCTCAATAAGTTTAGTGCGTTTTGGAACTGATGCATGTGAATCGATAATAAATTCTATCTTACGTTACAAAGACTATGATTTCCATAAGAATACGTGGCCACGGTAGCCTAGTGTTCAAGGTATCAGATCGTGGCTGGCGTGTCATGAGTTCGAGCCGAATATCACTTAAGACCCACCGTGTAGAGGAGCAATGCATGTTAAATCTGTTGAGAGCTCAAACGTTCTGTAGATGGTGTGGTAGTTAGGAGAGGGGAGAATGCCAGCTCAAGTGACGTCCTCGTCACTTGACCATGGTTCAAAATTACGAAGTCCGTCATCAAAAGCCTCGTGTAGCTGAACAATGCGCCGTTAATATTCACTCACCCATAAAAATGCTCACAAAGATTTTCAAAAGCTATTCGTTGATAATCCTTTCGGTCAAGAATAATAATAATCAAGATAATCCTTTCGGTATTCAATTTGTGATAAATTATGGCTTAGAGATGATTTGAGAACGCCTGTTTTGCGGAGCAGAAAAATATTTTACCGGAAATTAATTTAGAAGACATTAAAGAATGTTTCAATTGCCAACAAAGTTTAAATAGGAAAAGTATACCAAATTTAACAAAATATAATAGTTTTTTATACCCAAAAATTCCAGCATATCTTCCTACTTTAGATTTGGTATCGAAAAGACTCAATTCACCACGAGAGAGGGGGTGCCAGCTCAGGTGTCGTCCACGTCACTTGACCATGGTTCAAAATTACGTGGTCCGTCACCAAAAGCCCTCGTGTAGCTGAACAGTGCGACGTTAATATTCAATCAATCAATCAAACGCCACGAATACTTTTCATCCAAATTAGGCGATTGAGACACGTACACGGTCAGGTTAGAATATTAGAGAAAATAATCAATGTTCCAAAGTCGCCAAAGAAGTTTCACTTCTATCGCGTGGCGTACCGCGCAACATTTTTTTTTTTTAATTTTTAAATCAAATACTATGTATATTCATCGTATTAATACAAAAATCTGGGGAATTATGTTGTTTCCCCTTCTGAAACATAATTAAATATTTTGTGACACATTCTACGGAGTTATTGTATTATAAAGAAATATTTATCTCTAATAGGAAATCGAAAAGTTATCCACTGTAATAAAATTGTATAGAAAAAAAAAAAATGAGGAACAAGGGGAGATAAAAATGAGATTTTTATGTTATTCATATTTAAAAAGTTAATTCCATTTAAAAATTAGATATTTGGGCAGATTAAACCACACAAAAAGCTGCTCATTATATCACACTAAAAATTAACTAGAATTCGGTATAACATTTCGATGCCTGTTTTTATTGGCAAACGACCAATTATTTCTTAACTCTATCTCTTTTTAAAAATATAGATTGACTTCCATCGGGGATAAAAGATCTTGGTGGTTTTATCCCTTAAAGGTCGGTGGTTTGTTTACTTTGAAGGTTGGTGGTTTGTTTAAGGTTAGAGGTGGTTGCTTGAAGGTTAAATGTCGTTGCTTCAAGGTTGTGGTGATTAACTTCCTTCAATGCATTTTAAATAATACTCATGATGATTATTTGATTTATATTCTTAAAAATAAAAGTCGCATTTTTTTTGTAAATACATGCTCCATTTTTTTTTTTTTTTTTTAATTCTTGAAGTTTTAGCATTTTGTAAATCATTCTTTTCAATTAGAAAACATATAAATTTGTGCTATACCAACGTGATTAATATATCACTAAAAATTATAAAAGTTAAATGATAATTTCGATAGTTTCAGTTCATTAAGGCCGTATCACACGTACACGTTTAAAGAAATTTTTCTTCAAATTCGTGCAATTTTTACTCAGTTGACATAGCAACCGCTTTAGAACAATTTTTTTGCTAGCGAGTTCAAAAAGTTGTTCCAAATAAAAATTGCTTGAAATTCCAGCCAATGGGGGTTCTTCGGCACCCTACGTCATAAACAAGATTGCGGCTTCGGTTTCGTCTAACAGTTCAGATATGCCGTATAATATTTTAATGGTGTATAATATATTAACGGCGTATAATATTTTAAATAGAATGGTGTTCTATTTCTGTTTACTCCATCAACAAAAGCTCAAACGCATTGAAAGAAATAATTTTGGGTGTTCGTTTTCCGAAGCAGAAAAATCGGCGAGTAATTTTTCAATGCGGAGATAGAGCGCGGCTGACGTCATAGCATGTCGTTTTGCTTACGGCAACCCTTCCCACTCAGATTCATCCAAAAATTGCACAAATTGCATGAAAAATATATGCGTGATACGGCTTTTAGTATCGACATTGCAACTATGATTGCTTTTAAATAGCATTGTGTTCTTCATGTTATCTAGTTTGATTTCAGGTTAAATGTCAAACAGATCTATTATTTTCTTACTTTTTATGTTTAACTAGATTTTATTCTTTCGTTTCGTATATGAAACTCGAATATTAATAATTCATCCATTACAAAGCGTCAAACAAATACTTATTTTTTCTTAAGATAGTGTTTACAGTTATTTTAATTGCTTAATGATTTGTTCATTTATTATTAAACTGATATATAACGGCTTCTTTTTTTGTTATTTTTAATCGAACGCAAATATTCGATATCATTATCCTTCGAAAATACCATTGCCATCATGAATTTACACATGCTCTTATAATAATGTCATTTGATCTGTGACGGATCTATTGGTGAACCTTCAACTAATCCTCTTGGGAAATCTTTGGGCTATTAATTCGCGTTATTCACAACCAGCTCTTTGGAAGAAGAAAATCGTAATATGTAAATTAAGTTACTATATATAGTCGAAGTTTTCTAGCTAGAAGAGAGAGTATGAGAGGTGATAAACCCGAATCAGGTGAGATTGTTACTGACAGGTATCATATTTGAATTATCGTGATTAAAAACTTATTAGGAGGAAGCTTTAAAGTGACGATTGTTCACTGAGAAAAAATTGATATTAGATTAATTCAAATGATAGATTAGATCCTGCATAAAGTAAGGATCAAGCTCGATAGTCTCCTAATCTTTCGTGTATTACCGTCGTTGTTCCACTTTCGTGGTTAGCACCGAGACATTCACCTACTGTTATTAATTACATTGTGTGTTGTTTTATTGTGTGATAAATAAATAGATTGATTTGATCATGGCGATTATTTCTTCCCTACCTCCTACATATCTAGGTGTCCAATAGAGAGGTGAATACCTCTCACAGATCATTTAAACTTTACACCACCTATAGATTTGAGATCCAAACAAATTTATAGTCCATCTACCAAAGCACAGATTCCTAGCAGACATTTGTCACATATCTCCCTCTTTTTTGGGAGGGCCAATTTATTATTATTATTATTATTATTATTTTACGGTACTTGGGGTGACTGAGTTCCCCACGTGATCACTTTGTTCAAATTTTTTTCTATGGATGGGCTATATTTCTCTCCTGTGAGTAGCTTAGAGGTTATGATTGCTATGTTGCACGACTCATTAAGGTTTTATAGATGTGAATGAACAGGCATATAAAAAATGGGCATCTGCAATCTCTATTGGATGAAGTTGAACCTGATGAAATAATTGGTAAAATCCATGAAAGCGAAAGTAAATCTGCAAAAATCGATGAACATGAAACGTTTGAGTTGGAAGGAAAATTTTCAAAAGCTACCTACAAAACTCCATCAAGAAAGATATGAAGTCACAAATGTACCCAAATGCACACTGCGCCCACTCTAAAAGAGACAAACAATAAAAAGTTCATCATGTTATTTGTCGATCCTCAAATCACAATAAAACAAATATACTTGAGCAAAATATGACAGTTTTGCCAATAAATATCATTCCTGTAACGTTAGCGAAAACTGTAAGTGATTTGTAACCTTTATTTAAAGCCACGCACATATGAAACATTTTAGTTGAATTTGATTAGATTTTTTCTTAAATTATCAAAATAAAAATTGAAAAATCCTTAAAATTAGGTAAGTATACTTTCTCTTAGTTAAATAATTCACTGGAATTTTTATTTTCATCGGGCATAATAAAAATAATTATACAAAAAAAGGATTGGGGTGATTCCTCATACCATGTGACCACTAAGTTAGTATCGAGTGCGTAACTTCTCTCAGGTTAATATGATGTACTATCTCACATAAGTAATCAAGGATTGGTCCTTAATTACTAATAAACAGAGTTTTTGATATTTTAGTATTAAATTAATATTTTTACTATCATTTTTTATGTATTCTTTTTCGAAATATTCTTAAAAATAAAATTAGGCATTTTATTTCTAAAAAAAATCAATCATTATCCTCAAAAATCTTGGAAATAACACTAAAAAAAAAGAGCATATTTTTAATCCTTTTAAATCATGTTGATGATTATCTTATAAGAGCAACTAAAGTTTACAAATATTTCCAATGCGATACATATTTTGTTACCTTTTTAGTAAAAACTAACATGAAAATTAAAGAAAAAAAATTTTTTTTTCTACGTAAAATATATGTTTAATTTATTATTTAAACACTTCATTTTTGTTTTTGAACTATTTTAAAAAATACAGCTCCCAGTACTTTTAAATAAGCATATTTTTTTTAAGTTTCGTTATATTACAATTATTCTTAGTTGGAAATCAACATTTCTATATCATTAAATACAGGTTAAAATCTTACTAAATTATTGTCATGAAAAGAGAATTTTCCTTAGAAAAATTTCCAAATGATTTCACATCGTATAAAAATATTAAAACGAAATTCTTGTAAGGACTGCATCTTCTAAATTTCAATACTTATTACTTCGTTGAATTTTTATGTATAAAATTAGTAGTCATATAGTTTTCCTTCTAAATTTTGATAATAAGTATTACCGTAAAATCCGGCGTATAGCGCGCACTTTTCATACAAAAAATAAGATTGAAATTTTAGGTTGAACTTTATACGATGAGTATAAAAACTATAGCTTTAAAAATGACAAAATATATGCGCATAAAAATAAGTCTACACAAAGTCTACTAAATAAGAAATACTGTTTATTTAAAAGAAATGACACCCCTTATGAACTAAAAGAGTAGTAATTTTAGAAGTATACTATTTTTTTTAAAAGTCTGGCACATAATAACTCAAACAAATGACTTCAAAACATAAGAACATTGTACAATAACATTTCCTTCGTGAAAAAGGGGGTGCACGTTATACGACAAACATACCTAAAAATTAAAAAATGTAGCTTGAAAATAAAGGTACGCGTTATACGCCAGATTGAGAGGATTTTACTTCTTTGAATTTTCATGTATAAAATTAGCAATCATATAGATTTATCAAAGCTTTTCCCACGAAGGGGACATATTGTTATATATGCAATATTTCTTTTTAGAGTCAAAGTATACGTTTCTTTAGAATATCAATAAAAGATGTTTAAAAAGCCTATATCACATTAGGTTTTAAAACCAGTATGTAGAACCTCAGAATTCATATTTTATTAGTTTGATCGTGTTAATAGGGCAATAATGCACTTAAGATGATGCAGTAATCAAGCTAAATAAAAACAGTTTTTAAACTGCTATACTATTATACCTTAATTAATGTATTCCAAATGAACAGAAACAATTACACGTATAAATTAGTCAAAATATGTTTGAAAACACATACAAAATACGGAATTCATCAAAGATTTTTCTATTGGATTACTAAGATAAGAACACAAGAACAAATAATAAAATAGTTTGCTAAAGTTGTGAAATACAAATTAATCCAAACTGAGAAATATCTAATTTTAATAAAAATTAATGGATTGAATAAAATTAAAAACCATCATAAGTAAAATTTAAGTTCTCAGTAATATTTATACTGTAATTTTTTTTCCATGCTAAACAAATTTTACTGTTATTCTATAAGAAAAATAAAACGCTGCTGCGTATAAAATTCCTAAAAAAATTAATATTTATATATATATATATATTTATTAATACATTAATACTATTTTGTTAAGTACCAAATCTATTGCTATTTAATCTTATAAACATTTTATTTAAGCAGAAAAACTATTGATATTTGATCCAAGTCGTATAAAGGAGAATGAAAAATAGCTTGAATTACACACAAGAAAAAAAATGCAGGGGATTTTTAATCGTTTTATTCAATAAAAGAAATTAATAACGAACACCAACAGGAGAGATCACTGCTACTTTTATATCATTGAGTGAGAATGTTTGCATTAAAAAACTGTGTTTCAACTAATATTTTTTATTTTTATTTTAAGATTTAGCAAATACGTATTTTTAAACAAATGTATCTATCTCTTTCTTTGTCAGTGAAATATCCTGGGGGTCTTTTTCTTTCACAAATTCTTGATTTCTCGAGAGACTTGGAGTGAATTAGTCACCCAAAACAAACTCAATCAAAGGATCTTCACTTTCCCTTGCCAATTATGAACCTTGTTTACCTAAGGAGGTGCACAAAAACCTAAGTTACAAATGCACAGGAGGGATCAGTGTTAATTCAATTTCTTCTCTTTGGTAAGGTACGAAAATAAACCGTTCTTTACATTGATCCGCTCTTTGCTCGCCAATCGATCTAGCCCACATTAATAATTGCTCTCATTTCCCGAGCTTTTTTTCCTTTTTTTTCCCTACCTCTCGCTGTCTGTATCCGCCACCTCATTTTTTTCCTTTTCTTTCTTTTCTTTCTCCTTACCTTCTTCTTTTTCGCCTTTATTTCCTATCCGGTAATTTGAGTTGCGTCAATAGCAGTTCATTTTTTTTTTATCCTTCTTCTTTTTCTTTTTTCCTCTCTTATTCTAGTATCTCCTGTCTTGTTGGAAGGGCATCGATGGGATAGAAACTGTGAAAAATGACGGGGTTGCGGCGCGAACGAACTTTCCTCTCCTCCCCTTCACCCCCCTTCTTTTCTTTTCTTCTTTTCTCTGCTTGAAGATCCTGTTACGTTTATTTGGGGGTAGCCCATATAGCGAAGAAAACTCGGTGTCAATGTGAAAGGAAGTTTATTTAGTCCTTTCTAATAGGATGTCGTTTTCAGTAAGATGGAACATTTGCGCTGCGAGTGATGTCTTTTGTTATCGACTCTTCCGTATGCTTACATCCTTTCAGAGTCAATATTCCCATAAAAAGAAAAACCTGCAGTATTCAAGATTCTTTAAATTTGACTTTGGAGCTTTGGAAGGAGATAAAAATATCAAGTGAATCGACACTCTTTTGCACTTCTAAATATTACACCTGTCATTTGTATAAATACATGAATAAATATTATTTAGCATTATTTAAACGCAATAAGCATATATTTTTTTCAAGAAATATGGAAGAACCATCAACATGTATAAAATTGCTCTTGTAACGAGTATTATAAAATTCCAAATATAATTAGAGGTTAAAGTTCAATTGCTCATGATTTGTTTTCATCTTATACAAATACAATATAAAATAATAGTAAATTATTTCTTTATAAAATAATATTAGGTACAAGTGAATGATATAGGTTCTTGCATATTGAAAAATATTTAATTTATTAGAAAGAAAGGAGGAATAATGGTTTGCGACAAATTATACATATATATATATATACATAAAAATTCTCAAAAAATTATATACTTATATATATATATATATATATATATATATATATATATATATATATTAAACCTTGTTTATCGCATGTTCATTAGTTCTATGTGTGTTCTTGTTTAACTCGTTGAAAACCCAGTATGATTATAATACATTATCCTTATAACATTTTATTAAACTTTATTAAATTTAAAATTTAAAATGCTGCAATTTTTGAAATTTGACAGTTCTTTTGTGGATTTGTTTATAACAAATTAACATCCTTTATAAAACACCCCGAAAATTCGTTTAAATTGAAGAACATAAAAGGAAAGATAAATTTTTTTTTCAATGATGTGTTAAAGATCAGATTTATGAAAAATTACATAAAACTTACCTTATTTTCATGCAGGCATTTTCCTTATTTTGTTTTTTAACACTAGAAAGACTGAATTTAGTATATACCTATATTTCCCCAAAGCAGTCAAAATGACTGCATTGTGAAATAACAATTAATGTGCAAAGAAATTTGTTTAAAATTAACTTTTAATATTTTTTATATTATTTACAGTCATATAACAAGTTATTAGTAAATATTAACAATAAAAAAAAATTACTTGGAAAAAAAATGTATTTTAAAAAATTCTAAGAAATTGTGCATTTTATATATAATTGCTTTTCTAATTGAAATTAAAATGGAGTCAAAATGACTTCCTTGGGCTATCTAGTGTTAATCAAATGGCTGAAACACGTTCTATAACTCTCTCTCTCTTACATCTACTTTTAAATATTAAAACACCCTAAACTCCTGTGGTGCGCACTTTTAACACAAAAAATAAGATCGAAACTTAAGGGTTCGTGTATAAAAAACGCTAGGTATAAGAAACGATAACTTTAAAAATAACAAAAGAGATGAGCTTAATTTTTTTTTTTTACATGAATCGAATACTGTTTATGTAAAAGAAATAACTTGCCTTATGAAGTAAAAGTGTTGCAGTTCTAAAAGAAAACTATTTTGTCAAAAGTCCGGGATAATACCTCAAATAAATGACTTCAAAACATAAGAGCAATCAGTGTATTTAAATACAGTCTGCCCTCTATATACGAAGTCACTAAGTCCCGAATAAAAAGTTCGTTATATGGAAAATTCGTTATATAGAGCTTCACATTTCAATTTTCTTTACAACCAGATAAAACAAATTTTAAACTCATAAACACTAAGTATTACAAAAGTAATTATTCACATCTTTTTGTAAATTAATATGTATAAATTTTATATATCGTACCTATCAAAGAAAAAAAAAAGAAAACTGCAAGAAAAGTTTCTTGACGCCTTTATGCACTTCCTGAAGAACTACATTTTTTTCTTTGAAGCTCAAGAACTTACGTTTTGACATTTTCGAAATTACCAGTACGATTGATCAACACTACAAATAAACGGAGACTAGTTCAAAGCACGGGGACACGAGACAATTCCAAAGGGGATATCGAAGATGTTTCTTGTGAATTGGACAGTGCGGTTAAAGGTTGCACTTTTGGAGGAAACGCCCAGAATGCTATTGCTCTCGGCGAGTTGGGCACCTAATAAAACCAGTTCAAGATTTAGGACCACCATAAAATGAGTTAAAAGATGGAATAACTTGAAAGGCCCAGAAATACTTTAAAAATAGAGAAAGAAAGAAATTGAGTCACAAGAGAAAAAGTTCGTTATATAGAAAATTGACTTCGCTATTGGGAGGTTATTTTACGAATTAAATCGTAAAATGTACTTAGTTCCAGGAAAAAGCTCGCTATATAGAAAAACCTAATAGCAAGATTTGAATATTAAACTTTTCCTGCACAAGAAATATATAAAAACTCCTCAATATTGGAAACTTATAATGCAATTTTAAATGCAGTCACCTTACCTTCTAAAATGAATTTTAACGATATGATAATAAGTTTATATATATATATATATATATATATATATATATATATATATATATATTCCAAGCACTCTGAGATAAAAATAAAACATTATTTTCCCCAAAATCTTCATTACATCAATTTTAATTTAATATGTGTGAATATCGATTGGACATTCAAGAGATTCATTACAATTTACGAAAGCTTAATTAACCACGAAGAGAACAAAAGCTGCTATCACTTTAATATTTAGTACCATGTTCTATACTTTTTATATTTTAGTTTTCCTACCACGGATAACATATTTTAGAAGAAGAGTGAAAGCATTATATCCATGACTTCGTTGATTAGACACGTAAGCTTATATTTTCTCTCGAAGATTAGTTAAAACTTGCAGAGGATTAGCGATTCTTGAAATTTAGAAAAATGGAAGTTTTAGAGAGTTCGGCATGTATACGCGTTCACATTCTTATGGAGTTAATTTAATCAGATTATTTAAGAAAGGGTCTAAGTACTATGTGTAAAAATGTATTTCCATATTATATAGATGTAAGAAAATAATTTATAGACTGCTACTTGATAAAGGTTGGTTTTTCTCTGTTGCAGGATCTAAACGAGACAAATTTAACAACATGTTAATTTTTTTCTACAGGGTGTCTTATAAGTCCGTAAATATTTTAAAATGCACAAAAATTTGAAGAATTGACATACTTGAATACGGTTTTGCGAAAAGTCATTCTCGTGAAAGGGTTTTTGGGAGTTGAGAAAAATAGTTAGTGAAATTTTTGCTATAGATCGCGCTGTACAGCAATAAGTACCAGATATCTACGAAAACAATTTACTTGCAGACAGCACATGTTTTCAGTCATTCCACAACTCTAGCGTACTTGTTCTATGTGTCCTCCATCACACAAATTACAGTTGGTAATCAAATGATAACACCATTCACTACAGAATGTAGCATGTCTGGTTGGATGCATGTTCATGGCATCCTTCAACTCCACCAAAGAAGCTGGACTATTGCGATTAACTCGGGAATTAACCTAATCCCAAAACCTAAAATCAATGGGTGATAGGTCCGGTGAGAGAGGTAGCCATTCTTGTTAAAGTGATGGCTGAGTATTCGTTCGTCAGTGAACGAGTTTTTTTTTTCAGAAACTGCTTCACTTCGGTCTAATAGGAGGAGGTGCACCGACAAGAACACCTTGTGAAGGATATTATGCTCCTGCAAGCACGGTATCACTTATCTCGTAACATTTCTAGGTAACGTTTTCCATTGACTGAACATGCCATCCAGCCTAATCTTGCACAAGACTATTAAAAAAAAAAAAGACCCACAATAAATTCCTGCATTTTATAGGACTCTGATATGCATATTTTCCGAGATTTGCTTGAGCATAGCGCCATCTACCATAAGAAAATGTAACTCAATTCTTTTCTCATCCGAAAAAAAAGTCCATTTACGAGAATGACTTTTCCGCAAACCGTCTTCAAATATATCAATTATTTAAATTTTTATGCGTGTTTAAAGTATTTACGGACTTAAGGATTACCCGGTATGGTTATGAGCCTACATGAATAATATTTTACCAAGCAGCATGCTGTGAAAGCAGATCTTACAGGCTAAATTTAAGTTTTTTATGCAAGATAATAGTATGTTTACCAAAAAAATAATAATAATAATAATAAAAGGTAATGAAATACAAGTATTTAATAAAAATAGCCAAAATACTAACTTATAGTGATATATTGATTACCGTATATTTCTGAATATAAATCGGTCTGTGTAAAAGACAAAAATCCCTCTTTTCTTCAAAAATTTACCCAAAATCTGAACACGTACATGTGAGCCGAATTGAAAAAAATTATACAGTTTCCTGTAAATTTCAAACATGCTGCCATGAATGCGAAAATGTTGATAAGAGGCTAGGTCGGGTGGAATACTTTTCCATAAAATTGCTGTAAAATAAAACGCCAGCCGTCAAAAATACAGGGGCGTCGCTACCGCCATATCAGCCGTATCAATGATACAGGCCCCCAAGCTATAGGGTCCCAACATGTATAACTACAGTCCAACTAACAGGGTTCTCATATCTAAAAAAGGGTCCCCGAAGGAATTTTGATACAGGACCCACTCAGAACTGGCTACGTCAGTGCAACGACAATAGTCATTTTTCTGTAAGCACACACATTTTTCCATTCATTGCTATTGTGCATCTTAGTTATGTTAGTCTTAATTTTCTGCGTCTTTTTTGTCTCGAAATAAGCCATTATTCATATACGGCTAATTTCAAACATCGCAATGAGTGAATGTGAATTTTACATACGTTATGGAAACTGATTCTGCCACTGACACTGAAAGATTTATGTGACTTTTTTTTAAAATAAAAGTTCTATTTAAAACACTCAGAACATTAAATGATTGAAATAACTTGCGCGTGGCTAACGGATAATGTTCAAAAAAAATCGTTTTTCTTAAACTGCGTTTTTTCCCGAATTTAGAGGATAAGTATATAACTAAATTCCCTTACTTTAAAAAGTTCCGAAATTTCTCAGCTTATATATGGAAAAAATACTGTCATTGCATATAGATCGAACACGCATTTTGCACTGGTACTAAAATGCATGCTCACACAAAGCATTTAAAAAAAAAGAACTACTTTGAAGAATAAATGTAAGCAAACCCACAATTGAATATACAGAGAAAAGCGAAACTGAGGAACGGAAATATTTTTTCTTAAAAGGATAATTCAAAAAAGAATCACATATTCAAAAAAATTAAGTTAATTAGAGTACATTTTACTTACATAGCTATGTACATATGCATGTATTTCATAAAAATCAATGAAACAAAAACATCCAGAAGACCTTAATGAAATTTCAAACAAAACTTTCAAGTCTTTGAAAAACAAAATATTTACTGAATTTTCGGAAAATATTCTGATATTTTCTTTGCATTGTCTTTTTAGTATCAAATTGTCAAACAAATTGTTCAAAGTCATCCATTTTGTTAATTATTTCACTATTGGTTTGTACTACTAAATAACTGCACATACTTGTCATGATGTTTCTCATTTCGGATGACATGGAAACAGGAGCCGCATTATTAATTTCATTTTCATCGTAGGAATCTGCGCCAATGATATATTTTGAGCTTTGAGCAGATTTCAAAATGTCTTTGTGTGCCATAACTGGGGTTGTGCACACATTATCAACTGCCAACAAATTCTTCCGATGATACAATAGGACAGTCCAATAATACAGACACTTTCTTAAACTTCGACTGTGTTTCCGTATTTTGTTTAATCCCAGAAAGAAAACCTTTTCGTGTTCAGCGATTTTTGTTTTGTGTTAAGAAAAAATGCATGAAAATATTTAGTAGTTTCTCGGGACCGTTGCATTATTTCGTGTTAACCGATATTTTATCTTAAACGTATTTCCATATAAAGTAAAAAACATATCAAAGCGGTTTTTTCGAAAATAGATTATATCTTTTGTGTTATTTGATTCATAACAGCAAAGAATTGTTTTAAGTTTGAATTCAGTAATCGATTCAGAAAAAAATAATTTGTCTTGACTTTATATTGGAATACCGTTATTTGTTTTGCAGAAGAAAGGGTCTTAGTAAATACATTTCAAAGTATCGAGTAAAAATCTTCAAATCTTTGCTTAGAATGCTTGCTTTAAACATATTATTTATTTTTTGTTGTTGCTGTCCAATTTTTGTTGCAAAAGAAATATTTTATTTTCATTTTGTTTCCTACATTTGAGAGATTCTGCTTGCAATCGCTTAGCAACATGCTCAATCGTCTGTTGATAAAAAAAACAGAATAAATAGGATTTTTAAAATGGCTTAAGTATTACTTTTCAAATACGAATTTGGGAGAAAAATAGCTTGAAATATGATATATTATCCGCTTGTTTCCAATTTATTATACTTGTGGTGTTTTCGGCTAAAAAAAATAATAATACTCTTATAAATTTTGTCTTGTTTTTAGATTGCTTAAAAACAAGATTAGAGGATGCCAGACTCTAGAATATGCAAATCAAAAGGAAAAACATTTAAAAAAATTTCGTAAAATTTATTTTTTTAAGCTGAATGCATTTTGGGATACAAAACTGCATTAAATATGGTTAAAAAGTAATGCTAAAAAATAAAAATTTTATGTGTTAAAACAAAAAATTAAAAAAACAAACAACAGATTATACAAAGAGGAGTATTATATTCTTTTATAAAAAGGAGTATGTAAAAAATATCGAAGTTAAAAAAA
Organism: Trichonephila inaurata madagascariensis; assembly: GCA_019973955.1. Classification (NCBI taxonomy): domain Eukaryota; kingdom Metazoa; phylum Arthropoda; class Arachnida; order Araneae; family Nephilidae; genus Trichonephila; species Trichonephila inaurata. The sequence continues at coordinate 278,595 of BMAV01021666.1, forward strand.
GAAGAAAGAACTCCAAAAAAAAAACTGGAATTTCTTAACACAAAAGCAGTGCGTTGTGTTAAGGAGATAGGTTTTAATATAAGTAATGAATTATTAAGTAAATAATGAATAAAAATCACAGAACCACCTATCTATCTACTAGATTTTTTTCCTCTTTCAGAGATTATCAAAGCTTCCATTCCTCAAACAATGCAATCAAATACTTCGTCAATTAGTCAACAGATTTCAGAGCCATATTGTATTTACAACTTTTGCAGTGGAATAATAACGATTCAAGAAAGCAAATAGATTAAATTTAAAACTTGAGATTTTTTTTTCATAAATAATACAATACTTTACATACTAATTTGAATATACTTAATTTATTTTTAATGCTTTAACTATTCAGAAATTTTCAAAGAGAATACAATAAATTTTTAATGCACTAAATCTTAAAACTGTTTTAAAAATAATCAAGTACACGCAAATTCAGGCATATCTAACAATGCCTAACGGTTCCATGTCTAAACCTTTTCTCTATCCCTTTCGCGAAAAAGAGAAGGGATATCGTCATAATTTATATAAGTATGAAGTACTGATGATGAAGAAATCAAATTAAAATGTTTTCCATTACATTATTATTTTTCTTACTAAATGATTATCAATTTATTTTCTGCTTTCGAGTTAAATACACGACAATTTTAAATTTATGAGACAAATAACAAAAAATTTAGGTACACTATAGGAAAGAGATATATTTTGGCATTATCTTATTACATTTCATATAAGTACACATTAAAATACATCAATATATCCACAACTAAATATAAAGAAATAAACCCATTCCATTACTTAACTCATACGGACATCGTTCTTTAACAATACTTTTTTAAAAAGTTACCTTAAGGTATCCGACTACTTGCTACAACTTTCTTTTTTATTTTTTAAAAAATGGAGATATAGAGATTTTTTTTTTTTTTTTGTGGTTTTAAATTTATTTAGTACATTTTAAGGAAAAAATGCTAAAATTGTAAAGAGAAAAATAAATTATTAATACTAAAATGGGCAAAAGTGGGTCAAAATTGACCAAAAATTACATAAACGGGGCTCGCTCTGTACAAATAGTAAATGAACAAATTCTCAATTTTTCAATTTTGATGTTTTGCTTAGCTATTCATTTTTAAAATGACCTTCCGGATAAGAGATATTTTAATTTTTACAAAAAACTGGAGCACTTTATCTTAGCTATTATATGAAATTGCTTAAAATAACAGTGATTATATTTCCATAAAAACTACAAATTTTGTAATAAAACATAGTGATAGATAAATCTGATGGTTAAAAAAATTCTGCTGTTAAACAGAACATACACGCAAAAGTTCAGCAAATCATTTTAAAAACTTTTTCACAAATTGCTATACTCGTTTGAACTTTTCGAATAAAAAAAAAAAGAAAAAAACACACACACACACATTTTCGAGTAAAACGCATTTTAAAGTTTGACATCTTCTGTAAAGTTATGGCATCTGCTTTTACTAAAACACTAGTACTTTTTTGTTTTAGAGAATAAAAATAAAAAACTTTATAAATATTACTTATTTCTATAAAGCTAATAAAATGGTCCATAAAATAAATCATAAAAAATGAAATTGTCCATTTTTTAAAAAATCATGAACTAAGGGTAATTGGATACCTTAAAGACAGAAAATGACAGAGAGAAAAAATGTTTCTTCTACTGGTGGAAAAAAACCCGCTTCACTATATTTTAAGACAGGAAGAACTCATTTTGTTCATTTCAAAAAAGTCATTGTGCTAGGATTAAACCTTTTAAAAGTAATATTTCTAGTCACACAAAATTAAAGACAATCATTTAACAAATGCTGTCTTGTATATTTTATTTGTGAAAAATATTTTATAATTGATATAGGAACCCAATTTCCGTAAAATTAATATAAGTTTCGTATCATTTTCGCAAGATTAGAGGTATTACCTACAAAAACGGAGTGCATTAAAATTTCTTCCTATACAAGAAACATGTTTAAATAAATTTGCCAATATGTACATCTTGATTTCCCTCTTTGTGTTTCTGTATGTGTGTCTCTATCTAAGAAAGTGAGAGAGAGAGAGATGAACATAGACACATATATACATGTATAATTTATTTTTACTAGTAATCTTCAGAGTTATTCAGTATGTTTTGTATTATAATTTGCTGATGAAATGTCTGGGCAAAATACAGTGATAAAACATTAGTTTTCTTTTAAAATCGAAATATTTTACGCTGTTACACATAATTTATAATGTAATCAAGTAAAAATATTCTACTGCATTTTTCTTTCAATAGTTTAAAGTTTTTATTTTACTTATTTTTGATTTAGATTTAATCTCTTATAATATTTACTCCAAAAATAAAACAAGGATCTTTGAATATGGAGTACAGAATTCTACCTTTTAGTCTGCTTGTGTAATTTGCGCATTTATTATTTTTAACAATGATTATATACTCTCACAGTGAAAAAAATGACAAAATATGAGAAACATAGGATATTTTCATATTCATTTCATATGAATGGAAAAAATCATTCGTATAGAAAAAAATGTAAAAGCACACTTTCACTTTTTCAAATGGGCTAATTTCCCAAGAAAAATTTACTTCATAATACTTGCCACACTAATAATTAACAAAGAAAAAAACTTGATATTTGAAGTAAAACTTCATTGAAGAAAACACTCTGAAGCCCACACACAATGAATTCAATTAAATAACACATCCAATTATTTTTGTCTCTTTTTCCAATGTACAATTAACAGTTTTTCCTATGCTACAGATTTAAGATTAATAGTTTGCCCAGAATTTATACTCAGACTCTAACATTTTACTCCCCTTTTTTCAAACTTATGCGTACAACCTGACTATTCATAGCACAATTTATGAAATAATAGCTTGACAACCATTCTTTACAGTGTGCTTTTGAATTCAAATAATACTAATTATTCGTATGTTACTATAAATGAATCTTTATAATCAATTGTTTTAACTATTTTTTACATTATATCAAAATAAAAAGTTTTGTGACTGTTTTCATTTACTCATGAAAGCCCTAATAATAATAATAATAATAATAATGTAAATTTGTTTATAGTGTGATTATACTACATTTCATTAATATAAAATGCTTTCAAAATTATAAAGTTCTCGAGGAAGGTTCAAGGATAAATGAATATAAGCAGTACACTTTATGAATTTTCAAAAATAGTTCTAATTGGTTTACTATATAATAATCTAGGTTTGAAAAAAAAAGTAGTTTGTGGAAGTACATTCTTCACACAAATAATGTTATAAATTAATTTGAATTTTGATAAACGTTGTGGTGTTTCGAAGGTCACGTGTGTAAGAGGGTTCGGGGAAGAAGCAGACATGATCTTCCAAATAGCTACTTTTATCCTATGTTTAGCACTTTATAAAAAAATATACAATTTCATAGCTTAACTTTGGCAGCAATGCAAAATCTTAACATTTAAACTGGTATCTAAGATGATTGAAACTCACTTAGCATCAGCGACGATCCTTCTCGAACCCTGATAGCTCGATCAGCTCCAACGTTATTTACTTCCACAGCTCATGATGGATTCTACGACAAATAGTCATTTCAGGTCGCACGACCTCCTCATCGCAGTTCACATTCTCTTATTCTTAGATTTCCCGATTAATGATCCACGATTAACCAATGTCGGGGCTTAGCACTAAATATACCATAACCAGTCAAACGACCGGTTTTACTGTGGTAGAACTAGGTACAGAGTTGGCATGTTTAGTGTTAATTAGTAGTTATACATTTGCATCAAATCAAATCATTTCTAGGGAAAGCAGTCTTTAAACTAAAATCATAGTTAAATTATAAATTCCCCAAGAGGATTAGTAGAAGGACCCGAATGACAATCGTTAGAATCTTTTTACCGAATATTAAATTTTTATCATTATGTAATTCAATATTCCAATTCAATGAGTGTAATACAACTTTTATATATAACTATATATCTATATTTATTTATAGATGTAACAATTTATATGTGATAAAGTATTAAAAATTTATCCTTACCAAGAGTACACTTTAGCAGCTATCATAAAATTTTATTCTTACTTTGCTAAAAAAAAAAAAATCACAATAGATAACTCTTTTTCTTTTCTGTCTGCGGCAAAACGATTTGGAAAAGTTGTTGGGCATGCTTCAATCTCACTAAATGTCGATAAAGATCTCCAACACATCATCACACGGGATTTTGCACTGATACCGTTAGTTATTCCACAAATGATCTCTTTTTTTTTAACGTCATAGCCTCTTTCGCTAATCACTTCAATGTTATCTTGCTTCGCCGTTTTTTACGTGGTTTTCTCTTCCTATTAAAGTGAGTGTTCTTATATCATCAATTAGCCTTGTTTGACAACTCTATTTTGCTCAAGCGATGATTTCAGAATAATAGTTACTTAGAGTGGTTATTTTTTTTCAGTTGGAATGATTTTGTAGCCTATTTGAGATAATATATAAAATCTGTTCTTTTTTTCTAAGCATATATCGCAATTACTCACTAGATAGCTTCAATATTATTATTTAGACAATTAAATATGATTGAATATTTAAAAAAAAAGACTTTTCTCATAGAAGACATTCAGATCCTAATCTTAGCGGAAAATTACTTGAACACGGTATTGAATCATAGGGGAAAAAAAATACAGATATCGTCCACACCACATTTCTAAATTCCAGCACTTTTTTTCCGCTTGAAGGAAAAATTAATTCTACAATCCTCAGCAGCGTCCTCTTTTCTAATCTAAAGAGCATTGCAATCCAAACCTTTAACCAAACTTTTACACTTCCTAAATCACTCAAAAGATGAAAATGAGTAAAATGATATCTACCAATCAAAGTGAACATAGGGGAGAAATGCTACAAAATAATTTATGATAAATTCAGGTGCTGCAAAACTTTTCATTTGATTTTATTCAATTCCTTCAATTAGCTCACACTCTCTATATATTTATTTGTTTATTTATCTTTGTGGAATTTTCAATCGTTAATAAAATACATTTTAAAGTGCTCAATTGAGCTAAAATTTTATATGCATGATCATTTTAGATGACAATACAATAATTAAGTTATAATTAATAGAAAATTAATTGATTCAAACTAATTATTTAAAGAATTACAAATACAGCCCCGTTGGCATCATTTTTGGCGACTTGTGTCAAAACTTGAAAAGTTTTTTCCCTCACGTTTTAAAGCATTCTCTCTCTCTCTCTTCAGTTGAACTGAAATTTTATACACACGATTCTTTTGGATGACAATAAGATACTTTATTGATAATTAATAAAAATTATTACCACTTAATGTTGCGATTCTGTCATATGTATATACATATTTACATTAATTGTAGCTATTTAATAAAAAGTAGCTAAAACAAAATGTTTTTTTGTTGATCTAAGTAGGAATTGACTTAATTTTTTATTTTTTTATATTACTTGTTTGTTCTTAAAGATAGAACAGTTGTACGAAAACTAAAACAATGATATGTATTTTATGTATAGTTTCTGCTAACAGTAATGCGAAAGGACCCATGCGAATTTAAAAGGTATAATTTCGAAGCAAAACAATATACGATAGAAGAAGATGTAACAAGGAACTATCCACAGGGATCGGTAACTTGTTAGCTGTGGTGTGCCACACCAATCTAACAATAAGATTCAGAGATCTGTGTTATTGGGTTGTCCTACTGTATCTTCGGAAGAACTTGGAACAGTAGATGATAATAATGTGAGTACAGCGCCAATTATGGCAGACAAAGGCATTTTAGACTTATTTTAAAGTTCAAAAAATACCATTCATGCAGAATCCGACGACGAAAATGAAATGAATAATGCCGCTGCTGTTACCCCGTCATCCGAAACGAGGAACATCGTGAAAAGTATGTTCAGTTATTTAGACGCACATTCCAGTGGTGAAATGGATAACAAAATGGACGACATCAAAGAATACGTTGTCAAGTTGATGCCAAAAAAGACAGTTCAAAGAAAAATACCAGATTAATTTTTTTTAAAAAATCAATGAATGTTTTTTTTCAAAAACTTGAGACAATTTTGTATTGAATTTCATTTAGTTTTTGTGATTTTTTTTGTTTCATTGGTTTTATGAAATATATATATACATATGTATTGTGTGTGTGTGTGTGTATGTTTAAATAAAATGCATTCATATAAATTTAATTTTGTTTAATATATGAGGTTTTTTGCAATATCCTTTAACATGCAAAAATATTCCAGTAACCTTAGTTTCGTGTTAAACGATTTTCACTGTAATATTCTCATTGAATAGATAATTTAAGGAAATTAAGGATGACGTGATGTCTTATAGGATTCAAGACCAAAATGAAATAATGAAATTCCTCTTTAGAGAATTGGGAACAGAAAATAATTAGCAGCACACGCACATCGCATAACAATGATCTTGAATTTATATAACACTTGAACACCTTACGCAGAAGTTATGAATAATTCTAAGAAAGGTTAAAAAAGTTAAGTACAACATTTTCTTTTCCTACAAATGTTAAAAAAATGCCCAGTAAAAAACATAAAACAAACTGAATATACGTTTATTCACATAAACTAAGAAATGATTATCATTGTCCAAATATATTTCTGTAAGTTCTGTATTTATATTAAATTTTATTTAATAATATATGGAAAAAGGAAAATATGTTAAAATAGCTTAGTACTTACGTATCATTGCAACCTATTGACGACATTATATGAAACGCAACACACGATTACCAATTCAGTGCACACGACACATGCGAAATTCGGATTGCCAACTTGGCGAGTTATTTTGAAAGTTGGCGATTGTTGCGATAATACGTAATTACCAATAGCTATTATAAATACAGCCCTAACTTAAAAATTCATTTCTCAATAATAATTTCGAGTTAAATAAATATTTTTCTACTGATATACATTCGAATATTTGAACAAATTACTTCACAATTCTAAGCTATTTTGATAAATTGAAATTAAATTCTGATTATCGAAGAATGATATCAATCTAATTTTAGGGATAATTCAGTAAATCTTTCCATATTATTCAGAAATGATATCTCAGCTAGTGCCATTTTTCAAAGTTGATATTTTAGATAGTTATATAATTAATTTAATGTGATATCTGAGATCTTATTTAGGATTCTTTGTAGTAGCAAACCATTTCCAGATCATTTAATGTAAAAACTCTGCAGCCAATTCAAAAGTTATTTCCAACAACATTCATTGTAAAAATAAAAGGAATTTCACAATGAATGAATTTCAATCCATTCAAATTTTTAATGAATTTCAATATACCAAATGACAGCGTTTGAGTGTAAATCATATCTAACTTTTTTTACCCTTCCGAGCTGATTACACCGATTAAAGACACACAGACTTACATTAATGCATTTAAAAATTAATACACCGAATTTCAAACTTCCAGGATGAAACTTAATTAATAAAAAACATAAATTAAAACATCTGTTTTCAACAGTTATTTAACAGAAACAGAAGGCGGAGAAATAGTTCTGAAAAGTAAAAACTATTATTCCACAATTCCAATTTTCGTAATCTTTTTACTAAGTTAAAACAGACACTCTTAAGCTTTCGAACGCCGCATTCTCCCTGTATGTATCAGCCAAACATCGAGGATCCCTAAAAATTTTAGCACCTCTTCCTGACTTTCTACATATGGCTGAGTGATTTAAAGGTTCCTCAAGTCCTAAGACTTTCTCTGCTATTTACACAGACCTTTTTACCACTTTTTCCTTTCCTCTTTTAAGAAAATAGTGAACATCTAATTATACATGTATATAAAAATATTACAAAATACTAGCTTGAAATAAGATAAATATTGTAGGCGCAGATAAATAATGCAGGCGCCTTTCTATTGGGAAATGGAGATGATGCAATTATTATCGTATTGGCAAGCTGTATGAATTTAAGTTCTTAATCTTTTCACATGTATTTTCTATTACATATTTTTTTTGAAAATATTACATTTTAGTAATGCCAATGCGGTTGCAAGCAATAAAAAAGCTTAATTAACCCTCTGACCGGAACATCTATTTTTTTCCCCGTTCTGAGGAACATAAGTCTGACAAACGGGTACGCAAATTTTTTTTGAATTTTATTACCTTAAGCACTGTTTTAAATGTCCTTATTGCTCGTGGAATTGAGTTATGGCTCAAATAAGAAGAATAGTTTGGTTAAATGAAGCATAACTCATTTTCAAGATATATACATTAGACACTTTAATTAAAAACATGAACATATAAACGAAAATACAGTTTTTAATATTTAAGTCTTTATGAGGCTCACTATATTATTACATTAATATATTTTTATCACTAGAATTGTGACCAGTATCTTTTATAAAAACTGATTAGAAATTATTTATATTCATGTAAAAATAATAATATCCAAAACGAAAAAAAACTCTAGAAATATCCGTTTGATAGACTGTGATAGATAAGAAAATCGCACGTATCGTGAGTTGTGAAAAAATTACCATGTACCACCACGTGATCCTGTTACTGGGAAGAGTCCAGCTGAACAGATGTCAAGGCAGCCCACCCCTAAAATCACACCACAGCGTTATATACAGACATCAAAGCAAATCATTCCCGTCTGAGAGACGAATATTCCGGTCAGAGGGTTTTATCATTCTTGATCGAAATACACGTTCTAGTAAATATTTTTATTGGGCAAAATTTAGTGATCTAGTCTCGGATGACACGTCTTTCAATTTTTTCACGAGGTCTTGAAGAGTCTGTAAAAGGTTGAAATCTTAACGTAGGATGAGAGATCTTCGCAGATGCCCATAAAAAGTTTTACGGACCACAGTTTAAGAGCCGTTGAGTAAAAGGGTTTAAAAAAAAACTTTAAAATTGAGTTATGAAAAGTAATAATTCTTCGCTTATTATGTACTAACATCTGAAGCTTTTATAAAATTTAACTGTCTTACTTCTTTAAAACATAAGATACGCTATTATCTCTCTCATATTGAAAGTCTCAAAATAGCAATATTATGAATCTCTAAATACATTGTAACACAAAAACAAATTATTAACTAAATTACCAAGAGCGTTGAATTAACGCAGAAATAATTCTCACAACACATTATGGAACAAGCACATAATCTAATAGTAAAACTACAATTAAAGAAAGTTTATGCCATACATACAACTCAGAAGCTACTACTCCCGACCAAGCAATGATGTTGCTCGGTTACACTTCACCCTAACAAGGCAGAACGAACAGGCACTTTAGGTGTATTACAACAACAAGGGGGTAATTAATCATCAAACAACGGTTTGCAGTTAAAAAAGGATCTCCTAGTAATTACTGTACACTACAGAGCTTTCCTCTTTCACTCTTCCGGTGAAAAATTAGCATCTTGTTGATATATTTCAGCAAAGACTTCAGTCCTCCTCTTAGATGTCATTTGGGGAAGTTCTTTCACAATCGACCACAGATTAATGGAGGATAATTTGTGTACTTCAAACTCTGGAAGCCGGATTATTGAATTCCCATATTTTTTTTACCTTTTTTAAAGAGCAAAACGTTTTGTTCGTATCTACTTTCTGTGAAGGATAATCAATAGACTTTTTTCTCCTTTTCCATTTGGGAATTCAAAGCGAGATTTTCGAGAGTTTCCATTTTTTTTTGATTTAAAATAAATTGATCAAAAAAAGTTAATTTTTAATTGAAGTTAATGAAGGTGAATTTCAATCTTTAGTTGTGTTTTTTTATACGTTTTTGGTATTTGTAACGTGAATTCGAGGAAATGAAGAGAAAGAGACCCAATTTATCAAATGGTTCAGGTTCGTTCAAATTTAAGTTTTTATATCGTTGTCTTTATTCACACCAATAAATAAGAAAATCAACAGTAATAAAATAAAAAAAAAGTTAAATGAATATATTAATATAAATTCGAATAATATGGGATTGAAAATTTATATTTTTCCTGTGAATTCACTTTACTTTCTTAAGTAAGATATATTCATTTTTAACTATGAAAAAATATTGTGAAAAATATCTTGAATTAGAAATATTTATCAAGGAATAAAAATGAGTAATGCATATTTAGTTTTATATGTTTTTTCAGAAGAAAATAAATGCTATTTTATTACTTAAAGATTTATTAAAATTAAGCATTAAATATATCAAAAAAATAGCCATCGTATATAACTGATGTTCTGGTAATAACTAACACTAATAAATTTAGTATATCTTTTTTTAAGAGTTTACGTTCCTGTGACAATTTAATGTAAAAAAAACGAAAACTTTATCAGACATCTTTTTTTCCCCTTTTAATGTGTACATTTCAATTCATTTTTATCCTAAAAGTGGGGCACTTTATCCCACTTTTATCCAAAAGTGGGATAAAGTGTTGTTGACCCCTTTCTTAAGGCAGAAAATACTTAAATTCACAAGTATGTGTACCAGAAAGTCTAATTGGAACGAACAAATATATTTTTCAAACCAAGTGAGAGAAACATGAAATGAAATATAAAGTATAAAGAACGTCTCTCTCTTCCTTTGTATGTATGTAAATCATATATATAATCGATAACGTGAATCCCTTTGAATGAAGTAAAACTCTTTTTTTAGTTAAAAAAGAAAAAGAGATAGGAGTGACCTAAAAGAAAGAGGCCAATAAGGAAATTAACTGTAGAAAATAAACTAAAATACAGATAAACTCTTTGTAAAATTTCATAAACTGGTATACTGTGGGAACAAAACCTGAAAATAAAATTTATTTTTTCCATTCCGACTGAACTCTTGAAGGTAATTCTTTCACTACAGCCGCGAAAGGTATTTTTGAAACATTTTTCTAAAGATATTTTTGTCATCTGGACGATCACTTCTACCACCATAAATAATCAGAACGTTTGAGAACAGTACAATATACAATAATCGCACAAGTATTTGAAATAAGAAACTTAAAAAATTTTAAAATGGTTATTTTACTAAAAAATTAATCTTTAGGCAAAATATCGAAATCGATTTGAAGATATGAACAAAATATTCTCTGAAGGAGAGGTAATGTTAGGAGTTTCTTATGACTGAATTCAAACAATTTACAGGAGATACCCGTTTTAACTTACTTTTATATATAACTAGATGGTATACCCGTTCTTCGCACGGGTGAATTGAAAAATTAAACAGTACAGATTGAAGGATAAAGACGTTTTTAATGAGTTAATTTTACGTGAATTGCAAACTAAACCAAAAAAGCTTTTTGTACATTTCAGTTGAACCAAAAAACAACATTTGTTAAATGTTAAGTCTGTAGATCTAATAGCTGATAAAAATGATTTTTTTTTTAAAATTTATAATGCCCTGTAACTCTCTTGCGTGTAGATATTTGAAAAGATCTTCCTAAGCTAATCTCTGTTCAGTAAAAGTAAAACATTGTTACAAATTTTGTGCAATGAACGCCTTATACCTAGATGTGTAATAAGTTAATATTACTTTCTGCTGTATTTATTTTATGTTAAAATTGTAATACTCGCAAGAAACGCCATTCCTTACATTATAATGGCGATTCAATGGTAACATAGCGAAATGCTGGAGTCAAGCGTACATCATTTTTGGCAACCATGTTGGCAACTCGGCGATTGATTAAACGATTCAGAAGTCAGAAGTTGATATGCTGTAGCGCCACCTGGTGGGGAGCTGCAACAAAGAGGATAGCACAAAAACCTTCTCCATAAAAAATACATATATATATATATATATATATATATATGCCAATTTTCATAGTGATCAGTAGAAGGGTGTTTGAGTGAAGTGAGGTCAAATATACAAACATCTATTTATATACATATATTTATAGATGAAATAAAGTTACACTCATTAACAAATAGTTAATCATTACATATATTTTACTTCCTACCCCTTGAAAATTTAAACGAAGTTTTTGTTGTTTTTCTGCAGCTAAGATTTTTAAAAATAATTCCTGACTATATACAAATTTATCCTGAGACATAAATAATTCCAGTACTTTTTGTTAGAACAAACTATTTCAGATCAATGAATCAAAATTTTAAGCCAAAATTTCAATAAAGAAAAATTATGTATTTATTTATTTTTTTTACAAACATTAAAATGGAACTGAATTTGTACAATGGAAATTTACAACTATCAAAACACAGATAATAATAATACTGAAGGTTATAAATCGAAATTCCTTGCTTTAAAATCAGTTTTATTTGCTTTAACTAAATTATACAAATTATATTTATAAGAAGCAATCAAAAATTTTTCCTATAAATAGTACTTATGGATGTTCTAGTGAACTTTACTTATTATTTTAACTTAACTTTAATATTTCTAGCTGTAGTCAGTTTTATTAGATATCCTGCTAACCGTAAGAGTACAAATATATTTTATACACCATACGAGACATCAATACCATTTTCCTATATGTAATTCTTTCTTAATAGCCGAAAAAAGAAACGGGAGAAGATAAACTTAAACTTGATAAAACGTTTTAAAAAAATATATATATATATATATATATATATATATATATATATATATATATATTCATTAAATCAAATAATAGTATTAGATTTTTTGCTCATTTGGTTGCCAAAACATAGATAATGGATCACATTAATAAAATAATGGGAAAGATAATTTATTTTCTAAGAGATTTTCTAAGAGACTAAGAGATTTTCATCAAACATACGTTTAAATTTCGAATAAACATAAATGAATAAAAAATAATCAAATTAGAAATTCCTGGTATATATATATGAAAAGTTAAAGATTAGTATTTAAATTAAACAAATGGACATATGTATTTAACAAAAAGTGAAAAATGTGATCAGTTAAAGAAAGGTTTGGGATTTGAAACCTGGAAACACATTACTAATCAATTATAGACGTTTTTATTTACTATATTTTACTTTTAAAAAACACGCGCAATTCTACTTCCAAATGATTATTTTCGTTTAAAAAAATGTATATTTTCCTCAAAATCAAAAATTTTCAAGATCAATAATCTTATTTATATCCAGCGATACAATTTCTAGAGCAACATCTTTCGCTTTTCTTCTTGCTGGAATTGAACAAACATCATAAACCAGTTAGAGAAAAGGAAAGATAGGTTGGCGATCAAAGGTTTCAATTCTTTCGCCAGAGCTTGGCGCCAGACTTCCTGCCGTCGTTCGGGTCCTCTTTTCAAGAGATCATCAGATACCTTGTTTCAAAAACGGTGCCCCTCCGTCTTTGCAGAGGGTACACGGTGAAAAATCAATTTGTTTTAATATTATTTTCTGCCTCCTATTGCCAGCCGAGACAGATATATTCATATTTTACGGATTCGCTGGTAGAGGCATTTATTCTTAAAGTTTTCTCCATTAGTTAAAATGAAAGTTTTCTTGAATGATATATTCCGCGACAAAAATAAATGAAGTTTCACTCGGGAATGGAGACATAAGTCTTTTGACATTAAATTTACGATACTGCGTAATTAAAGCTTTAAACGTTTGGCGTGAATCTCGAATAAATTGAATACAATTTGTTAAAAAGGTAATTTAATTAAGGACTAAATTAAAAAGGCGCAAAACAGTGCACTTTATCATTATTTGGGTGTAAAATATTTTGTAACGAAAAATGCCTAGGTAAAAAATGCTGTAAGCCTGAATATAATTTTAGGTAGATAGTAGGTTGCAACAAATAATGTTTCAGAGCTTAAATTATAATTAAACACGTCACATCGCGTGATAGTTTACAATTTAATTTCTCTTTGTACAGAATATTGGCGTATACTAAATAAAAACTTAAAAGTAAATCAAGGGTTTAGAAAAATAATTGTTTGAGAAAGTTTATATCTTGAGGTAAACTGCGATACATGTACACAAAGAAATATTCTGAGTGATTCTTTTTTTAAGAAAAAAAGATTCAAATTTTAAAATGCAACACCATATTTAGCTACAACTTATATAACAAAAGTGTATTTAATATTTTATTATTAACTTATTTACAACTTTAATACAGGATTTAAGCTGCTTCAAATAAGTTATTTTTATAGCCTGCATGCTTCAATATTCTATAATTTTAAAACTAAAATTATAGAGTAAACTAATTGGATACAAAATTTTCCATAGTATAAATTGAACATTTTCAATCATAAGAAAAAGGTATAGTAGTAGTAAACATATTTTATTTTATAATTTATTTTGATAATCTTACATTTCTTGTAACCAACTTAAATTATGAATAAGAAGTGGCAAATAATAATAATTCCCTACATCTCTTAAATTATTCTGCTCGGTTTTTCTGATTTATACTAATTTTGTGGAAAAATTAAAATGTTTTCACAAAATAAATTCTTCTAATTCAATATTTTTCTGATTATACATAAGCTACCGTTAAAGTGTTTAATTCAGTTATTTCATAGAATAACTACGTATTGCACGAAATAACTAGACAAGTCTGTTAAAGTATATAATAGATGAAAATTTTTTTATTTTACCTAGTTATTCTATGAAATAACCTATGGTAGACCGTTATAAAGGGGAAACTGACCAGTTTCAAAATTACTTTATAAATTAATGGATAATATAAATAGAGTTGAAATCTCTCGAAAAATACATTTTATCCCTTTTGTGGATGATTAACTGATAAATAATAAGTAAAAAAGGAACATGTTACAGAAATAGATATATTTAAATATTATCAAAAAAATACATACTGGGAAGAAAAACTGTTGCTTCTTAAAAACATTGTATACACTTTTTCAAATAAAAATGTATGTGAATATTAATTTAAACATAATGAAATGACATTATTTTCCTTTTCATTATTTGTTAGAGTAAGGATTGTGTGGTGACACTTTCAATTGCTTTGCATATTATTTTTAAAACAAGCGCATATTTTACTATTACATATTATTTATACACGAGCACTTTTTAAATCTTTGTCCAATGTCAAAACATAGAGCTGATGCAACAAATCGAGATTTTACAGCAGTATTCGGAACTTCTTCAATTGAAATTAATTCTCGCTCACATATATTGACCTCAGATTAAGAATACAAATGTTTTATCTGGCCATCCATTGTTCTTAATCGGCAAAATTCTTCACCAAAAAAAATATAAAGGGTTCAAAACTGACTAAAAACAATTAGAACAGGCTCAAAGAACTTTCGAATTCCGTATTTCATACTTTAACGATCAAGTAATAGTTATTTTAAAGAATACTTAGTTAAGGTATCCGACTACGCGTTCGGAACCGTGATTTTATATATATATATATACAAAAGCGTATAAATGGATAATATTTATGATATTTAGTATCACTTAGGTTATAAAATGTATATAAAATTGTTTTAAGGATATTATTACAATAAAAAATTATTTAAGTACAATATTTTGACAAAAAATGAACATAGAATGACCCATTTTCAAAATATTCTCCTTTTGTGAAAAATGCTTCTATTATAATAATATTTTGCCAGTACATAGCTCAGACCTCTGTACTGAGGCTCAACTAGAATTTTCGAAGTATATAACTTAGAAGTGGGTTTATGTATGTTTTACGACAAGCAGAGGGAGAAATTCTAAGAAAAAAAGGCCGATAATTATTTCATTGGGTTGTAACTCTAAAAATATGAATTTTTCAAAAATAGTAGTTCAGACTCTCTGGAGAAGTCTTTATATAAGCACACACACACACACCAAATATTATTATTTTAGAAGCATTTCTTTTAAAAGGAGAACATTTTGAATAAAAGGTTATTCTAAGTTAATTTTTTGCTAAAATTTTGTTTTTGAATAATTTTTTTTTTTTGTCAAAATGTTCTTAAAACAGTTTTATACATGTATTCTAATCTAAGTGACACTAAATATCATGAAAATGATCTATTTATGCGCTCTTTTAAATTAACGGTTCCGAACGTAGTCGGATACCTTAAATCGTAGAATTCAATAATTTTATATACTTTAACTGATTTGTCTAATTATTTCATACCTAAATATTCTAAGAAATAATGGATTTCACTCTCTCTCTCTCTTTTAACTGTAACATATACAAGTATATTGAATTCAATTAAATTTAATAATTTATTTAAAATATTACAGTTATCTACTACACGTTTAATGAGATATTCATAAATTCATAGTGTTTCTTTTATTAAATAATAAATTTTATTTTTTCCTTTTAAATTCTTTTTTCTTTAACTTTCTAAACGTAGATACAACTTTTTACCTTTTTTACGCTACATTGACAATTATTTTGAGCAACATAAAATATCGAATTGCTTCTGAGATTTTTGCTTTTATGTTTGTCAAAAAGAAATAATAATATTCAAAAAATATTCCATATATTTGTTTCGTTAAAAAAATCCCTTTTTCGCATGAACAAAAATCTTATTAGGACAACTTGCTTTCATGAAATTCTTTTCTGTGATAGATGAGAGGAAATGATAAGGTGTTATGAATTTCTTTCTTTAATTGTTATTCTTGATACAATCTACTAAAACATATGTTTTTTAAGCATATGCTTTCTCCTGAGTCAAATTATTCGCTCCGTTACTTCTATTAGCAAATTCTTCTTTTCAAAACCATTTTTTTTTCTTTTATCATATACCTTGCATTACTTTTAGACATTGTTCCCCATTTTTTTGATAAAATAATAATGAAAAACATTTTTTCAGAAAATAAGGACAGAATTGATTTAATTTGTATTTTAGCTTAAAGTATCCGACCACGTTCGGAACCATGATTTTAAAAAAGCGCAAAAATATATAATTTTTATGATATTTAGTGTCACTTAGATTAGAATACATGTATAAAATTGTTTTAAGGACATTATGACAAAAAAT
Source organism: Trichonephila inaurata madagascariensis (assembly GCA_019973955.1). Taxonomy (NCBI): domain Eukaryota; kingdom Metazoa; phylum Arthropoda; class Arachnida; order Araneae; family Nephilidae; genus Trichonephila; species Trichonephila inaurata. Next base: position 295,484 of record BMAV01021666.1, read on the forward strand.
TATTTAAATACAATATTTTGGCAAAAAATTAAATTAGAATAACCTTTTTTCCAAATGTTCTCCTTTTGTAAAAAATGCTTCTATTGTATTAACATTTTGCCTGTATATAGCTTAGACCTCTGTACAGAGGCTCAACTAGAATTTTTGAAATGCATAAATCGGAAGTCGGTTTATCCATGTTTTACGAAAACAAAAGGGAGAAATTTTAAGAAAATACGCCGATAATTATTTTAAATGATTGTAACTCTGAAAATAACGTGAATGTTTCAAAAATCATAGTTGAGCCTCTGTACAAAGGTCTGAGATATATACAGGCAAAATATTAATACAAGAGAAGCATTTTTTACAAAAGGAGAACATTTGGAAAAAAGGTTATTCTAAGTTAATTTTTTGCCAAAATATTGTATTTAAATAATTTTTTTTGTCATAATGTGTTCTTAAAACAATTTTATACATGTATTCTAATCTAAGTGACACTAAATATTATGAAAATTATACATTTTTGTGTCTTTTTAAAATCAAGGTTCCGAACGTAGTCGGATACCTTAAAATTTATTTTCAAAAATAAGAATATATATATTTAAATTCGGGATCTATTTTAAAACTGAATGTTTTATACAAGAGGAAATACAATTCCGAAACCTTTATTTTGTTTTCTCAAAACTCATAAAGGAAAGGAGGAAAAACCTATATATTTTGAACAAATCTCTCATCCGCAGCGATTTATTTTTTTTTTAAAAAAAAGTACTGCATTTTGATAATTACTTCTAATGTAAAAGAGAAAATAAAATTTTTCCGACTTCTTAATGAAAGCAGTTTTACTTCTTTAAAATGTTTTATTGTGTTTTTTTTTCTTCAGGTTTCATATTATGGGGAACGTTATATAACCTCTCCCTCTTCAATTCGTTTTTTACGTTCCTAAAATAACTTCCAATTACAAAAGTTTATGAGTTATATGCAAGGCAGTTAAAGTTGAAAATATTCTATTTAAAATAAAGTTTTGAATTTTCCTTTCTTTTGAAACCCTCACGTTTTGGAGTTGTAAAAATGATAATAAAAAAGCATCATATTCCTAATGACTTCGCTCAAAGTACCGAATGAAACTTCCAGTTTAAATAGTCACATGGATAAGAAATATAACAAAAAAAGTAGCCAAATGGGAAAATTTCCTTGCTATAAAGATGTCATTCGACATTTTAAAGGCGTTCAAATGAGATATGTAGAGACGAACCATTTGGATATTTTACGATTGGCTTTATTACCTCAAACTGGATCTAATTCGAAATCTTACGGCTTTCGAATGTTTTATTTAAAGTCATTAGTTCCAGAAAGATGCCTTGGATAAATTCATTGTTCTTTAATAGATGGAACCTTATTTTTAGTTTTACCCATCGCAATGCTTACTAAAATTAGATTTGCACAAAATGTAGCATAGATATTTAAATATAGATTTTTTGAACTTTTTTTTCAATGTAATTAATATACTCTTTATGTATAATGTTAATAAAAAATTTTGTGTGCATTTGCTTTTGATCTGAAATTAATTACCTTAATTCTTGCTTTTACTCTTTAATATAACTAATACTTACAGTTAATATAAAAATTCCTCGATCCAAAAACATTTATGAAAAGAATATAATGTGCTATAAAAAAAGCTTAATTAATAAAGAATCAATTTTTTTTTTGTTTAACGATCTGTTCAAGTGAACACATTTAATTACCGAAAAAATTTTATTTTATTTTTTTTCTCTTGCTACTTATCAAATGCTTAAATCTTTTAATGAAACTTCTATTACTCCTATGAAATAGTAAACATCATTGAATAAATTGCATTCATTTTCTCCATCATTGCATTAGTATTACTCCGTATATTTCAATTTATTTATAAACTGGCTTATTAGTGAATTAAAAAAGAAATTTAAGAACAGAAAAAAAAAATCTTGAATATTTAAATTTATCGAATGTCGTAATTATATATGTTTCTATAAAATAATTCATGTGATCAAATGAAACTTCAAAGACGCAGATTGATGAAAGGAAATGAAAAAGAAGGCAAACAATTTCAAGATAAAATTATTCCTTTTAAGTAAATTCTATTAATGTAACATATTTTATAATTCTAATTGAGAAAATCAAAAATAGAAGAATAACCAGGCACTATACAGCTCGAGAATAAGTTTGTCAAAGAAGTACAATAGCAAACATTTTGCCTTAGAAACTAAGATTATAGGCGACATTGTTTTCAGGCCAAATAGTTATCATCTGTAATTTGCCTATACTATTGAAATGTATTGAAAATAAGAGTAAAAGTAAACTTAATCATAACATTAGAAGATTTTTATTAAATGTACTAAAATCAAATTACCAGTGCTAGTATGAAAAAAATTAAAAAGAAAACTAAAACTACTTACACAATGTAGAAAATATTAATTTATATGTATATATATATATAACTATATATATATACTATTTATTATATATATATATATATATATAATATATATATATATATATAATATATACTTATATATATATATATATATATATATAGGCCAATTCTCTACTAACAAGAGATAACATCAAACAATAACATTCGGCAAACACATGGGCAGGGAAAATCACACAATGAAGGACAAAATAGTATGAGATAATAAATATAAAATGGATGCTGCAGTGTTATGAACATTACTGACTTAGGACAGTTATTATATAAAAAAAATATTTATATAAAAGTGGGGTTGAACATGTTTTGGCCAGCCAACCTTACACTTTTTTGTAAATAACACTGAGCAAAAACCAATAGGAAATAATGGATAGAAATATCTAAATCCATTACAAGATAGAGGTAAGATAGAGGTATATATATATATATATACATGTACTAATTTCCTCTAGTATCCTTTTTATTAACTCCTTTTAAATAATTTTCTTTAAGTAACTTTTAGTTCTTTGGTTCAGGACTAACGCGTTAATCTTAATCGTAATCGAATAGTAGCATTGCATCAGAATCCTCGCTCCCACTCGTTCTAACCAATCATATCTCCTGTTAGAAATGAGTCACGTGATCTTCACAGCTGGTGTAAAACCGAAAATTCTTTGGTGCGCATCTCTCTTTGCCTTTGTGTTCGTCCTGAGAAATGTTGCTGCCGCTTATCGCTTCTGCTATGTGTGTCTGTGCGTCCAATTTACTTAATTATTCTAATGATATTGAATTTCATGTCTGTGATCATTAATAAAAGAAGATTTAAAATAATCTTGAAGATGTTTTCTGTTTATGAAGAAATAATCACTGGCCATCACTACCTATAACTTGCCAGATTTATTACACACACACACACACACACATATATATATATATATATATATATATGTGTGTGTGTGTGAGATGTGTGTAATATATATATATATATATATATATATATGTGTTGTGTTTTGTGAGTGGCATAGTACTATTTAAATCAATTATTAACACATCACATCGTTATCATAATTTCCCTCCAACCGTAGCTATCTTAGGGCAGCAACACATAAAAAAAAAAAAATTTAATAAATAAAATAAATTGTAATTATAACATCGAATATTTTAAAGAATTTTGGAAATAAAAGACTAAAGCACACAAGCATTGAAAACATAGTAAATAAATATTAAAACATGTTTGAAATTATTTCAGTTGTGGTGCCATCTTATTCAAAATATATTGTTACGAAGATCGGGTCTTAGTATTTTATTCTATGAGTCGACAGCGTTTCAAGAAAGTGAAAAACAATCCTTGAAGTACAGGATAAAGCACTCAAATTCTCTTAATAAATCTCATAATCCCTTTACACCTTATACGGCTCTCAGACGCAACAGTCAGTGTCTAAAATACAAGTATGCTTGGAGATGATTGGCAAGCATCCGCTCGTCCTATTCAACATCCAAAGTAATTACTAGTCCTTGGTCGACTCTCCAATGTCAAATCAATACTACTCAACAATTTTCAAAACAAGATTAACTCTTCAACGTTCGAAACAAGACTAACTCTTCAACAGTCAAATCAACAATAGCTAATCGCTAGTCAAAACAATACTGACTCTTTAGCGGTCAAAACAAGACTAACTCAGTTTCGGCAAACGACTCCCTATTTATAGTCTGCACGGATATTTCTCGAAGAATCCGGAGTCATAGAACCTGACATTAGTTGATTCTCCTGTAATTTATATATAAACCCATTTGTCGCCAATTCGCAAAAATGGTCGCCAAAGTCATCCAAATATTCACCAAGTTATCAATATGGTTGCCGAAAAAGATGACAACTTGGCTCTATCAACAAGATTTCGACAAGTTTCTATTGAATCACCAGTATAATTTAAGAAACGGTGTTGATTACGGATTTTACAATTTTAACATAAAATGAATACAACATGTAGTAATAATAATGTATTACACAGCCAAATAAAAATTACTTACAGTATTCTATACATTCATTACACAGAATTCGTAACTATATTATATATATTTTGCTCCATAACTCCCAAAAAAGAATTACAATGATACCATTACAGAAACAACTAATCTTAGTATTTAAATATATATTGTTTAAACTATATCTTGGAAAATTTTTGTTTTTTTGTATGAATTTATATTACTTACGAAACACTACGGCTCATATTCATCAAAATTAGTGATAACAGATGCTACAATAAAAGCCAATTAGATGAACATTGATCCTAAAAGTACTTTTCGACCCCGGAAATGGGAGTCAAAAATATCCATTTACAATGTTCTTCTTGCTGGACACATGCCATAAAACCGTTTAGGGATGTTTTTTCCCTATATGTATTAGTCCACCAAGTGCAATAAATAATTTGATGAAAACTCAACAAACGAAATGTTAATGGATATACTAAACAACCCGCTTTTTGTAAAGGGAGGAAAAAACTTATGAGAGCAAACATAGTTCTATTTTGGCAGGAACAAAACTGAAACAAAAAGAGATTCGAAGAGATGGCATATCGAAAAGGTGAAGAAAAATCGATGTCAGCAAGACATTTATTTTCTTTAATGTCTCGCTTTTTGAATCGAGAACAATTATTACTCTAGTATGTTAGGATGTAAACTCTATTGAAAATAATGAATAAATGTTATTTATTTATTTTTTACTGCTTCTACATAATAAAATAAATTACGTAGAGGAAAAGGGCAAGAAAAATAAAGTAACGGATTTTTAGGGATTCGATTTATAAAAGAGAAATAGCAAACTTGAACCTTCTTTATGTATGTGTACAATTTTTAAAAATTCTAAGGCTATTTAAAAATTAATACTTCAAATCGTGCTATAATCGTTTATAGATTACATTTAAATGCTTAAATTAAAACTAATAAACATAAATTTTTAAGGCTTTAGTTGTGTGTGTGTGTTTCCACTGCCTCAAAATAGTAAAAGAAATATTATTTTAAAGAAAATTTACTATATTAATAAAAAAACAAATTAATTAAACGTTACAAATTTATATATAATTCCACAACTTCAAATTCCTTTTTATACCACATTTTTTGGTTTTCATAAAACTAAAATTTAAAACTAAAACTTTAATGTATCTTAACAATTTTATAAACGTATCTAATTATTCTAATTCTGGAGGAAAAAAGAAAACATGGAATTCTTAAAAATAATTTATGAAAATTTGATACTAAATAATTGATTTTGAAAACCCCCATTCATGCTTTTCAATACCAAATAGTTTTGTCCTCATTAGTTTTAAGTGAAAACAAATTGAAATATGTTTTTAAAAAAAAGGAATGTTATTTTCTGCTTTATCCGAAAAAAGGCAGAAAACCATTTCGAACTTTTAAAAAATGTATATTTGTAAAACATTTTATAAATGTTTAATCTGATGTCATTGAATCAAACAATGATTTTTTTATTACACATATTTTCGCTTCAACTTATTATATATTTACATACAAATTCATCCCTGACAACCACATTGTTAAATTTAAATATCATTTGCTAATGGATTTAAAACGCATGACGAACGGATTCATAACAGCAATCAATAAAAAGTAATGTAACAAAACAGTTATAATGTAACAAATTTGATCAAAAGGAAGATACACATTGTTTCTATAGTGTATTTATTTAATTTATTACAATGTTTATATTTAGAATTAAAAATAAATAATTTTAGTACTTAAATTGATATATTCGTAGTTTTATTTGAGTAATAATAATTATATGAATATAGTAAAATATTTATATATATATAACGCGAGTTATATTCTAATTAATTGGCAGGAAGGAGCTATATATATACCATCTCTTCTCTCTCTAGAAGATTTATCATAACTATAAAAAAAATCTTCTTAAATTATTTTATTTAGATATATAATATTTGGTTAAAGCAAAAATTTTTTTTTTTTCCTTTGTATTTGTGTTTGCTATTTGATTTTGATAACTTAGTCTTAGTATTCTTCTTCTATTATTATTTTAAAATTTTTAACTATATATAATAATGAATTTTTTCCCTTTTATTTTTTTCCTTACAGCAAATGTTAAGACAAATGTAGGGGAGAGTTCAATTTAAAATTTTAAATATATATATATGTTTAACCATTTCTTATCTAAGATTTACTGGGTATATCTTATTTTTTTTTAAAACTGTCTTATTATTTTTCTAATTATTGCTTTACGTTATTAGATTAAGAGCAATTTAATGTATGATTAACGATTATATTATATATATATTTTTTATGTGTGTGTGTGTGTGTGTGTGGGTTTTTTTTTTTTTTTAAATTTTTTATCCTTTAAATTCCTAAACAACTTTTTTTTAATGCCGGGCCCTTCGGGATTCGAGCTTAAATAATTAGCTAGGTTATCCACATAACGGAATAAATGTAATCGTTTGTTGTGAAAGTTAATAGTTGACATTATTAAAAGTAAGATAACATCAGAATTCATCGAATGATATCTTTCCACCAATCAAAATCTCCCGTCCACGGAAGACACGCGGATTTCAAGTTTTCCCTGTTGCCCTTAAATAAAACCCAATACGGGAAAAAACCTTTTTTTTTGCCCATCATGCCAGCCAGTTGCAGCTCGAATATGTCTTATTTGTCCAGCTTTATTTGTGTGTGTGTTGCTTATGTGCTAAGAGTTAAATAAAGTGGATTATCTGTTTCAACAAGACTATCTTATCAATATAAGCCAAATTACATCATACATCTAAAATAATGATTTAATTAAAGAAACTCCTTACACTAACCACACATCCTGTTATATATAAAATTTTAATAAAATTTTAATTATTTTAAATTTTTTTTTTCATTAAAATAATTTAATTTTTTTTTTGAAATCATCATGATTCGTTATAATTTTTTAAAACAATATGAAGACTAGAAGAATTTTTTTTTAATGTTAAATACCTAAATATATTAATTATTTGTAATGTTAAATACTTAAATATTTTTTAGGCTAAATACCTAAATATATTAAATTATAATATATTAAATATTTATGTGTTAATATATTAAATATTCATATCTTAAACTTATGATATATTAATTATGTATCAATGTGTATTAATTATTAATATATTAATTATTTATGTTTTAAACATATTTTATTTATTTTTATTTTTTACTTTTTAAAATTTAATTATTTAAATTTTTATTTTAAATAAAAACGTTATGACACTTATTAATGTCTTAAATCTCTTTTATTTTCATATGGGTTTGTAAGATACAGGATATCCATTGTATATTTTAAACAATTTCGAGCTTTTTTGAAAAAAGGGATTGTTTTTTAGGTTTTGAATACTATTTCTTTGACATTTTACTTCCTCTCCTCTCTTCCAATCGAGAAATATATTATTTTACTATGACGTTTTTAAAATAATTTAAGAGAAAATCAAGCACATAAATTAACGTGATGTAAAGAAAAAGTCGACAGTTGTTCGAAATGCAGCCACAATATCTTCACAAGAGAATGAGATAGCTTCAGACATATCTTGCAAGAATATATTGCTTTTTAAAAAATAACAACGTCACAGAGTGAAATTTATACATAATCTGCAACGAATTTCTTCTAAAAAATATGTAGCATACACAAAATATTGCGTATAATAAATAAATAAAGCTCTGTTTCTTTTTTCACATGCATCGGAAAAATGTAACACTTTTATTTATTGACAAAAATTCTAAATTTATAGTGTTTATTTTTTATTTCACTTTTCCGATCCTAAGAAAATAATTGGATTTAATTTATCTTCAACTAGGAAATATTTTGAGTGAATAAAATTCAAATGATAGCAGAAAATTGAGAGAAAAAAAAATAGTTTTATCCCATACAATTTTCTTTTATAAATTTTTACTTCAGAAAAAAAAAAGAACAAAGCTTAGTCTAAAAGAAATTTAAATAAATAATTTTATTTAGAATTTAAAGTAACATTTTCACATTTTTTTGAAAATAATATTTTTATTTTTAAAAACTAATTTGTTGAATACGAAAAAGTATTCACTGTAAACCAGATAAAAAAATACAAACGTTTTACTTTGTATATATTTTAACGAGGCAAATCCCAGAAATTCATAGAAAAAGTTTAAAATGACATAAAAATTGAAGGAGTTTGTTTATTTCAATCTGGTTTTCGAAAAAATTCCCCGGGGGAGCCAGTGGTCAAGTATCAATCTTGGTTTGGGTTTGTCACGGTTTGAGCCCCGTACCACTAAGACCCGCCTGTGGGGGACGATGCCCTTAAATCTGTCGAGGCTGAAACGTCCTTTCCCTGGTGGGGTTTGGGTGTTAAAAAAGGGGGGGACAGATCAGGTGTCTCCCCGTCATTGACCTGGTTTAAAAATTCGTGGTCCGTCGCCAAAAAGCTTGTAGCTGAACAGTGCACGTTAATATTCCTTTTTCCTAAAAAGGATTTCTCAATAGAGGATTTTTTTGATAGTTCCAAATGGTTAATATTTTTGTCAATAGAGGGTGTTGCATGCAAGAAAATATCAGAATTCCTTCCTTTGATGTGATTTTAATTTATGTCACATTCTGAAGCAATACGAGAACTATTAACGACGGAGCTCGTAATTTTGAACATTGGCCAAGTGACGAGGACGATACCTAAGCATGCACCCTCATCTTTTAACTTTTACATCACGCCACGGGGGAGGGGAGTCTCGATAGTTTCGGTACCATTCTCGGTTTCGAACCTACGACTTGTAAATTTCCCGTCCTGTTTGTAACCATGAGTAGGTTTCTGGAAAACTACCGCTATTGTATATTTAAAACTATCATTTTCAAGTAAAAATTCATTTTTATTTTGAAAATAGTATTTATCTGTTTTTGTTAAAACATTTATTATTTTTTTTATTATTTTAAATTAATATTTACTAGTTTACATAATATCTAAATTATTTTAGTGAAAATTTGAAGTACAATTTTCTAAACATTTATTGCACTCGACTTTAATCATTGTTGCAACAATTTAATAAATTAAGTTGAGTTGATGTTGGCTCATAAACTGAAGCTGTGCCAACGAATTCAATTAATTTTTTTTTTGTCAGCGTTTCTTTAATGTTTGGGGATTTGCAAAATTTTTTTTATTTTTATTATTCGTGATATGTTCTTATTCTAATCGAATCATGGGATAAAGAGAGGTATGTTGAAACATTGTTCTTGTGGGAATTTTTGCAAAATTTTATTCGTAAATAATGATTTATTCAAAACTATTCATTACTCTTCTTAGATTAATAAGCCTTTAAAAATAATTACAGTCTGCTAATTCTATTTAAATTATAATCCATATTGACATATTTTTTTGTTCTGTCAAGCCAAGGGGACTGTGGGAATTTTTTTTGGGTTGTGAGAATTTTTTTTTTTTTTGTTTTTGATTGAATACGACTTCTTAATTAGGAGAAAAAAACTAAAGTTAAGTGAAGTGACCTTCGCATTGCAATAGCTAAACTTGCAGCTAAAATTAATAACCATCTGGATAATGACGAAATTGAATGCGAAGAGTTAAAGGTTTTTAAATTTAAATATTTATTTAAGAACGTCAATATAATGATTATAATAACTAAGTTTGTTTTTTTAATTTTTATTTATTAGTTATTTTTTTTAGTGATTTAAATGATTTGTGGCAAACGATATTGAAGAAAGTCAAAAATATTCGGAACACAGCTTATTCAACTCAAAGTAAAAGTTGAATTAAAATTAAATACTACAGATGTACAAAGGTACGAAGTAAAATATATTATTGAGGGTAAATCTATACAAAACCATGCATTATAATTGATGTTTTCTTTTCACCAAAAATGGATTTGAAAAATTTGGAATAAAGTTTCAATAACTGGAAATTGTTAGACCAGGCATTTATACGTGAAGTCTTAGAGGGGAAAATTCAACTTTTCAAAAAAACCCAATTTCCCATAACTCATGCCCAGAGGTATCATGAGTCACAATAAAAAATTGAAAAAAAACCCCTTGAATGTGTATACAAAATGAATTATCGTTATATACGTTTGTATAGCCCCGAGTATACAAAGCTCATCTCAGGCAATAAAACTGCAAATTATCCTTATACATTACTTGATTTTGTAATAATTTTCTAACTTTTATTATAATATAATAACAGAATATTAAAAACGTTTCTTCTTTATACGAGCTACCTACTGGATTGTAAATATTCTATTATTTACTAGCCTGAATTCCACGAAATAAATTTATATTCATTATTACAATGTTCTGCAAAACAAAATAGTTTTCTAATCGAAAATGTACCTTTTTTTTCATTTTGTGGAAAAATATTCCTATATTGAAGGAAAAGGAAAAAAAAAAAATGTCAGCAGATTCAACGTTAAAATCTATATTTCAACAAGAACAGTTCCTAAATTTTAGGTTGCAAATTCATGCAAAATGCACAGTATTTCTCACGCTGCTATAAACATCTAATGCTATTCAGAACAATGCATTTAAATGAAAAATATTTCTCTCAACGTGAATGGTTACAAAAACCAAATATAAAAACAAATTAAACACAGAATATCAAATACGACTGCAGATAATTTCAATGGGACTAGACTTCGACAGTTTGTGTAAGAAACAAATAATATAAATAAATAAAAAAAGTTAAGTCAATTCCTACTTAAATCATTAAAGAAAAAATTTATTTTAGTTGCGTTTTTTATTAAATAGTTACAATTAATATAAATATGAATATACATATGACAGAATCACAACATTAAGTGGTAATTAATTTTTATTAATTATCATTAAAGTATCGTATTGTCATTCAAAACAATCGTGTACATAAAATTTCAGCTCAAATGAGCGCTTTAAAATGTGAGAAAAAAACCTTTTCAAGCTTTGACACAAGCCGCCAAAATGGTCATTTAAGTTGCCAAAAATGATGCCAACGTTTCTGTATTTGTAATTCTTTGAATAATTAGTTTTAATCAAATAAGTTTTATTAATTATAATTAAATTACTGTATTGTCATCCTAAAAAATCATGTACATAAAATTTCAAAGCTCATTTGAGCGCTTTAAAATGTATTTTATTAACGATTGAAAATTCCATGAAGATAACTAAATAAATAAATATAAAGAGAGTGTGAGCTAATAGTGGGAATTGAATATTTATTATATACATTATATTTAGTAACTGTAATACATATTTAACAGTTACTGAATATAATGCACGGGTTGTTGACACTTAGATCACAATCTAATATTATTTCATGAATGAATTATATTAAAATTACATTAAAATTTTGATAGCAAATACAAGACTTTTTTAAATGTCCTTACATAAATTACCTGTAACATAATGTGATTTACCTTAAATATTATCTGAAGATATAATCTTCTAAGTGTGTGTGTATGTGTGCAGAATGGGGTATCTCGAAAGCATCTTTTAGTTCATAGGATTCCCCGAGTCGAAAAAGTTTGAAAAAAGTACGTCTTAGAGTAAACACCAACCGAAACCAAATGTAAATCAAAAGAAATTCAAGAAGCCAAGTCAGTAAAAGCGGGAAAAAACAAATAAATTCAAAAAGACTAAGTTTAAGCATGGGAAAAATACGTTAAATTCAAAAAATCAGATGGTAAAAAATAAAAAAAATGAATACAAGGAGCTTAAGTTTACAGACAGTAAAAAAAGGAACTCACAAAGCTTTAAAGCACAAAGCTAAAAATAGGAAGGAAAAAAGATAACTAAAGCTTTGAAGTCCAAGCTTAAATTTGGAAAAAAGATAATGGAAATCTAAAACTAGAAAAAGATGTTGGTAAACAGAAAATCAGTTCCACATCATTTGACTTAATGAAATATGGTATATTCAGGGTCGAAATAATACTGAATGGTCAGATGTAGGAACGTAAAATGCCCGTTTATAGTATTAAATTTAGGACTATTGATGATCTATTGATGATGACTATTGAAAATGGATAATTTAACTGAATATTCATAACATTTATAGGATTTTTAAGGGGGAAGAATGGCATTTAACCCTTTATCGACCGCATTATGATTTACTGCAGCACACAAAAAATGTCATCAAAATCGGTCCAGGCGTTTAGGAGGTTCAAGTCACGCCACGCCCTGAAAGGTTATATACATGAGAATGGTGAAAAAGCTATTAATTAAAAACGCTAAAAAGCATGATTCGTCTGCATTTTTGTAACAATAAAGACCTGGTTTGGCCAGTTTGGCAGAAAATCGATTTTCGACGCCAACTTACGTCATTTTTATAACAATAACGTTGTTACAACAATGCAGGTGAATATTGGGTTGAATGTTTTTAATTAATATATTTTTAACTAATTGCAATACTGGAATGAATTGTGAATCCAAACCATTCTCGAATCCACATGAACCCACACAGAAAATTTCATCAAAATCGGTCCAGCCGTTTAGGAGTTTAGTCACATACACACGCACAGAAGATTTATATATATATAAGGATATGTATATATTGATGTAATATTTATATTTATGCATATAGAGAGAGAAAAAAGGGAGAGAGTTATGTATATATTTATAAACGCCCTAATGGTATTGAAATTGCTCATATTTCTTTTCTTCTTTTTAAATAATATAATAAAAAATCATTCACATTTTAAAAATTTTTAATATTTTGCTGAATTTTGGATAAAGAATTTCACTTTCTTTTGTGTGCCCTTTGAATTGCTTGCATCTATATGTATATATTCAACCGCAAAAAGAACAGAAGAAAAATCATTTTTAGGCAATGTATCTTACTAAGGTTTTGACAACATTACGTATTCATGACAACTTTCAGTTTCAAGTATAAAAAAAACTTATCTGCAATCTTAGTACTGATAGAAAGGAGGTGTTCTTTATCTTTCTTATTTTATCTGATCAATTCTGACCAGTAGCAATTGACCTGAGGAATGGGATTACCCTTCGAATTCCCTAGAGGGAAAACTGCATCCTGGAACAAAAACAAGCACTGTCTATTTTCCTAACAAGAAGTTACCTCCAGGGAGATAAAAAGGGATTATTTCTTTTTTTATATTTTTGTTTTTCAGTTTTACGGTACTTTATCCTTCAGGATTTCGACGTAGGGCACTTCTCCAGATAAAAGAGTCCGTCATTATGGAGCAACTACTGACTGAACTTTTAAAAGCCACTGGCTTTTAATCGTCTCCTCTTAGCCCCAATTTCGATGAGAGAACAAGCTAATTCTTCAAGAAAAAAAAGAGTTCCAAAATCTGCACAAGAAGAATATAAACGAAAATAAAATTGAGAGAAAAAGATGATGATTTCGTGTAATAATGAGGGTTAAGTTTTAGGGGGAAAATCATTTTTATTCTTGGATGATGTGCATTCCTTTTTCGAAAAAAAAACATTTTGGTGTAGCAGGACAATTGTTTGAAATGTGATAGTATTATATTAATTTGCTTAATAAATATTTTTAAATAAAAGTTAAGTTACATTTTTTTAATTGCATATAGTTTTTGAATCTATAAGGATTAAAACTATGACACATTGTCTTTTTTCTGTAGTAAAAATAACTGTTCTCAATCCTTAAGCAGTTTAAAAAGTTCTAATCTAAATAAAAAGGTCTCAATCCTTAAACAGTTTTATGTTCAGTTTTGTGAAAATAAAGCATATCACATAATTTTATTGAAACATGAAATCAGCGACGCCTTAAGGCATGGACCCTAGGCTACCGAGAGCTGGTTACAACCTGTTTGCCCGTATGCTATACAGGCACTAATATATTCTTCCTTATATCATTGAATTGCAAATATTTTAATTCTTACAGTGAGAGATTATTAGTGCTAGTGTTTTAAAGAGATGCACTTTGTGTATGGTACTGAAATAATTCTCATCCGGGATTTTCTTTTTGGTGAAGGCGGGAATTTTCCAATGAAAGTAGGAATTTAGATTTTGAAAATATTCGCTAAAGAACAGGGATTGGCAAGTCAATGTGCAGTGTGTTGCTTGAGGAAAAAAGGAAAATTAAAAAATAATCCAAAAAGTCCGATATTAAATCTATCCCCATTGTAATGCAAAACTTAGAATTACACCAAGATTCAAATTGCGTGTTCATATACATATACATCATATCATTCATATCATATACACACACATGCACAAAGTTCTTAACCGTTTGAAAAAGTGGTACGAAAATGAAATATTTTGTAAGTATGAGAAAAATTATTTAAGATGTATGAAACATTCTTTATATCTTACAGAGTGTACTTATAAAAAGCAAACGTTTAGGGGGGGATTGAGTTCCAGAGATATAATATAAAAAATAGTATGAAAATTTTAATTTGAAAATTACAAGAAAATTCTGCCATTTTCGCTTTCTGTTAAGTAGTATGCTTAATTATATGCAATAAAAAATGTATCCTGTTTTTGGACATTTTGGGCAAAAAAATTGGCTGCTTATGGGGTTAAAAACCACAAGTTATTTGTTTATATAATATTAAATATTTCAATACACATACATTAGAATCCTGATTACAAATAGCTTTACATTAAGCAACGCCTTATAAACCAAAATGTTTCACATCAAAATAAACCTGAAATACAAAGTGATCATTTCCAGAATCTTTTTGAATCTTAAAACTACTTTAAAAGCAAATATACGATGCTATTTTTGTTTACGTTCTAAAATGCCATAAAATATACTACCTACAACAGTATTAACTGGAAACTTTATTAATACTTTTTATGTATTTAGGATTCATACACAACACCCTAAAAGAAGCATTA
This sequence comes from Trichonephila inaurata madagascariensis, assembly GCA_019973955.1. Lineage (NCBI taxonomy): Eukaryota > Metazoa > Arthropoda > Arachnida > Araneae > Nephilidae > Trichonephila > Trichonephila inaurata. Next base: position 310,711 of record BMAV01021666.1, read on the forward strand.
CTTGGTACATTAGGCAAATGCAAATGCAAGACATCATTGGATGAAAGAAAGCGAACTCTCGTAATGCTACACAAAGTACCCCAAGTGGGGAAATTTATGCGAAATTCGAATGAATGAATAAAAGAAAGAGAAAACCATACAAATCGTGGCTTTCATATCGGATAATTGAAGCCATTTCAGCGTACCAGATGAAAATTGACCACGGTAAAAATCTTTCGAACATTTATACAAAACCACCATTTGGAATAATAGCACGGGGGAGAAGAAAAGATAAAAAAAAATAAAGAAAGAACGAAGAAAGAAAAAATAAAAAGCAAGGGGTGAAGAAGACACGCTTTTTGTCCCTACGTTCTTAATTTACAGTTCTTTTGAAGCTGAAAATCGAAGTAGTTTTTAACGAAGCGGTAAAATGGCTCCTCCGATTGCCTTTCATTCAAGCGAGGACATTGGTTTATTTGCAAGGATGCGTTCGAGAAAAGAAAAATGAAATAAAAATGTTGAATAGCCTTTTCATAGATGGGAAGAAAGCAGAGAGAGCTTTTTGAACTGGAATGACAATTGGAGTTAATATAAAAATTTAAAGGAAAGAAAATGAAATGCAAGAAGAAATGGGCTCAGACTTTTAAGTCAAAGTGACTTAGAAATATTGAAGAATCGTATAAATGCTATTCTTTTTGGAAACTTATCTAATTTTTTATACGAAATTAGATTCAAATAATATTTTAAGAGAAATATGTAACGTAAATTAAAAATTTCTACAAGACAAAAGGTAAAATAGTTCAATGAGCATAGCCGGAAAAGAAGATTCAGATATCTAATGAGTACATGCTTTAAAAAATTCAACATTCTTATTTGGCACGGCTAAAATAGTTTAAAAGACGAAACCGAGGGGCTGAAATATTTTTTCATGTTTAAAAGTACAGTAAGACCCCGATTTTAACGCGGGTTATACGTTCCATCCCGGAGTAGAGCGTAATATGATTTTTAAAAAAAAAAGGGCATTTAAATATTGAAGGTAGGGTTAAAGGTCTTTTTCCTGGCAGATTGTCTGTGGCCGATTGAGAACTTGGGGAAGATTCGCGATATTCCAAATTATACTCCTTTAATTTAATTCTGATGATGATCCTTGTTATAATAAATTTATGCTGTCACCTTGAAAATGTAAATTAACTTCAATAAGGTATCCGACTACGTTCGGAACCGTGATTTTACAAAAGCGTATAAATGGATAATATTTATGATATTGAGTGTCACTTAGATTAGAAAATGTATATAAAATTGTTTTAAGAATAGTATTACACTAAAAAGTTATTTAATTACAATATTTTGACAAGAAATTAACATATAGAATGACCCATTTTCAAAATAATCTCCTTTTGCGAAAATTGATTCTATTATAATAATATTTTGCCTGTATATAGCTCAGAGTTCTGTACAGAGGCTCAACTAGAATTTTTGAAATATATAACTTAGAAATGGGTTTATCCATGTTTTGCGACAACAGAGGGGAGAAATTTTAAGAAGAAACATCGATAATTATTTCAAATAGTTGTAAATTTGAAAATAATGTAAATTTTTCAAAAATCATAGTTGAGCCTCTGTGCACAAGTCTGAGCTATATACAAGCAAAATATTATTTTACAAGAAGCATTTTTCACAAAAGGAGAACATTTTGAAAAAAGTTTATTCAAATTAATTTTTTTCCGTATTATTGTATTTAACTATTTTTTTTGTGTCAAATTGTCCTTAAAGCAATTTGATACATGTATTATAATCTAAGTGACACTAAATAGCATGAAAATTATCCATTTATGAGACTTTTTAAAATCACGGTTCCGAACGTAGTCAGATACCTTATGCTTAGTAAATAAATCTGTTACATATTTAACAGATTTATTTACTAAGCTTAATGAACTAAGTTTACACCTCAGGACACCCGAATAATTTTTTCACTGACGTAGATCCCTTGAAGGTCGTCACGGACTCCTGGGGGTCGATATAGACCACTTTGGGAATCACTACTCTAAGCGAACACGATGGAAGTTTAAATGGGATTCAAATTCAAGTGTCGTCATCGTCACTTGATCTTTGCTTAGAATTAGAAGGTACATCCTCAACAACTGTCATTTTGCTTCTAAGTCCGATGTAAATAAATAAAATAAATAAATAAAACCTACATCTCTTGATAAAATTTAATAAAGAAGAAACACATGATACACTCGAAAAACATAGAGCATGGCTTCTTTCTTTCAAAGCCAAGCTATTTACAACAGTTATTGCCAGCATTATAAACCACACAACATAAAAATTTCTTACAGTTTTGCAAATCAATTGGAATTGTCCTTTTATTCGTGTTATCCTTGCATTTCATAATAATTACCGAATAAATATGACTTCAGTAAGTCTCGTACTCTATGGTACTGCATTTTGAGAATGGTCAGTAATACTATAATTACTGCAGTACTTGTATGTGTAAACTTTAATACTTCACATAGCTTGCCGGAATGGAATGCTAAATTATATATATATATATATATATATATATATATATATATATATATATATATATATATATATATATATATATATTATGTAATAATTCCCTCTAACATACTTTTAATTAACTCTTTTTAATAATCTATAAATAATCTTTAATTCTTAGTTTTAAAAATAAACATTGTAATCTTAATCATAATTGGCTAAATCGAAATTTCTGTCCCGCGCATTCTAGCCGATCAGAACTACTATTACGTAATAGTCACGCACTTGCACTCCTGGTATATAAACAAAAATCTGATGTAATCGCTCTCTTTCTCTGCTTGCCGCCATCATGTAAGAATGTGAATATTTGCAGCTTTCTTTGTCTTTTGTGTTTGTGTTCATCAAGAAGTCGCTTCTGTTATATGTGTCTGCTTACGTGTCATAACCAAAAGATGTAAAATAATAATAGATTGACCAGTTATGCAATGTGTGATGCAAAATAAAAGAGGAACCTCAATTCTGAAGACGTCATTACTAAATCAAATATTACAGCTACAGACACCGGCCAATACTACTTCAATACACTACATATATGTATTCGTTTCGTAATTTACAAGAATAGCATACCTTACAACTGCAATTTAATGTAATTCTTTTTACAATACTTGTACTTTTGTAACATAGTTTACAACAATTATAATGTAACACAATTTGTTTAATTATAACCACAACTACAGGAACAATTTTTCTAGTTTCAAAGCAATTATATTTATAAAAGAACACATCCATATGAATTGCTATAGCAGAGGCAGATTCTTCTAAATTAAGAAATTAAATTACAAACACCACGGGAGTAAAAGAGAAGAGACAATGAAGATATTTAATAATACATTTAAATACTAATTTTGTTCATTTTATTTAATTTGTATTCATAGTTCAATTCATTTAATTATATCTCTCCTTTATAATATCTGTCTAATTTTATTATATATTCTAAGTCAGAATCTCTTTTTTTGCGATTTTTATTTTTTTTTTTACTATCTTTGCAATTGCTTTACTTTACATGTATGCATTCTTCATTTGTGCAGAAATAGATCCTAAAGGCCCCCAGCAAACCCTTGAGATGACCTTTGTATTAAATTTTTAACTCAGACACGTAATTTTCCCGGTTTTTTTCAGAAAAAGGCGGGGTGGGGCCATTTTATCATGAATATGTGAGGCTGTCGTGTGTTATTCTATAATACTGTGTACTACGTTTTTCACAACTTTTATACAATGTTCTGCCAAGTTTAACTTAGGTAAATGGTTGCTAAGCATGTTTAAAAAAAAAACAGAAAAAAAAAAAAAATGTATTTTGTAATATTAAAATTCCCGTGAAAAAGAAAATCAAAAAAAAAAAAAAAAAAATAAAAGAAAATATACGAGAAGTTTTGTTTAAAAAAAAACTAGCTGATGAACCCATTCTACGCACGGGTGAATTGAAAAATTAAGCATTACGTATTGAAGGATAAAGAAGTTTTTAATGAGTTAATTTTACGTCAATTGTAAATTAAACAAACAAAAAAAACTTTTTGAACATCTCAGTTGGACAACAACAACAAAAATAATAAATAAATAAAAAAAAATAAAATAAAATAAAATAAACCATATTCGTTAAATTATAAGTCAGTAGATATAAAAAGCTTATAAAAAGGATTTTTTTTTACGACGCTCCGTAACTCTCTTGTGGGTTGATTTTTGAAAACACTTTCTGAAACTAATCTCTGCTCAGCAAAAGTAACACATTGTTGCACATTTTGTGAAATGAGCGCTTAAAATAGTGGATGTGTAATAGGTTAAAATTATTTTCTGTTGTATTTATTTTATGTTAAATTTGTAATTTTCGCAAGCAACGCCGTTCCTTACATTATAATGGTGATTCAATAGAAATATGGTGAAATATTGGCGATAGAGCCAAGTTGACATTATTTTGGTTGACCATGTTGGCAACTTGATGATTGATTGAACGGTGCAGAAGTTGATAGACTGTATTGTCACACCTGGTGGGGATCTGCAACAATGAGAATAGCACAAAAATTTCCCCAAAATATACATATAAGCCATTTTTTATAGTGATCGGTTAACGTGTTTGGGGTGATGCGATTTCATATATACAAACATCTATTTTTATATATACAGATTACAAAATTTTTTAAAAACCATAAATAAAATAAAATAATCAATAAAATATTTTCTTTTTATGTAGTTTTTCATTAATGCCAAGACACGCATTTAAAAGAAATAATTATTGCTTTAAAATAAAGTGCATAAACCAGTTTTCTTACATGATATATCAATCTCTAGATAGCAAACATATTTCAAAAACAAATTTTTAAAAATCCTAACTTTTTTTAAATGTCATTGGAAAACGTTTTATCAATGAATTGAAACAGGAAAAAAAAAAGATATGAATGAATTTTTCTATAGCAAAACTTTAAATTTATATTTGGAAATTTTATATCCGTCGCTTTTATGTTGAGATTCTCATACATATTTTGATTTTATAATATGACTAAAATTAGATGAAAATTGATTATTTATCCTTTTCAACGCAATTGAACCAACCGAAATATTATGCAAATTTTAAGTTGTGAAGTAAAAAACAAATTAAACATTATTCAGTAAATTAAAAGAAGAGGAGGAGAATTGCTTTTTTCCAACAAATTTTTAAACCTTTTAAAAATAATGTTTATTTTTTGATTATAATGCACATTACTGTGTGTGATTTGTGGTTATATTATTAAATTTTAAAAAGAAAAATTTCATCTATAATATACAATGAAAATATTCTTCAGAAAATTAATGTAAGGTACATAGAAAGTAATTTTAATTTTTTCCTCTTCAGATTTATGATGCTGTAGCAAAGAAATTACAGACACCTACGTAAAGAAAAATTAAACTGTATTCTGAAATTTTATTTTAAAAGAAATGAGGTACTATACATATAAAAATATTAATTGGTTTTATTCTTTGTTTCAAAAATGTTTGGCGTATACTATAAGTCTGTCGGATAAATACTATGAAATTATAAATTTAAAAAATTAAATTTAAGCAAAAAGATGAATTGTATGGTAAAACCCAAACCTTTTTTTTCGCTAGGTATAGATAATTTCATTCACTTGGTAATTTTTTCTGTGTAAAAGAATTTGCATTACATTCAAACTTAACAAAAAAATGTTTTTATTTTAAAAGTATAAAATTAAAAATGAATGACTAATTATAGTCTCAAAAGAATATTTTAAAAATTAAATTAAATTTCAAATTTTCGTTGAATTTTTAATTTAAATTTTTCTGATGGCAGTAAATAAGGGTGCGGTAGCAAAGTATATCCATTTATTAATTTTTTAGTTCCATCTGTATACATGTGTGTACATGCATATAAACGAGTTAAATAGCTTCTCTCACAGATATATAGTTCCGAACAAAACCATTTAGAATATTAAACACTAAAAAATGTAATGCATTTAATATTTTATATTTCAACTTAATACGTTTTTTATCGAGGATCAGAAGAATATCCATACGGTAAACATGTAAACTGCCAATATTAACATTTCCACACACACGGAGAAAATCGTTTAACACCAAACTCAGGGGACTGAAATATTTTTTTTCATGTTAAAAGGTGTAATAAAAAAAACATCTATTCTACAAAATTAAGTTTATCATAATACATTTTACGAACATAAATATGTGTATATTCATGTATTAATAAAAAATTTTATGTAAACAATTTTTTACGTCATGTGCTTGCTATTATTTAATTCTTGTTGACAAAGTAGAGTTATCATTGCATAAGTCTTTACTGATTTTCGTTTCCCTTTTTGTTTTGATCAAAAGACTTAAGTAGTTCCATCCTCATTTTAAAAGAAGTAGCAGTTTGCTTTCCCCTTGAGTTTTTGTTATTGTGTCTGAAAAATAAAATTCTTATAAAATTGAAAAAATAACGCAAGCCAAACTTACTTATTTTTTTCTTCCATTGCGATGAACTCGTCACCTAATATCGACGTCAACCGTGGAGATATGATAGGTTTTTGTGTGGCGTTTGTAAGGGTAGAAGGTGAAAGTAGTTTATATATAGGTAAACAAAATTGGCTCCTGTTAATGGCTATTCCGAAGGTATTTCAAGGCCAAGTTATCCTATTTTCTACGAAACATATGAAACGACATTTCTTGAATTCCACACCCCTCTTAAATCTAGCTTGTGTGGCTGGTATTTTCCTCATTTTATTTAAACTCAGAAGGGAATAATTTTGTGTTAGGAGAAAAAAATGCATGAAAATACCTTGTAGTTTTTCCGGGCTGTATTAATATGTTTTTCATATTAATTGATATTTCATTTTAAACGTTTTCTTGTAAAACGTATCCCGTAAATTCCAGAGTATAATGCGCACTTTTAACGCAAAAAGTAAGATCGATATTTACTGGTGCGCGTTACACGCCGGGTATAAAAATGAAAAATAAAAAAAAAAAAAAAAGAGATTAGCATAAAAAAAAAAATTAAAGCTTTGTATATATATTAAAATATTGTTCATTTTTAAAAGAAACGACATTCCACAAATGAATTTAAAGGGTTGAAGTTCATGGAGTATACTTTATTTCATAAAGCTGGAGAGAGAGAGATATTACCTCGAAGGTTCAGGTTTCTTCTTGAAAAAAGGGGTGTGCATTATACGGAGAATATATCTAAAAATTAAAAATGCAGCTTGAAAATATAGGTACGTGAGAAATTTGTCGCATTTTACGTTATATATATATTTAACTCCACTCTTATATAAATTATTTTATATATTAGCTGTCCTAAGTCAGCAATGTTTATAACACTGCAACATCCATTTTGTAATTTTTAATCTCGGTTACTTATATGTCCTTCATTGTATGATTTTCCTACTGTCTTGTGTTTTCGAATGTGATTGTTGGATGTTATCTCTTGTTTGTAGAGAATAAGCCTATATATATATATATATATATATATATATATATATTATATTATATATATATATTATATATCTATATATATTATATATATATATATATATATATATATTATATATATATATAATAGCTGTTACCCGCCTCTCCACTGGGTATTTTGTGATGTTGTATGACTATACATTGTTTAGTTAAGTTACTCATAACTAAGCCCTAGCATTAAACTTTCAATTACATTGAAAAACATTCTTAAAGTCCTCGTTTCGATTAAAAAGGACATATTTCTTTAAATTCGACAACAAAGTATATTTATATTTTACGCCCGAAACCTCCCCTTGGGAGTCAATTTCTGGAAATTCGTTCTTAGCTGATTTAACTAAGCAAAATAAACATGCATACCAACTTTCAATAGTTCCGAAGATCTCGTAATAAGTGAATAGCGTTTTCATTTACATAATACATTGTTATTTTAAAAGAATTCCTAACGCAGTTTTCAAAACTGAAATATTTCGAATGCAATGTCTTAAATACTTGACTTCAAAACTAAATATTCAGAGAATAAACATTTTTATACGAAAGATTTTGAGAGCTCCATACACTGTTTCGATATGTGCTTAAATAGTAATATGTACCTAATACGCATGTACCTAAATGGTTGTATGTACCTAATATGCATGTACCTAATGCATAGTAGTACGTCGTTGTCAGTTACTTTGATAAAATACGTATGAAAGAGAATAAAGATTTTTTTTTCCATTTTCAAACGCCAGCTTGAAATTAAGCAAATGAAATTATAAGTATGAATTATTTGATGATGATTACATTAAATGTTTAATTAAAATTTAGCATTGAAATTTTCTAGTCTTCGTTGCCAGAACTAAAAGGTTTTAAAATTATATTTGAGTTTAAAATGTTCCAAAATTATATTTAAATTTATATTTGATTTGTCCTTTTTCACCAGATCCTGATTTAAATAAACATGCCCAAGAATTTCGAGAATTTTAAATATAATTAGAATTGCATTAGACGCTGTGTACTTTCTTATTCAATGAAATACATGAATTCATACTCGTCATATCCGATAAGGAATAGAAATAAGAGGAAGGTGTAATTAAACATTTGCTTAGCTAGCATGAGGAATTCTATTCGATACATCGAGTTTTCCGGAAACAGTGACACTTTTCGGAAAGTAGGGAGGCATGGTGAATATATATTTCTAGTCACGTTTGATTGTTCAATATACTATTGACCATGTACAAGATTCCGGTAAACACACAGTCAGTGAATCTGGTATCCTTTGTGGATAAAGTGATTGACACGTAAATACTCTTTCAGAATATTGATGAAAACGATTATGCCGCGTATTGTTACAACCAAAATTTATTTTCCTTTCACCTACACAGAGTCATCACGTAACAGAATCAAAGCAAAATGGAATTAAAAAGGTATGTAGAATGCATATGTGTGTGTACAATAATTAACAATTTTAATTTTCTATCGAGGGATTTTATTTAATTTATTATGATCTTGAACACTTCAAGACTTGCGTGATAATTAACCAAGGAACGGTCGCGCGGGGCACATTCACCTCAGGAACACGAAATCTTTAATTTTGGGAAAACTGTTTATTTGTTACCAATGACCTTGTCAGAATCCTCCAGTATGACAGTCTTGAGGGGAACTAAAATGTTTTTGTCACATATCTTCCTCCTTTTTAGGGAGTGGCAAGCGTTTCTTTGTAATCTTAAGGTACTTAGAGTGACTGAGTTCCCCGCGTGATTACTTTTTTTATTGCTGTTTTGTACAACTCATTATGGTTTATAAATGTAAATGAACAGGTCATAAAAAAAGAGAAAAATAAATGGGCATCTGCGATCTCTAATGGATGAACTTTAAACTGATGAAGCAAGGGAAGAACCTGATGAAATAAGGAATGTTAATCATGATTAGGGATTGCAATATCGGACCAAAAGTTCATAATACCTGTATTTGGTATTTCTTAGATCTTAATATCGGGATACCGGTTTTAATACCGTTGGTAGAAATTTTAGAAAGAAAACACAGATGTTTCTTTGTTTTATTTGCCAGTTTTACTAGAGAGTGTAAATATCACAAAAAATCGGAACTTATAAACTATAACAGTATATAAAAATCACGGAAAAGTAAAGGAACATCTTATTTATTTAAATCACAAAACAGTGCAAATATCACTATTCAGTCTGTGGTACTTTATTACTAATTTTTGAAATGTGATCTTAAAAAACAAATGCATCAATTGTACTTTTATTAAGCCTGAGACGTAATTTTATGCAAATATTACCAGTATGTCGAAAATGCTCTTTTGGAATCTACGCTAGCTGGTGGTATTGTTAACGATGCTCGATATACTTTTTTTCAAGTATTTACCTCTAAATCTTTATCTTTTCAAATAAGTCAGATTCTCATCGGATAGTTTTTGATATAGATGATTTCTGTATTGTGTTTTGGTTTGTTGAATCTTTTTTTTACTATCACTAATTCTAATTTTTCTTCAAGAGACAATTCCTTTTCACTATCGACATTACTGACATCGTCATCTTCGATAACAGTACCGAATTCTTCTGAATGCGGATAGGTATATGGGGAAAAAAACTTTAAAAAATATGTACAATAAACTTGATCAAATTTGAATTGGTTAGTCTCTTTTCTTCTTTTCATTTTTAAAATGGTTATAATTATGTAAATACCATAAGACATATTCTATTTCGGAGACAATTTAAAAAATTTAGTAAATACCGAAAAACCGGTATTTAAACTTGTGAGAATACCGGTGTTACAAAATTGTGTAAATGGCTCCAAATACCGGTATTCGGTATCCCGGAATACCGGTATTGCAATTCTTAATCATGATATCGAAAATAAATTTCAGAAAAGCGGCGAACGATAAATATAATTTCTCCAAAAAAATTATTCACTAGTATTACTATTTTTATGGTGTAAGGTAATGTGTGTAGTGTCTGGCTACTGTTGGCAGTAGATTTTTGAGAGTTTGGCGACCTTCTCCGAAACCACGGGGAGGTTATTATTTTTTCAGTGGAGAAGGTGGCTGACCTTCGAGCAAGACGGAGAGGGGACAGGAGAATCCCTTGTTTTTGGAGCATGAAGCGCTAGACTGAATTTGGTATTAAGGAAAGCGAATTCCTATGGTTTTAGACCGACGCACAGTGCGTGTTCTGTTGTACCTAGAAGAGGTAGTCGTCATAAATATGTAAATGAAAAAAATAAATAATGAAAGCAAAAGTACGAAATTTTAATAAAACAACAAAATAAATAAGTAAAAAGAAGTAGAAAATACAAAGGTAATAATTAAAAATAATTCCCAGCAATATATAAACAATAATAAATTCGAAACTCAATGTAGAATATTTTTTATAACTTGGAAGAAAAAAAAATAAACTTCTAAATATATAATATGAGAATAATATTTCTAAAGTAAAAAAAAAATATTATTAAAAATTATATTCCAGAATCTTTTTAAATGTTTTCCAAGAAAATTCATTATACATCTTTTTTGTTATATGAGGAAGGATTATTTTAAAACAAAAATTCCATCGTGTTGGTAAAGACAAGTTAAGAAAAAGAACCAAAATGTAGAATTTGATTGGAATATTTCTTATGAATATTTTGGAATTATGTTTGAGTAAATTAAGTGTATGGAATGTTTTATTTTATTAACCCAAAAATTAAAGAAAATAAAATTTATTTCGAAATTACTTAATGTTTGTAAGAAATAAGAATAAATTCTGAATAAAAAATTTTTAAGTATGCAATTTTTTTCCTTATAAAAATAGAATTATTTTAGCATGAAACCAAATGTTAAATATGTTTTTGGAGTAATTTATATGCTTAGCAAAAAAAGCCGTGTCGTGAAAAATTTAATCTTACAACAAAAAACACATTTAAAGATTTATTTTTAAATTACAATTTTTTAAAAAAAATGAAAAATATAACACGTAAAAAGTTTTTAAATGAAGATTTCAAACCATTTGTCCTTTGTTAAAACATATTAACCATAAATAATGTCAGTGTACAAAATAAATATAGCAATATACCTTCCCTTTTATAATAATTTTACATTTATCATGAATTACAAAAAAAATTCCTTTTTCCAATAAAAGCTAAGTTCATATAAAAATAGTGAAGCACTTCAAAAAACATATAGGATTTGCTCAAAAAATCGGAAATTTGCTTATCGACAAAGTTATTCAAATAATGCAAATATTTTAGACAAATAAAAGAAGACAGTTAAGAATACAAAATTCATGAAATCTTCCGTTTATTTTTACATTCCGAGCTTCTTCTTTTATTTTATTTTCCTAAAATAAAAATAAAAAAAAAAGAAAAGAAATATTTCAAAACCCTCTAACGCCTTAATTTACCAGCGTCGCTGGAATTCCTTCAAAAATTTTCCCTTCTCCTTTGTCAAAAAAGATTTATCCCGATTTCACTTTGTTGTTAAATGTCATTAGCACTTCCCGTCAGTTGTCATTATTCTTCTCAGTCCGAATGCATCTGCTCCTGAAATTGTGCTTGTTATAAATTATTGTATTTTTTCGAGGTTCCAATACGCTAGTTAAAAGTGCTGCGCCAAACATAGTCATTACTATTTTCCGAGTCGACTTTCTTTTGAAGCGGGAGAATTCTTAAGAAGAAGGCGGAGTAAAATAACTTTTATTTATAGTTAAAACTCAAAGGTTTTCCTTGTTTATTTTTTTTCTAAATTCGTTGGATACGCAATAAAAGATACAAGAGCCGATTGAACAGTTTGAAAGTCTCTTTCAAGAGGATTTGCGAAAGATACTGTAGTAAAGAGCGATTGTAGTCTTCGTTCTAATGGGGTTTAGTATCAGTAACGATGCATTGTTCTACAAGCATAGAGATTTTAACCTCGTTAGTTTAAAAGAGAACTAAAAACCATTTTTCGGATTATACGACGCAAATATTCAATATCTTCTTTTGAAATCAATAGCATAAAGAAATTTTGTATTTCTATGTTTTCCAAAAATGTCAGCTGGGTTTGGCATAGTTGGTTTGTCATTGGTCTTGTAAGCCAAGATTACGGGTTCGACGTCGACCCAAGTCGTTGAATTTCATGATGCAGTATGATTCTGCAGCATTTGAAAACTCCCTTGAGTGCGTGCTTGGCTTGTGTGCTCTTATCAAAACTAAATTCCAAAGAACGGTTTTACATCTTCAGAGCTCAGGTGCCTCTCTTGAGGAGGAAACTGAGCTCCAAAATTACTTGTGGTGATTGGTATTCCACCTACATGGTGCCACATTAGAAAGGGATACCAGCTTCCGGGGAATGTTCTTGGTCTGCAGTAGTAAAACACAAATTCGCTTTCCCAATAAAAATAAAATGTTTTCTAACATATATACATTTACCATACATTACCTTTTTTTTTTTTTTATCTTCTTATAATTTATAATGTACATTTTTAGAAAAGGTTTACATGTAACAACAAAAAACCATCGTAAAGAATTATTTTTTACATTAATCGAAGTTTATTGAAAGATAGCTCATTAAATTTGCATTTAAATGCTCTCCGCCAACCTATGATCGCTCTCTGCTTATTGTTACGTTTTGTCGAAGGGCTTCGGAATTGCGAAATAACTCTTGATCTCGTAAATGATGCGGAAAGTATTAAGGTGGAAAATGTGATGCTATGATTGAAAGCATTGGTATTGGCTGTTGGAAAAGTGTCCAAATGGTGTGGCTACAGTTCAGATATCTAGCAAAAAACTGTGACCTTAAGCTTCTCGGAATGCTGGGAAATAGTTCTCTGATTGGCCGCCTGTGCGTGAGAAAGATAGCCCTCATTGGCCGCTCAGTATCTGCATGAAAATTGTACGTGTTATGGTAAACGGAGCTTGTCCAATAGGTGAAAAATTGAAATAAATTAGAATTTAAGAAATGCAAAATTTTACTAAAATTGTAATAATATGAATCATTGCAGAAATTAAAATATTATGGTAGATTGTAGGAGTCTAGAAAGATTTTTCTAGGCCTTTTGGATTTATCTGGTATGATAATAATATAGGTTAATCACATATATTGTGTGGCATTATTTGTGTTAAGAAGAGAATTGAAAATGTTTCTAACAATTTTTAAAATGCGAGACTTGAAATAATTTAATTAAAAATTTTTACGGATAGAATCTTACGGTTTGTAAAGTATCTAAAATATTAATGTTAGATTTAGCGGCGTATACCCAAACCAGACTAGCAAAGACTATGATGGGACGCATAACTGCTGTATAGAGAAGTTTTTCATTAAATTTTTAATATATTTTTTATTGAACAGGCCCGGGGTACGATGGCATTTTCACGGTTTAGGGTCAGTTCAATGTTTGGAAACATAAGGTCATTGAAACCCTCCGTTTAAAGTGGATGAAGCAAATTAAATCGGTCTAGGTCCAAACACCTTATGTTGGCGTGGAATGGAATTTTGGGGAATAGGGACCAGAGTTGAGGTGTAGTCCTCTTCACTTAACTACGATCCAAATTTAGGCGGTCTTTCGCCAATAGCCTCAATGTTGCTTCAAATTTCGACAGAAATTAAAAATCAAATGTGTTCGTAACCAAAATAGGGGGTTAAAATTAAAAAATTTATAATCATTTAAATTTCTCGAAACAGTACAAATTTCATTTTTTAAAGCTATAAAATAATGTTTTTTTTTTGACAAAACAGGACAGAAAATGTATAATTTTTGGATTCCCAGCATTATTTTGTTTTCTTGATCTATAATATTGAATTTAGAAACTTTAATGAAATATTGTATTCAAAATTTAAAAGGAGTTGGTGTGGATTTTATTAATAGTTCTTTATTTATTGTATCCGACTAGGTTGAAAGAGTGATTTTTAGGTGGTTGATGCTAGGGCAATAAGAAAAAAAAGAAGTATAAATATTGAGAAAGAAGGAATAATATATAAAACTACAGAGTTTTTAAGTTGTTTCTATAGAGCATTTACTTGATCTAACTTATAAGAATATTTTTAATGTATGTTTTTGAAGAATGAAATTTTTAATATAATATCCGCATGAAAAACGGGATATATCTAAAGCAATGCAATCAAATTCAATGAAATTGATAACATATATTTATGAGGCCTTTAAGTGTAAAAACCGCAAATTTTTAAGTAGTTACACAATTTTACAGCTTTTAAAAACATACAGTAATTTTGACGAAAAATCACTAACATCAAATTTAAATGCTTATAAAAGATTTATTTCTTAAAATATATCTTACCCTGCCGTTTGTGACACTGAAAATAGATTAAGAAGTATATCATTGAAATTGAAAGTGCATTATGACCAATGCATTTTTATTTATCGCGTTTTTCTCAACTTTGAAACTTTTGCTATAAAATCTCATACAAATAATATTTTTTCAAAATCAAAGGGTGTGACATATGTTATTTATTTAATAATTATGTCTCTTTAAGCCTATCTATGTTCTTTAACCGCTTAACTGCCGAGGAAGAGTTACGAATTTCACCCCCTCCCCCCAGTGCCACCGTTTTTCCCTCCGGCGCGTGTTGTTACGCGGTTTATTGGAGAGAAAGAAAAGGCGTGTTTTTCCACCTAAAAATTGTTTACTTTGAATTTAAAAACAAAACAAAAAGAAAGGACAAAATAATAAAATGAAATAAAAAAAATTAATCTCTAAGGTTAAAAAGAAAAAAATAATAAATTATAACTTTCTTTTATCTGATATGTGTGATAAATCTTGAAACATGGTCAAACACATACACCAGTATTACATTCAGCGCATTTGTACAAAAAGTTAGAAAGCTCATATTGCACATGGTAAGTGAAAATGGCAGCAAATGAAGAATAGAAAACAGCACACTCAAACGAACTTAGCTGTAAATTTCAACGTTTCTGGAATATACCCCCCTTCTAATTTCTTCCCCACCTCTTCTCCGAAATAAGTAAATTCTTTAGAAGCACTGTCTATGTCATGTTATTGTTTTCCAAAGCCACGGGACTAGTTTTAAACAGAGCAGCACAATGCAAAAGTTGTCCTTAGGAAGGACGAGCATACACGTCCAGGGCACTAAAGGCACTAGCTGAGCAGGACGTGTATACACGTCCGGGGGTTATAACAATAAAAATCTTTTGAAAATCTATGTTTGAAAAATTGGTCTTCCAACCTAGTCAAATGCCTTAATAAAAAGAAATACGTGTATAACTTCTCCAAGCATTTATTAAATTTTTCAATAATTCGTTACCTATACGAACTCAAGCGATGTTCGAGAAATTTTTCTCTCTCAGCAGGTGATGTGATAAATTTACTCAGTGAATTGATTCTCTTCCGGAATGTTCATTTCGCAGAATGCAAACATCCTCAGATGCTCGAAAATCCATTATATTTTATTTAAATCGTAATTCCAATCGGAAATTACCTTAGAAAATAAATCCTCGCGAGAGGATATCGAGATCTTTGTTTTCCTTTAAATCTCTTCTCGCAAAACTATTTTCCCAGACTTAAATAATTCAAAGTTTTGAGGGGAAGTATGTCAAGTATTGCGCCCCATTGAAATATAAAAGTTCGAAATAGCGCCAAAAGATAGATTTTATTGATTTATAACCCACATTGTTCGCCCTTTTCTCGATTTTCTCTCGCTGCAAAGAGGGCCTTCCCCTCTATTCTTCGCCGTCGTACACGTACCATTTACTAGGCCGTCTTTCAGTAGTCCCATTCTTTCCAGAAATCGCCTGACAGATTTTTCCGTACGCTCCGACTATTTGAAAAATTTTAGATTGGATAACTATTTTATCTTACTGGAATATCGTCTATTATGTTAGGAAGTTTTATTTATGATACGATGGGTTTCTTTGATATTTCAACAGAAATGGACCCCTGATTCCACTCGCTCTAAAAATGAAATATACGAGTTCCATTAAGAAAGATTACGTGTATGGTATACGTATATATATATATATATATTAAATATAGTTAAAAAATATTTTGAAATTTTCTACCGTTTTCTTTTAATTGTAAGAGTACAAAATGTATTTTCCAGTTATAATTTGTTTTATGGTTAATCTTAAGCTGTCGAAAAACAGAAATTTTTGTTTAAAATATTATAAATGCATTAATAGTTAACAAGTTATTGTTAAAGTTAACTGAATACGTTCGGAATCGTGATTCTGTACAGGCGTATAAATCATATAATTTTTTTTATATGTAGTGTAATTTGAATTAGGTTATACATAAATAAATTATGATAAGAATATTATAACAGTAAAAAAAGAATAAAAGATTTAAATGCAATTTTTAAGCAAAATGTTTAAAGAATTACATATTTTCACAAAACATTTTTCCTTTATTCTGTCTTTATATAGCTAAGGTTACTCTCTCTCTCTTTCTCTCTGTATTCAGAGCCTGAACTTGGATTTTTTAAATATATAATTTAAAAATGGATTTATTCATATCAGATTAGAAATTTTTTTTTTATCAAAAACACCAATTATTACTAGAATTGATAATACCTCTGAAAATAAGGTGAATTTTCCAGAGATCTTAGTTCATAGGCTCTCTATAAAAACCTTAGCTATTTACTAATAAAATACTATTATTATTATTATAATAACATTTTTCATAAGGGTAGAATGTTTTAAAATATCTTTCTGCCATTTTTAGCCAAACAAATTGCATTTCAATAATTTTACTGTAAAATTTTTATATGCATATTCTAATTCAAGTGACACTAAGTATCAATAGAATTATTCATTTAAACACCTTTGAAAAATAAAGGATCTGTACGCAATCGCACACCTTAAATCAAGGGTGTGAAACTCAAAGTTTAACTTGGGCCAAATAAACAAGGTTTAACTGTAGGTAGGCAACACAAAAAAATCGATATTTATTTAAACGCAGGTTTCGAATAATACATCATAAAAACATAAATAAAAGAACAGAAATATTAATGTTTACGTACTTTCATTCGACATCCCTTCTCTGTTAATATCTTTCCTATTTCGGGAGAAATTTTGATAGTTTATTATGTATTATTGTGTGCGACCATATACTGTCTGGGCCGCAAAAGTGTTCGTTGAGGGCCGCGAGTTTGACAGCCGTGCCTTAAAAGAAAACACCTTTAAACATTACCGGTCACCTTAATAATTTAACTATTTCATTTAAAATATAGCTCTTGAGGTTTCTTTTTTTTCTGTTTACAAAAGTATTTTTTTATCAAAATGAAATGAAAAAATTAATTATAATAGTACAAACACAGTTTAAAGAACAAAGAGTAATCAAGATTAAAGGAATCCCACAAATTTGCCAAAAATACTTCTTAACGCTTAATTTGTTAGAAAGAAATTATTTTTTCAAAATCTGAAAGTTGATATTACACATACTGTTATAAAGGTAGCGAATATAAGGTTTCTTGTAGAGAATGGAGCATAGTTATAGGAAAGCCTGGCCTTTAATGACAAACATGTCATTTAAGTAGATTTAAAGCTCGTCTGGTATAAAGCCGTCAAACTCGTGAGGATGATGGAAAGGAAGGAAAGTGGGAGGCCCTGACCACAACCAGGGCATTCTCCATCAAAATTGGGGTGAAACCGAGCAAAATGTTCTATCATTTGAATGATGCTCAAAGATGAGTCTAACGACAGGCGTACATCTAGCCCTTTGCTGCGATGAATTTCGTGGGCTTCGAACTAAGCCCACCAGATAGGTGCCATTAGCAACAACAACAGAAATATTTTAATTGATTTAAAGATATATCATACATTTCTTTTATATATTTTAACTGTTTTAATTCATAATAAGTCCTGTTTTGAAGGAGCACATTATGTTATTATTTTTATACTTGTGAATGAAAATGTATTTCAAATTAATATATGCCATTTTAAGAAAAGCAATGTGTAAAATTTATAATAATTTTTTGTATTCGAAATAATTCTTTGACTTAAGGCAGTGCTTCTCAAAATTTCAATATTGGCGACCCAATATACAATTATAATTTTCATTGCGCCCCCCTTCCCCTCCATACAATACCAACGTTTTGAATTCAATAATACTATACTTTGATGCTACAACTACAATCCGATTTATACCTTTTAACTAAGACTAACGTATATAAACGTCTCGCTCAGCCAAAGCGTTACTTTCTCTGGACGTGTATATACGTCTTTATGAAGTATGATCTTTTCTGTGCACTGATATCCATAAAGTTATTCTGATGGCTTTGAAATTCAATAAAAGGACCTGGGCTGTGTTTTCGAAGGATTTATTTATTTCAAGGATTTACTTATTTATCCCCATCTCAAAGCCCCATACGCACGCCTACGTGGGAAATGGTGACATTGGAGAGGAATCGCATAACTTTTATAATCGGCAGTTAAGGGATTAATTACAAACTCTACAAAAATTATCAATGTTAGTGTTAATTTTTGTATAAAACTTTATGTATGACAAGACTGGGATCACTGGTAATTGTTAAATTTGTTCTAAATTAAGGTATCCAACTACGTTCGGAAGCGTGATTTTGCAAAATCGTATAAATAGATAATATTTATGATATTTAGTGCCACTTAGATTATAAAATGTATATAAAATTGTTTTAAGAATATTATTACAATAACAAATTATTTAAGTACAATATTTTGACAAAAAATGAATATAGAATGACCCATTTTCAAAATATTCTCCTTTCGTGAATAATGCTTCTATTATAATAATATTTTGCCTGTGTATAGTTTAGACCTCTGCACAGAGGCTGAACTAGAATTTTTAAAACATATAACTTAGAAGTGGGTTTACCCATGTTTTGCGACAACAGAGGGGAGAAATTTTATGAAAAAAACGCCGATAATTATTTCAATTGGTTGTAACTCTGAAAATAATGTGAATTTTTCAAAAAAAAGTAGTTCAGACTCTCTGGAGAAGTCTTTACTTTATATAAGTACACACACGCACACACAAAATATTATTATTTTAGAAGCATTTTTTTTTATAAAAGGAAAACATTTTGAAAAATTGTTATTCTAAGTTAATTTTTTGCCAAAATATTGTATTTAAATGATTTTTTAAAAAATAAAAACAATTAAACAACCTTGAACAATTTTATACATTTATTCTAATCTAAGTGACACTAAGTATGATGACAATTATCCATTTATACGCTTTTTTAAAATCACCGTTCCGAACGTAGTCGGATACCTTAATCATAAAACACGTTGTTCAGTGGTGATACATTTATAAGTGTATTATACCAGCGTAAATGTCGATTTTATTTTTTATTATGTCAGAATGTATTTTGTTTGATTACTTTCAGTAAATAATCTTTTGTTTTCTACTTTTCAATATGCTCGCGCACCCCTCGTAGAGTTATGCCCCAATGGGGTACGCCTCACAGTTTGAGAAACGCTGACGTAAGGAATTAATTTCATGCTTAGTAAGATAAGAAACATTCTTACCAACAATACGAATACAATATATTTTCGGAGGAAGAAAACAACCATTATTTTATGTTAGATCTTGATTTAATCTTTTCCATGAAAAATGATTTTTCGCTTCTGAAAGTTAAAACAAAATGAAGGGAATTTTGAAAAGGTTAATTTAATATCTTTCATTCTTTTTATTTTCTCCGATAACAGGAAATACATCATGAGAAAAAAAGAACGCATTTGCCACAGTTTCCAATTGTTTTTAGAAAATTATCGAAATTGATAATTTAAGATATGTTTTCAAGTCCTTCGCGTTCTGTGTTTCAAAATTCTATCAATTCTTAAGGTTTCTTTTCTGATCTATTTTTAAAGATTTCGATTAAGGTTTCTTTGAAAGCTCACATTCGTTTTCTTACATTCTCCTACGCTTGATTTTTCCCCCTCTGAAAATCTTTTAAATCAACTACTAATGTTTGACAAAGATAAGATGTTTATTTTCTTTATCTGGAAAAATACTCCATATAACATACAATGTTTCAACAACGATTTGTTCACAAGGAAGAAAACTATAGATTCCAAAAATGTTTTCACTTACTAGGAGTCAGCAATAGGATTGCCATAGCAATAATGGAACATATTCCCACAATAACGATTAAAGATATTACAATTCCCCTCCAGTTGTGAGAGTCAGGTATTTCTTCATCGTCTTCCTGAAAGCAAAGAGAAAATGTTTAAATTATTTAATAGGTCACGATTCAATATTTCAAAAAATATATTACATATTATAATGAAAAAAAATAGAAAGATTTTTTTAATGCAAAATCTTCTGCCTTATGCTTAGTGAGGTATTATAAAAAGTATCATTTATGGTGATTTTTGACAATAATTTCAAGTTAGTCAAGTTAAATTGAGACATAGATAGGATACTTAACAAATACTAACGCCACTATGTAGAATGTGTTCCTGCGTAAGACATGCGTTATTATGTTTTATTATTTGAGATCTCTAAAAATTTTGGTAAGTTATGATCTTAATGTCGGCTTATTAATTGTTTCAATTTGTAACTTTATACAATTTTACAACAGTCATTTATTTCAGTTTTTTGTTGTTGTTATAAATTGTATTTTTGTTATAAATTGTACATGTGCTATTATTAGGCTTAACTGCGTTTATCTTTCTAAGTTTTTTCTTCACTTTTTATTCCATTATTCTGTTCAAATATATTGATGTAGGGAAAGGTTTGATCCTGTAAAGCAAGCTTAACCCTATTGCACTGTCCTAAATCAGCGAAAGCTCTAGAAAGTATGATAGTGTTCCATTTTGGTCTACTGAATTTTATGTGTCTACTTATAAGATAATAAAAAATAAAAATAATAATTCAACTCAATTTCATCTTAAAAGCCTTTTTTTTATTCATAAAGCCCAGAAACCTCCTGGACTATGCTAAAATAATTAATTGTTTGCTACCCACCAAACGGGAGTAGCTGAAACTTTAAACACATGAAAATGATGTAGTCATCGAATTTAGAGTAGTTATTACGCAAGCCATGTGAACCAATTATCTGGATCAATTAGAAAAAACGTCATCGGAAGTCTTGTGAGTGTTTGAACTTCCGGTCTCCATTTTATATAAACCACCTCATTTGAAGGAAAATTTGCTGGTCTCTACTTCTTAATAATGTATCGCTAAGCGTATGTTCATCGACTTGCGTTAAACATTGTGTTTGCGTGTGTCGTTTAAGTGACTAAATTTAAAATAAATTCGATTATACTCTAACAAAAGCATCCTTTATCAATGCAAACATCTTTACTTCAACGACATAGCCATAATCATAAGTAAATAGAGCATTCCACTCGAAGTTTGGAAAACTGGAATGCTATATGTCATACTCTAGGCCTGCTGGTAAATGAAGGAAGACATCATCTGAAAAAAATATCTGTGCTTTATTTTTCTTCAAGCATAGCTACTCCAACATGGTGGCCATTTGGCGATCAATCGGCTGGAACAAAAAGCAACATAACAGAAAGAAGCACCAGTCTTCCTTCTCGAATATGCTCTACAATATCAAAGAGCGCTCTCTACCTTAAATAGTCCTATTCACCCTCAAATCCCTACACAAACCTAAAGAGTTCGCTCTATTTTTATTTATTATTCAATTAATTTTTAGGTTAAATTTTCAGACCTGACATAAAAAATATATTTATATATAATATTCAATGTAAACAGCGCGAGAAAAGAAAAAAAAATAAAGATTAAAGTAACCTTTATTTTAGGAGTTATGAAAATAATAATGTACAAAACAGATTTAAACTGATGCCTGATGAACATATTTTCATTTATTACTCTGCTGCTTCTAAACCTTTAATACCCATTTCCTCTTCTTTTTTTTACTAATTAATCTTTGTTATATTTATATTTTCAAAGAAGTTATCTTTTTCCTAAGCTTTCATTATTATTTCAATAATTTAAGAGATAATTTTTTTCATTTTAATTATTTTATATAGATAATATTGATAGTACTTTTTCTAATAAAATCATGTTTGTACAACACTATTTGAAAACATATATTTTTTTAAAAAATAAACGTATATAAATATTTACATTATTTATGTTAAACTATTTGATCTCTATGCAAAGAATCTTAAATTTTACATATTTGTAATGTCAAATTTTTTTTTATACCTATACATTTTCGAACATGAACGCTAGTTTAAACAAGAAACATTCAAAAGAATCATTGTATAGCATATTTATTTTTCCTGTTTCGGGAAAAGTTTGGCAGTATGAAATATTTCGAATAGATACATTTAATAAAAACTAATAATGAATAAAGGGAAAAAATACAAAATGAAAAGATTTAAGAAACAAATTATTACAAAACAAAATAATGCGAAATACAAATATTTCAGAAATGGAACGACACTAAATGTTTAAAATCAAATAAACATAATGCATTTGAAATATTTCAACATATTTTTAAAAAAATTGTATAAGTAATATAATAGGATTATAAAAAGTCCATAGTTAAGTTTAAGAAGTTTATTAACTCTAAATTTTTGTAAAATAAATTATATTTAGGTTTTTTACAGAATATCATATAAAATTATACTACTTAAAAGATTAAATAAAGTTTAAGCTATCAAAGGTGTAGAAGAATTCGTACACTTACTACTCAATAAACTTCGCCTCATGTGAAAACATGAGCATACAGCAGCCCCTTTTTACAAAAAATACATTTCAATCGACACAGTTTTAAAACATTTATATGCTTATGCGTTTAATGAAAGAAATCCAAGATCATAAATTTTTGACAAATTTAAAGACTTTCTGCAACATTTTCCAAATTCGAAGCCGTTATTTTTTGTGCTCGTAAAACTTTACTTTTTACTTCAGTTATATGTCTTAAGTTTACTTTATGTAATAAAACCATGGTTTCAATATCTCTCTTTGTCTAGACAATCTTGGCATCCTTCTTATTTTATTTATTTATTTTCACGTTAACTATTTAATATGTATAAAAAAGAATAAGATAAAGCTTGGATACACATAGAATATCAAATAATATACAAAGTACTTTACATTGAAACAGTAAAAACTAATGTGATTTATGTGACCATAAGTGATTTATGTATTACAGTGAAATACGTTTACCGCGAAAACTCTTACGACGAAATTCGGTTAACATGAAAAACTACAATGGTCCCGACGAACTAATATATATTTTCATGCACATTTTTTTTTCTCTAACACGAAACTAAAATCGTTTGAGGTATCCGACTACGTTCGGAACCGTGATTTTAAAGAAGCACATAAATGGATAATTTTCATGATATTTAGTGTCACTCAGATTAGAATACATGCATAAAATTGTTTTAAGGACATTTTTACAAAAAAAATTATTTAAATACAATATTTTGGCAAAACATTAACTTTGAATAATCTTTTTTCCAAATGTTCTCCTTTTGTGAAAAATGCCTATTATTATAGTAATATTTTGCCTGTATATAGCTCCAACCTCTCTACAGAAGCTCAACTAGAATTTTTGAAAAATTCACATTTTCAGAGACTACCAATTGAAATAATTATTGGTGTTTTTTTCTTAAAATTGCTCTCCTCTGTTGTCGTAAAATATGGATAAACCCACTTCTAAGGTATATATTTCAAAAATTCTAGTAAAGGCTATGTAGAGAGGTCTGAGCTATATACAGGCAAAATATGATTATAATAGAAGCATTTTTCACAAAAGAGAACATTTGAAAAGATTATTCTAAGTTAATTTTTGTCAAAATATTACTTAAATAATTTTTTATTTAATTCGATTCTAAAACAATTTTATATACATTTTTAATTTAAGTGACACTAAATATCATAAATATCCATTTATATGTTTTTTCAAAACCGGGTTCCCCAAACAATGGGCTCCCAAAAGATTTTTTTCTGGGAAGAAAAAATCGAAAACACCATTTTGGGGAAAAAAAAAGAGGGGTTTTTGCATTATTTTTCTGAAAATTTGGGACCATTACGGGATCATTAAAAATTTTTTTTTTAGAGATGATAATTTGTGCACCCCCTTTTTGTCAGGCAGCAGGAGTTTGTTCAATCAAAAAACATATTGATCAGATTCCGACCCAAAAAATGAAATGAAAAAATGCAGTATTTCCCAATTCAAAATGGCACTGAAAATTATGTCATTATTTGAGGCAAAATGGAAGAAAATAAAGGGGCTTTAAATTTTTAATTTTGTCAAAAATTAAAAAAATATAAATTTTTAAAAAACCCTTTTTTTTTGTTTTTAAAAAAAATTGAAAAATTTTGTATTAATTTTTTTAATTTGTAAATATTTTTTTTAATTTATTTTATTTAAATATACATTTCATTTGGTTTAAAAGTACTTAATAATTAAATTTTTTTTAAAGGGGTTTTTTTAAAATTTTTTTTTTAACCGAAAAAAATATTTCGTCCCCTAGTTTTGTTAAATAAAATTCATTATACAATCGTAAGTTGGCCACAAAAATTTTCCATTCCCCCAGAAAAAAATTGAATAACCCTCACGTTAAGTTCGTTTTAAAGGCATTTTAAATTTAATTAATCCTTAAAATCGGAAAATTTAAAACCATTTAAGAAAAACGCCTTTTTCATAAAATAACGCTATTTCACAAATAAGCCAGGTCCATAAAATGAAAAATTCGTACGGGATGGACTCATTTTTATAGGGAAAAAATTAGTATTTGAAAAAAGTTGGTAATAATTTAAGCTGTTTTTAAAAAAAAAAAAATTATATCCAAAAAAAAGGGTGATTTAAATTTTTCATTCACAGTACAAGTTTTTTTTCCTTCCGAAAAGGGGAATAACTTTTGTGAACGCCAAAAAATTTGAAACCCCAAACTTTTTTTGTAAAAAGCTTAAAACAGGTACCGACCAGTTTTGAAATAAAGGGAGTTCTGAATCAACCACCATAATCTTATTTAAATTAACAGGGCCACCCATCAAAATAGAATGAAAAATACTAAAAAATGATATATTTAAACCATTTTTAATTGTTTTTTTACATTTTTTTTTATTTGTTTATTTTATGGTTTATTAAAAAAAATTTCATAAATGGACATTAAATAATTTATTTTTTTAAACTGGAATTTAGTGTTCTTAGATCACAACATAAATATATTTAACGCTTAAAAAAACCCTAAGTGGTCCAAATTTAATTTAAATTTTTATTCCCGTGGGGCAAAGGTTTGGCGCCCCTCTGTATATTATTTTTTAATACATACTCTATACATTTTTACAAGTGTGATTATACAGATACACATATACATAATAAATGAAAAATTTTGTTACAAGCACTAAAATATGAAACCAAGGAAATATTTTTTTTTTTTGTATGTTAAATGAATAATAAGAAGAACAAATAAAAACAGATGAAAAGAGGGGCACGCAAAATCTAAAGTATGTTAGAAAGAATCCATAATAAACAATAAGAATTATACAAATAAACTGATGTAAGACGCACACAAAATCTAAAGTATGTTAGAAGAATCCATAATAATAAAATAAATAGGATGTTACATATAATATCTATGTAAAAGTATGACATTCAATAAAATTACTAGAAAATACTATAAAATCATTACAAAAATATATGAATACTAATCATTTTTTAAGAAATCACTACACATAAAATTTTAAATATTTTGATAGTCTATCTTAATTTAAATTACCTTCGGGGAAAATTTTTTAAGTTTCCCCTTTTCTTTAAAATTTCTCCAAAAATAGATTTTTTTTTTAAAAAGAAACAAAATCTTTACTAAACGTGAGGTATAAGTTCCTCCAAAAAATAGCATATATTGAAAGTTGAGGATGCTAGGATACGTCATTAAAGATTAAAAATGTTTTATGGATTTTAAAGCCCCCACGATAATGTTATGCAAAGTCTATTTGAATATTATAAAATAAGGCAAAATTTTCAATTTTGTTCTTTTTTGGGAAATGTGAAAGTTTTTTTTTTGGGTTTTTAAACATTTATATTACTTTGTTATGTTTATTTCATTTTAAAATTAATCATTCAAAAGCTACGCCCCTTACTTTTAAAGGGGATTAAATGAGAACTTGGTGAAATCTTGGCGCTAGGCCAAGTTGGCATCTTTTTGGCGCCCAAGTTGGGGGCCAAAATTTTTGGGACTTTGGCCGGCCATGTTGGTGAGTTGGGAACCCCTCGGGATCTTCAGAAAGTGTGGATCTCTCCACAATGTCACAGCGGCTATATTTCTGGAAGTTTCTGTCGCGCCTAAAAGATGCTCGCCGGACGGCGAGGAGTCTGGTTTAAACAGCGAGTAGTGAGGTTTTTTTTTGACTGGATTGCTGGGCCCGTGCGTGAATAATCTTTTTTCGTGTATTTTTTAAAACTGGTTATTGTGTTTGATTGCTGTTAAGGTGTAAAATTGGATATTTCCTGTGAAAATTCTGCTGAATCCGTTTTGAGGTTGGGCTTTGATAAAAATTGCATCGCTCTTAAAAAACTGTTTATTTTCATTATGATTGTTTTGCATAAAATCCCGAACCCTCGGATCTACGTAACAATATTTTAGAATATCCACTCAAGATCTTCAAAGTATTGCAAACATTTAAGCGTAGTAATTTGTTTTCTGCGTTTTAATTAAGTCAATAAAATTCAGTAAAATTATTTAAATTCCGACTTGAATAAAATATCATTTATTCAGTTAAATTTTTTCTAGTAAGGGCATGTTTGTTGCTGAAATTTATGAAAACTTATAATTAGGTAAAGAAGGGATTTGTTGTTGTTTATATGTATGTTTAATTTTCTTCAAAACTATGAAGAAAATTATTAATGGTGTGAATTAGGATTTTGCCTAAATATATTAATAACAATCCATTATCAGAACAGCTGGAAGGAACTTAACTTAAAATTCTACTCTTATATATATTTTCCTCTAAACCATAATTACATAAATCCTATTTCGAAACGCCAGTCTCCTTTCATCTAAACGTTAAAAGGATTTGGCAACATAAACAAACAGATTTATCCTCAAATCCTAGATGAATATCCTCACAGTTTACTGGCGCCTTGTTTCTTAATGTTTCCCTTAAACCGCTTACATAGTTTATGAAAATAGTTATTTTTCTTCACTTGAACTGATAATTGTATTTTCTCGTTATTTATTTTTTCTGAAACTAAATGTATGCTACCATTTTTGTTGCTTGGCACTTGAGTGGAGAGATTGCTCGATTCCCTCACCAATTGTCTAAAATGCAAAAATAAATTACTTAATTTCTGTCTATTATTTTATATTTCTTTCCATCTCAAACATCTATGAAATCCTTACATATATAGTCCAAAAAAGAAAAAAAAAAGAAACGTTTTATTTCTTCATGCATCTTGATTTAGTTTAAGAATTTAACACCCCGTTTTGGGGAAATATAAAAAAAAACAGCTTTTCAAGAAGTTTTCCCCAAATGGTCCTTCCCCCGGGGAACAGGGAAAAAGTTTAACGGGGGACCCGCCCGGAGTTTGGGGGAAAGCCTGCCGTTCTTACCAAAAAATTCCGTTTTTCCCAAAGTAAGAAAAAAAATTATCCTTATAAAATAAGAAATTTATTTTATTTTCCTTTAAATTAAGGAAGGGTTGGGGGAAAAAAGTTAATCCCCCGGGGATTTTAAAAAGCCTCAAGGCAATCCCCCAGAAGTTGGGGAAAACGTGGGAAAAAATTTTTTTCCTTCAAAAATTGGGGTGGGAACCAAAAAAGTTCTGTATGATATCTCAAACGGTAAAGACATAAAAATATTAAAAAATTTGTGAAAGCAGTTCTGTCCTGGAAAAGAAAAAAACAAAAACTTTTTTTTTAATTTTAAGAATAATTTTTTTTCTATTTTCTTAAAAATTTTCATTTTTTTTTAAAAAAAAAAATTTTAAAATTTTTTTTTTAAAATCTCCTTTTTTAGGAAAACTTCTAAAAGAAAAATATAAAGGGTAAAAGTCAGAATTTTTGGGAAAAAATGTTTTTTTTTTTAAAAAAAATTAAAATTTTCTTCAAACGAATTTAAAAAGGAGGAAAAAAGAAAAAGTTTTTAATGTGAAAAATTAATTCAAATGTTTAAAAATTTTTTAACTAAAATTTTCGATAAAAAATATATTTTTTTTTAAGAACATTGTCACATTTTTAAAAAGAAAAAAAAAAAAACCCTTTCAACATTTTAAAGATTTATTTTTTCCATAAAAATTATCTTGAACAAGTTTCAAACCTACAATTTTTTTTTTTAAATTTTCGAATGTTTTTTTTAAGTTCTCTTTTTTTAAAGCATAAGGGAAAAACTTTTCTAGAAGAAAAACAAAAACGGGTTTTAAAAAAGTTCCCTTTTAATTTTAAAATTACCCTTTTTCTGTTTTTTTCCTTTTCAAAATAAAAATGAGTACTTCAAGAAAAATAAAAAGGGGTCACCAAAAAAACGGGGAGAAAAAGGGCGAAAAAAAAAAACAAAAAATAATTAAAAAACATTTTTTCATATTTTAAAAAATTTGGAAACAGAAAATATCGACTATTCTTCAATTATTCGCTCCAACATACAGATTTCTTTTACTTTAGAATCACGTACCTAAAGTCGACAGAATGCAGAAAAAGGCAATAAAAAAGTGAAAAGTCCAGCACGCAAGTTAGAACGAGACCATATAGGGGAAAAGACTTTTTATAACTTGCCCCCGTATTTTATATGTTAGTACTTCATAAAATCGTGAAACTTGATAGTTTTGTGGGGCTATAAAACCCAAAGGCAATGCATCGTGGGAAACTATTTCGCTTATTTATTCACTTATTTATTTCGTATGTTCTATCGTTTTATTGTGGAATGCCTGTGCTCTGTTGTTTCTGTTGAAAGCGATCAACTATTAAGGAAATTGCTGAGCTTGAAGTTTTTAAACTTCTTTTTTCTTCACTTCTTTCCAAAAAAGGTAGAGTATAAAATCTTAAGAAGCAAGAGGAAAATATTTTATGTTTTTTCTTCTTTATTTATTTTTGGAATCATAATAGCATTTTCTGAATAGAAAATATGTTTCTTATTTTATCAAAATTGTAACAATATTGCGTTAGTTATTTGCTTTCATGAATAAATTGAAATCTTTTATTTCTTGAGAATAACACAAAATATCTTTTTACTGGAAGAATGTAATAGTTTTTAGTGTACGAAAAGACACACAATTACATTAAAAATATATTACAGAACATTTGTTTCATTTATTTTAAGGATAATATTTTGTAACACAGAACTTTTAATATTCGCGACCTAATATTCTATCATAATTTTCATCGCGCCCCCTCCATACAATAACAATGTATTTAATTCTACAATACTATACTTTCACGCTAAAGCTACAAAACGACTATAATCTCTTACGTGCCACTTGCGTATATAAACGTCTCGCTCAGCCTTAGAATAATTTTCTGGACGTATATATACGTCTTTCCGAAGTCAGATCTTTTCTGTTCACTGTCATCCATAAAATTATTCAGAAGGCTTTGGAATGCAATAAAAGGACCTTAGCAATGTTTGCGAAGGATTTACTTATTTCAGAGTATTTGCTTATTTATTCCTCCCCCCTAAAAGCATCACGTAATCTTGTCTACGTGGAAAACAGTGACATTAGGGACCGAATCTTGTAACTTTTAATCAGCAGCTAAGGGATTAATTACAAATCGTACAAATTATAAAGCTAAGTATTAATACAAGCCCATGGGGTCATTGGTAATTATCAAACTTGTTCTTAGCTAATTATTGTTAAGTTATTTATAAAATACATTGTATAGTATTGATACATTTATAAATGAATTTTATCAGTGTAAATGTGTATTTTATTTTTTATTACGTCAGAATGCATGCTGTTTGATTGCTTTCAGTAAATTAATATTTTTAAAAATAATCTTTTGTTTTCGACCTTTTAAATGTACCGCCCCCTCCTTCTCTCGTAGAGTTATCACGCTCCTCTAGGGGGTGCGCCCACAATTTGAGAAACGCCGTTGTAACACAATTTTTTTTACACAAAATCGTTTAACAAAACATGGAAATGTATATCAAAATCATAAAAGGGATTTGATTACATTTCAATATAAATAAACCATATTAAGAAGAAAAAAAGAGTAAAAAATAAATTTGTATGTAGAAATTTTTCTCTGAAAATTAAAACGAATGTTAGGCATTGCTTAAATGTCGTATAGAAATATAATAGCTGAATTTTAAAATTAAAATTCTTGTCATATGTCGCCTAAATAATATTTAAAAATGTATTTGTTTTCTATTAAAGCATTTAAAACGCTTTATGTTCTAATTTAAAAAAAAAACCTTTAAAAGAAATAATCATTTAAGAAATAGTACCTATTTTATTTACAGAAGTAAATTTTGCACATTTTTAAACTAAATTATTAAAAAAGAGCATTATATTAATTCAACTTCATATTGATATGCATAAGAAATTAAAAATACAATAAAGAAGCATGAAATATTTCATAGGCGTAATTTTGATATAAATAAAATATTTCCATGTCAATATTAATAAGCCTTTCTATGTTTAAAAAAGAAAAATATATAAAGGAATAAATAATGTTTCAAAACAATCTAGTTTTTACAGAAGTCTTTCTTTTAATATTTATGTTTCAAACTTAAGGAATCATTTTTCTTTCCTAATACTTTTCCCTTTCAAATTACGTTAATTTTGCTTTCTTTACATCATTATTATGTTTTGCAATTTATTGTTCAACAACAATTTTGAAAGTTCTTAAAGCTAGCAAATGTACCCATTAAATACTTGGTCCACTGACTGACACAAAAAAAGAAATTTCTAATTATTGCTTCTGAAAAGAGGGTGTATTTTCGGCGATGTTTTTAATCTCTTTTTTGCTTTTTTGCATTAGAAAGTACACATGATTAGTGAAATCAATATAACAAACAAAAATAATTAGTGTAAATATCCTTTTTTTTCTTTGGTAGACTAAGTATACATTTTTTACTTCTAATTAGTTTTCCCTACTTGAATCGTAATTTCAAATTGGTTTTATTAATTTGTTGATAAATAAATGTCTCTTCCGAAGGTATTTATATTGGACAAAATCCGATTTGATGTAAAAAATATATGAATAATTCTATTAAAATTTAATTCAAATGTTATGTACTCTTAATTTTTGAGGTGATTGTTAAACATTTGTAAGTATGCACCCAGTATGCATGAATTTAAATTATAAATTTAAGTAATTTAATATAAACATACAAACAACCGCAATAATGCTATAATTCTTTATTTTTAAAAACCATTTCATAATTTGAATTCTAAAAGTAAAACCACTTATTTTAAACAATAAAAACACATGATACATAACTAAAAAGAGAATTTAAACTTTTAGTTTATTCAATCCGATATTAAAAGTACTTGCATTTGTATGCATTGTTAAACATTTGTAAGTATGCACCCAGTATGCATGAATTTAAATTATAAATTTAAGTAATTTAATATAAACATACACACAACCGCAGTAATTCCATAATTCCTTATTTCGAAAAAGCATTTCTCTCTCATAATTTGAATTCTAAAAGTAAAACCACTAATTTTAAACAATAAAAACATGAGATATATATAACTAAAAAGAGAATTTTAGTTTATTCAATCCGATATTAAAAGTACTTGAATTTGTATGCATTATAAAATATGCATTTCGATCTAACGTCCGAAAAAGTATAATACATTAAATATATTTCAAATTTATTCAAAAATAACTAAAAATACATAAAAGGTACATTTACAGCAGTAATTTTACAATTGAAACAATTTTATATACAATAATTCTTTACAAAAAGCGTTAAAAACGGTTTAATAACTACGTTGTGAATATCACAATGTATTAAAGTGATCTCCAAGGATATAGCATATAACTCGAAAACTTTAAATTATTTATTTAGTAATATTTTACGGTTTGCCGGCTGGGTGGCGCAGTCGGTTTGTCGCTGGCCTTTTACACCTAAGGTTGCGGGTTCGATCTCGGTCCAAGTCGATGGATTTCCATTATGTGGTAAATGAAAATCTACAGCGGCCATGTTGCATGATTATGCGGCATGTAAAAGACCTTGTGTGCTTATTTGGCTTGGATGCTCTCCACAAAACTAAATTCTTAAGTGTGGTTTCGCATCACCAGAGCTCTGGGAAGGGGAAAACGGGTGTCAAAATTACTTGATGCGATTGGTATCCACCTATATGGTGCCACACTAAAAAGAGATACCAGCTTTCGCGAGGAATTTACTAGGTCTCCATTGGTGAAAAACCAATCTGCAGCCCATTAGAAATAAAAAAAAATATTTTACGATTTTAAATGTTCATTTGTACGGTCAATTTGTTTTTAAACTTCCTTAACCATTCAATAGCAATTTCTGCAATTCACAACAAACCCCGCCATGAAATTGATATGCAGTTGAATTTTACTTGTAGTGTTTGTGTGTGTGTAATTAAGATTTAAACTATCTAATTTGTTAACGAAGGCTAAATAATATATTTCATTAAAATATTTGTATTACATTCATGTTTACATATTTTTTTCCCAAATATTCTATTTCCATAAAACTGGAATTTAAATAAATCACAAAATAATAAAATTATTAAAAAATTTTAATAAATCAATCGATTTTTTATGCAAAATGATGTCCATTTATTATATATGAAACGACATATAAAAAAGAATTCTATTACTAATATTTTCTTTTGAAAGATTGTTACAAATACATATTAAATATAAAATGAAAAATAATTATTAGTACATTCGAAGCATAATAATTCGGTATGTTAAGTCACACTCATTCCTAAATGCCATATGAAAGATATCTCAGCTGTTCTGCTTAACCTCTGTTTAAAATTTAAGCTTAATATAAAGTTTTATCTTAACTCCAGAAAACTATATACTACCAATT
Source organism: Trichonephila inaurata madagascariensis (assembly GCA_019973955.1). Lineage (NCBI taxonomy): Eukaryota > Metazoa > Arthropoda > Arachnida > Araneae > Nephilidae > Trichonephila > Trichonephila inaurata. Next base: position 344,059 of record BMAV01021666.1, read on the forward strand.
CATTAATATTATAATCAAATTAACAAATCATTTTCATGAAGCATTTAAATATATACTATGTACATAAATCATTACGAGCATCCCACCTAATGCCATGTTGATTAATTTTAACACTCCAAACAGTTGCAACCCGTCTTACTATCGATGCCACAAGTTCTGAGGAAGATGGCTGGAGGGAGAGATTGTGCCATATACTCAAACAGCGTTCACATCTGAGCTCGGCTGTGTCGTTTCATCACATCCCAGACTTGCTGTATGACATTAAGACTCAGTGAGTTGAGCAGTTTAATACGCTTCAATTCTCAGTGTTCAGGTTTTGCCATTGTATGCTTTGTTCAATTTTAAAGTAATTGAAATCGTGATCCTATTTAAAAATTTAAAGTATCCGACTGCGTTCTGAACCGTGATTTTTAAAAAGTGCATAAATGGATGATTTTCATGATATTTAGTGTCACTTAGATTAAAATACATGTATAAAATTGTTTTAAGGACATTTTGACAAAAAAAATATTTAAATACAATATTTCGGCAAAAATTAACTTAGAATAACCTTTTTTCAAAATGTTCTCATTTTGTGAAAAATGCTTCTGTTGTAATAACATTTTGCCTGTATATCTCAGACCTCTGTACAGAGGCTCAGCTATGATTTTTGAAAAAATCACATTATTTTGAGAGTTACAACCCATTGAAATAATTAACGGCGTTTTTTTCTTAAAATTTCTCCCCTCTGTTGTCGTATAAGACATGGATAAACCCACTTCTAAATTACATATTTCAAAAATTCTAGCTGAGCCTCTGTACAGAGGTCTGAGCTATCTACAGGACAGATATTATTATAAAAGAAACATTTTTCACAAAAGGAGAACATTTTAAATATTGGTCATTCTATGTTCATTTTTTGTCAAAATATTGTACTGAAATTATTTTTTATTGTAATACTATTCTTAAAACAATTTTATATACATTTTCTAATCTAAATGACACTAAATATCATAAATATTATCCATTTATACGCTTTTGCAAAACCATGGATCCAAACGTAGTCGGATACCTTAACTTGAATTTTGAAGGGAAATATTGTTTATGAAATTAAATAAAAAAAGGACGAAAAAGCTATTTTGATAATTATAAAGCTTAAAGCGTAAAGTCACGCACACGTTTTAAAATATTTTATCTAACTTGAATGAGTTATGCTCTACATATCTGACAGTAAATGTTTAGTTCAATACATGTTGCTTCTCACCTAAAGTTTTGTAGACTAAAAGGTTTTTACGACCATATATAAACGGCTTAAATGTAAGACATTTGTTACTGATTTTAAGCTATCCGAGATTCTAACAGGACATGGAAATTTTAAGAGAGAGAGAGAGAGCTATATTTGTATAGATTTAATTTATTTAGTAGTAATATTTGTTCTTGTGGTCAGGATGCTGAAATTGCGGAACATATATTGTAGTGTTGTAAACTATATTTTTGTGAAAGAGAACATTTTAAAATAGAGTTGAAGCGCTTAGGTATTTCCAGGCCACCTGTTTTGTCTTTGTTGGTCAATTGCACTGAAAGTCTAAATGTCTTAAGAAAATTTTTTTTACTGTACAGATTTTTAAACTTTTATTGGTATCTCCCCTTGCTTATATTTATGTATTTCCACCCTTCTTTTTATTCTATATTTTGTCTTAAATGTATTGTTTTCAAATTTTGTTTTCAATAATATAATCGTGTTACCTCTGAGGTTTGTAAGCCTCATGTTATGCAATGTGGAATATGAGGAGTTTTGCAAATAAATTAATTAAAAAAATACATGTTGCTCTGATATTTTTTACTGCGTAGTACATATTGTGGAGTGAAGATCGCAATTTAAAGAGGAGGTACAAAAATAGTCGAAACAAACAGTTATAAATAAATAAATTATTCAAACTGTTATTCCAAACTACTAAAAAGGTATGCGAACTCTTTAAATCTAAATATTTTATGAACATAGATTTTTTAGTTACTTTTGTATTATAATGCACTTTTTTCAAAGAAACTTTCTTCAATACAGAAATTTTAATATCTAAGAATTTCTATTATGCATAGTATTTATTAACTCTAATGATGCATAAAATGCAAAAAAATATTCGGAAGATGTGTATAAAATATTTGTTATTATTTACTGAATGTGATTTTTATCCAATCATTTCAAAAACAACATCTTTATACTATTCCTAAATTTTTCCATCTTACAAAATAGTTTAATGAGGTATTTGATGTTTATTTATTCTAACAGTTATAAATAGTGCACGAATTCCAGTACACACATTAATGTCTTTTTTATTTCTTTTACAAATGTCAGATCCCGTTTGTGCTTGAAGAAAAATACATTTTTACAGAGCGCATGCACCATTAAAATTACATTTCAAAAGTTTTTCGAATAACTTCTCTCTCAACTCGTGACTTTCCAAAATATCATGAAGATATTCTTTTTGTTTTGTAAAAAACAAAAGCAAAAAAAAAAAAAAGAAGTCGGGGGAAAGACGTTTAGTGCTTTTGCATTGTGTGAATAAGTAATGAAGTGATTTAAGTGCAAATGCTTTTCCCCTCGTACTTCTTTAGTTAACAACTTACATGGCGCACTCTCTTATAATTGCCTGTCAATTTTAACACAACTCCAGCTGACAGTCATGGAAACATCTTAACATCTTTTTTTGTTTCTATCTCTTCATAGATTAGTTTTTTCTTACACGAGAGAGGCAGATAAAACAAAGAAATATAAAAAAAGATTTAAAAATGAATGTTACTTAAGGTAATGCATATACATTGGTCTGATTTTCTTTTTCCTAAAGAAATTTTTGGTATATGATTCAAAAACATTTCTAAAAAAATAGAACGTCGATTATTGTTTGTATCATAAATCATGTAGTTTTATTTACTTAAGAGAGTGCTTCTCAAACTTTCACTATTTGCGACCGAATATTAAATCATAATTTTCATCGAGCCCCTTCCATACAATAACAATGTATTGAATTCAGTAACAATATACTTTGACTCTAAAGCAACAACATGACTTCAACCCCTTAAGTGCCACCGACGTATATAAACGTCTCGCTCAGCCCGAACAATAATTGTCCCGGGCGTATATATACGTCTTTCGGAATTACGATATTTTGTGTGAACTTCTATCCATAAAATTATTCCGAAGGCTTTGGAATGCAATAGACAGTGTTTGTGAAGGATTTACTTATTTCATAGTATCTGTTTATTTATTCCTTTTCGTCCCCCTCTTCATTCCAATATATCACATATGCCAGCCTACGTGGAAAAAGGTGGCATTGGGGAGTAATTTGGGTAACTTTAAACTGGCAGCTAAAGGTTTAATTATAAACCTTACAAATTATCAAGATAAATATTAATTTTGAGGTATAATTTTTTGTATGACAAGCCCATGGGGTCACAGGTAATTTTTAAACTTGTTCTTAATTTAGTATCGTTATGATTAATTATAAAATAAATGGTGAAGTACTAATGCATTTATAAGTGTATTGTATCAGTGTAAATATGCATATTTTATTATCTCACAAAGTATTTAGTTTTGATTTAATTTTAGCAAATTGATAATTTTTTTAAAAATCTTTTAGTTTTGATATGCTCTCGCCTCCCTTGTAGAATTATCACGCCCCTTAGTTTGAGAAACTCTGACTTAAGAATTAATATTGAAAATATTTTTCGTGAAACTATAAAATCGCTTTTCTTAGACGGTAGTAAGACATAAATTCTAGAATAGGACGGATACTTGCTATAAATTCAATGTATGATTAAAATTAATTTTAGCTGAATTTGGTTCACTATACATATGTATGAATTCTAAATAAACAATTTTAACTATTACTAAAATATATATTTAACTATATTCAGCACAGAATAAAAATTATTTATAATAATGTAATTTATAGACATTATTTACACATTTTAACAATTTTTAAGAAGAGATTCCCGTATAAGATTCGCATTTATGCTGCAAATATGTTGATTTTCATGAATAGCTGTTATGTACTGTTGAAAATTTGGGTGGGTGTAAAGCAGCCACCAAATCTAATTATTTAAATAATAACAAATTTATTAATGAACCAGGACAAACAGATGGCTGCAAGAGGTTAAATAGAGACGTCACACAAAGAAATATTATAGCGAATTATTTAGAACAGTGCAAATCTCTCTTGTTTTAAACAAGCTTTGTAATGTTCCAGAAACTAATTCCTAAATAGTTCCACTAGCAGAAAACCAGACAGATGAATTCCACCTCTCTCTCTTATCCCTATACATTGCAAATGATTAAACTCTCTTCTGAACTCCGCTGATTTTTATAAAGCATCATTGAAAATTTCTAGAAAGGTCAATCCTAAAGACTACTTGGGGATCCCTTGACAACATCATATATGTCGCCTATGCGAATAAAGTCACTTATCTGGTAACCAGGTCACATCTTCTACGGTTGCTATAATCTTAACCTCTTACGCCAGGGGTGCACAACCTTTTTTCCAGCTGAGTCGCATACATATGTCAGCTATTTCATGCGGGCCGCATACATTTGTTAGTTATTTTACGCGGGCCGCAACATGAGGATAAATGGGGTAGGGAAGAAATGCTTTAGAACCAAGATAACATTTGAAATTTAAAATGTGGAAAATTGACTAAAATATTATAACTCCTGCTATGCTTTTTTTTTATTTTTTATTTTTTATATATTTTTATTTTTGAAACAAACACTAAATTAGAAGCATTTAAGAAATACTCTTTCAAATGTTCTGCATCAGTAAACCGTTTCATATGATTACCAACAATATAACAAACTTCATAGTATATCCTTGTTACCGCTGTGATATTACCACCGACAAAACACATTGTAGGTGTTGCAAAGTTTATTCAAGAAAGCCTCTTTATCACCTCTGGAAAAAGATCTTCGACGAAAAGTGTCATTGAATCATTCCTGTCTATTGGTATTTTTTAAATGCAGCACTTCCGTGACAAATCAAGAAATTACTGATTCATGTTTGTTTTTCACTACAAAATAGTTAATTTCCAATCGTCTTGAAACGAATTATTTTTTTCGAATATTTTTCACTTGCAAGATATGAAAGATAGTTAAAAATTAGTTCCACCCATAAAATTGTCGCTACTTCACTGTTGTCTGTTATTACTAACCGTAATCGTACCAAATAGAAAAAGAGTATCAATTCTTATCCGTACGACACCGACAGCAAAAATCAAAATTGATATATTTGATTTCATGACAAAGAATTTCTCACCTTTTAATGCAAAGTTCTTAAATAAGCGAATTTCTCAGAGCAATGGGCCATGGCCGGGCCATTTAAAAAGGCTTGGTGGCCCGCAGGTTAATTATCGTCTGTGTTTTTTATCGAATATTTTCAAGAATCTAAATTCCCGCATTGGATGAAAAAATCCTGTTTCATCACAAAGGAAATTTCGGAAGTATTTCAGTACCATGGCAAACTGAATTTTTAAAAACCCCACTAGTACTAATAATCTCAATATAAACTTTTTTAAAAAAAATGTGCAAATCTATGACAGAAAAAAGAAATCATCAGTTATCGTACGGTGTACGGGCAAACCAGTTAAGGCTGTCTTAGGCTAATGCTAAAGAATAGGATCCCCATTTGGATTTTTTTTCCGATGTAAAAGTATTCAAAGATTAATATTATATTCTGGCTTCGCTCTATCATGTAGAAAATCATTTTATTTTACTACTCATTTTTATGCGAGTCGACACATTTTTTCTCCTATACGGTAATGCTAAATGAGCTATTCCTTTACATGCTAAAAGAAGAAAAAAATGATTATTTATGAAATATTTTGAAATTTTAAAAACACTATATTATAAAAAAAAAAAAGGCAGGAGTTACAATGTCACAAAGTTTTATAAAAATTAAGGCATTTTTTCCGTCCGAAAATGTGCTCCGCGTTAAATCAACACTGTCATACGTATGGCGAAAACAGCCTTCATGCAGCGAAGCGAACTTTGCCAGCATAATTCTATTTTCCTACAGGGAAAACAGCATAAAAGGCGCTTTTCAATGCTTCGGATGGATCGAGTAACAATAGATAATTTTGATTGCTTGTATATATTAAGTCATATGAATGCAATAACTGAAATACCAGTAAGAAGTTTTAATAGCGTATATAGACATTTTAATTCTTTAATAAGAGAATATTTATCAAATACCTTTTCGAAGACATAATTCAACACGATTTTTTATACTTCATATTTCAGATATTGTTACAATAGGGGATATACGGTATATTATTAACAAATTGAATTTATTTTTGAAGATAATAAAATTCTTCCTAATTTCTTTCCTAATATGCTAATATATAATAAAATGAAGTGTAGATTGAACGGATCAGTGTAAGGGAATATTTTCTATTTTAAAAATGTGGGAATTAAATTACGCCTTTTTTATCTCAAAAATATGTCATTCTTAATTTGAATGATATGGAAAATGAAATTTAATGGAATTTTTTTTATTAATTTATCTTTAAATCTAATTATCACGTGTTACAATACCCTTTTTTTAAAGAAGAGTCCGTATTTTTTTTAAAACAATAATCTCATTGCTATTTTAATGTTTCAATAAGTTAAGTAGAGTATTGTGTTCTTGAATTACGTCAGAATATTTTTTTTATTTGAAACTCATTTACTCCAAAGAGAACATTCTGGAATTTATTTAAAAAAAATTATTTCTTACATACCTTTTGAAAGCACTTTCTGTATAAAAACACTTTTTTGTGTTAATCAGTAAGATAAAGGCAGATAATTAAAGTAATTAGCATTATTCTCTTTAATGTAATCTGAACTTAGAATAAATGAATTATTTCTTTTAAAGTATTACTTCTTAATTTTCATTTTGGGAATTAGTTAATTAAATAACCATAAATTATTTAGTTCTCAACGTCAAGTGTAATTTAATAATACACTTGTACCCATATATATTCATTGTAATACCTTAATTAAAAGCAAGGTTTTTCTCAGTAGATTATTTTAATTAAGATTAATAAATCTTTTAAAATTTAAAGCACTGTTCTTCTACCAAAAAATGGTGCTTGGAAATTAAGAAAACACACAAAGAAATTTGATAATCTTACTCATGTAACTAGATAAACATAGATGGTTCCAAATTTCGTTTTAATTTCAATTAATATTAATTAAAATCCAGGCTAATTTAAGAGACATAAAGTGGTACGCATTTTTTTTTCAAACCACCCTCTTAAGTTTGTTTTTGTTTACAGCAGTATTTAATGAATTAAGTATTACTGCTTCACTATAATTTTCTCTGCAGTTGTCTGATTTTTGTTATGGAATTCTATCAGTTTTTTTTTTTTTAAATATCTGTGTAAACAATATTTAAACTTAGATTTCTGCATTGAAACTCCATTAATTCATAAAACTACATATAAAAAAAAGAAAATACTTTATTTTATATTTAAAATGTACTTTCGAAATTTGTGGTTTTAAAAATAAAACTATTGTCTGCAAATTGTTTTTCAATGCAGTACTTTAACCAAAAACAATTCAGTTAGAAAAATTCCATAATCAGGAAATGTTTTGAAAATAAAAAGAATGCAACTTCTAAAAACAAGAAGGGGAAGAAAAAAAACGGATGATTTTAAAGCAATATTGAAAAACTGGGCATCTGAATTAATGCAGCTTAAAAAAGCACAACCATTTTATACGATACGTAACCCTTCCGAACGAAAATTGCGAAACAAAAATAAATTTCGGAAGAAAATTAAATCGCACTTCGAAGCCCCTTTTCTCGGACGAAAGAAGGGCTTTTAGAAGGGAACACATCTACGTAAATGAAAAAACCGTTTTCTTAAAGTACAGCAATCCATCTTCGAAATTTGTCGCCGGTATTTGTTGGACGAAAACTCTAGTTCGAATTCTAAAATGAAAGTTGCCCTTTTTTCTTTTTATTTGTCCCTGTTGGCATTTTAAACAGTTCCTGCAAGACGTCGATCTAATCCGTAGCAGCTGTCAACGAGGAAATATTTCAAAAAAAGGGGAAACCTGAAAGATATATGTGTATGTGTGTTGCTTTGTATCATTTTTTTTCTTTCTTTCTTTTTTTTTTTATGCGAACTTCTTCTATTTCTGGAATATATTTTGATAGTTTCTCGAATTTCGCGTGTCACGAAAATTTCAAGTGATGAGCTGAAAATACTTTATCATAAAATACATTCTTTTTAGAAAGATAAAATGATCAATGAGAGTCAAATAAATTGATGGGTAATCAATCACATACAGCTTTAAAAAGTCAACAAAAAATAATATTTAATTTCATTATTCAAATAGAATAAAAGTATTTTGAAACACTATCAGAATATGTCTAAACCAGTGTTTCTCAACGTGGGGCCTACGTTCCATAAGGGGCAATTTGATTCTTAAGGGGGGCAGTTCGAAAAAGGACTCATTTAGAACGTAAAACAGCCAATTATATAAAAAAAAAAATTTTTCACTACTTGGTTGCAAACAAATTGTAGTAAAAGTATTAGTCTGTCCTCGTGACAACATAAAATATTCTTTCCAATCATTGCTTTGCATGGTACGAAATAATTAATGCTTGGATCTAATGTCCAGCAGTGTTTTACAGTATCGTCCATTATAAATCACTGGAGTTAATTCAAAATAAACGTCTGTTAAATTGTTATAAAAGGCCCGTTGCTTGAAAAATACATAGATGTAATTAATATTAGTAATATAGTATGAATGAGAAGTAAATGCAGTAGGTAATATTTATTATTTTCATTTTTAGATGGCATCCTTTTACAGAAACTTTTCATATGAAAAAGTATTTTTTTTTTGCATTTGGGTATTTCAAAATGCATTTATTTGCAACAAACATCAAACGCAAGGAACTCACTATTTTTTTTTTTTTATTTTATTATTTCAGCTTTCTATTATAAGTTTTGAAAAATTTTTACTGTAATTATAATAATTTTCTAGTGATTTCCTAAATCCTTTAAGTTTAAAATTCATATATATATACAGGAGAGGCACAAAAAAAATGCTGAGAAACACTTGCTTAAACACTTCATTTCATTTGCACATTGAAACTCAGTTGCAATGCTGAAAGTTTAAACTGTAACAATTCTATACTCCCCGTCCCTCAGTAAAAATGTTAAGCGATCTATGTAAATTAATTTTTAGTTCTTCAATGCTATTTTCTGAATAGTTTTATTGCAGTAAATGTCAATGATAACTAATTAAAGTGATTATGATGCAACTTAAATATACTCGTTTTGTAATCAATGAAATGATATACTGGTTGTAAGATATGTTTTACATGACAATTTAGGTTTAAAAAAAATCAACATTATACCGTAGAGTCCCGAAACCTTAGCGTAATGTGTAATGAAAGGTTGCAGAGTTTGTGAAAACGCCTAGTTATCGAGAATAAGATTATATAAAAAAATGAAGTACGAGTGTTTCTACACAGAAAATATTGTACTGAACTTGTAAATATTGTTTGCTTGAGAATATAACATAAAATAAACTGCCTCAAATACCCTCAAACAAAGGATATTTACATTCTCTTTGAAGGCGTTGAGCAGGGGTGGTTAACCTTTTTGGATCAACTAGCCATTTTTCCTTTAAGAAATGTTTAAGGAGGTATAGACGTACCGTCAAAAAATTTTGACTTGTGAAAATTGAGAAAATAATGAAACTAAGTACTAACAACTCAAAACTCTTTAATTACAACGAAAAAGTACATTTTGTATAGTATAATAGTAAATGTTTTGTTTATATGCGTAACTTAAGGTAACATTAGTGTGAATTCTGTTGTGGTATATTAGATGACAAATAACGTATTAGGATTGTAAGACGTTACTTTTACCAGAATGCAAGCTGAATTGGAGACATCCTCCAAATGGTTTCCAAGAGAATCTTTAATGTTATTTATGTCTCTGAAAATAATGACTCGCAGGCATAAGTATATGAAAATATGGTTAAAAATAGCATGAGCCAGTTTTTCAAACAGCTAAATGCATCTAGAATCGAATTCTGTTTCCAAAATTTCAAACATTATAGCATTTTTTCTTAGAATGCTAGTTAACCTCTCTGTTTTAATCGATTCCAACTTTCTCCCTTTTTCAACAAGTTTTTGAAGCCGTATTGAACTAGATTGGAAATCAATCACACAAAGAGTTGCATTTCGAATTTTCGATTTACAACCAATAGAATTGGGACAAATTCAGTTTGTTAAAGCTAGTCACATCAAGGTACATAAAAAACTTGTGCGTCTCCAATAATTCTTTGAACTAAGAAAATCTCGCTGAAAACTGCGACCGATCCCTCATGGTTCTCGTAATACTTCATATTGAACTTCATTATTTTGAATTATAATGCAAACCGTTTTGATCGGTGGCGTGCCCAAAATATTGTGTCGCGTGCCATCAACGGCACGCGCGCCACTTGTTCGCCATCCCTGGCGTAGAGCATTTACTGCATGAAAATGAAATGAATGAATACATAATATACAGTAGTTTACCAGAACTCACCTCAGAAAATCATTTTATGAAGGCATAAAAGCTATACATAGTGAAACAACTATGCTAAATGGACCATTTAAAAAAGGTTTGGTGGCCCGCAGGTTAATTAATATTATCGTCTGTGTTTTTCTTATCGAATATTTTCAAGAATCTAAATTCTCGCATTGATGAAAACTCGCTTTCATCACAAAGGAAATTTCGAAGTATTTCAGTACCATGGCAAACCGAATTTTTTAAAAACCCCACTAGTACTAATATCTCTACGAAAACCTTTTTAAAAAATGTGCAAATCTATGACAGCAAAAAAGAAATCATCAGTTATCGTACGGTGTACGGGCAAACCAGTTAAGGCTGTCTTAGCTAATGCTAAAGAATAGGATCCCCATTTGATTTTTTTTTTTTCCGATGAAAAGTATTCAAAGATTAATATTATATTCTGCTTCATTTCTATCATGTAGAAATCATTTTATTTTTGCCTACTCATTTTTATGCGAATGACATTTTTTTCTCCATAATGGTAATGTTAAATTGTTGGCTCCCTTTACATGCTAAAAGAAGAAGAAAAATGATATTTATGAAATATTTTGAAATTTTAAAAACACTATATTATAAAAAAAAAAAAAGGCAGGAGTTACAATGTCACAAAGTTTTATAAAATTGCTGCATTTTTCCTGTCGGAAAAATGTGTGCTCCATGTTAAATCAACACTGTCATACGCGTATGAAACAGTTTCATGCAGCGAAGCGAACTTACAGCATAATTTATTTTCCTACAGGGAAAAATAACAGCATAAAAAGGCGCTTTTCAATGCTTCGGATGGATCGAGTAACAATAGATAATTTTGATTGCTTGTATATATTAAGTCATATGAATGCAATAACTGAAATAATTGTACAATTTTTAATAGCGTATATAGACATTTTAATTTTTTAATAAGAGAAATATTTATCAAATAATCTTTTCGAAGACATAATTCAACACGATTTTTATACTTCATATTTCAGATATTGTTACAATAGGGGATATACGGTATATTATTAACAAATTGAATTTATTTTTGAAGATAATAAAAATTCTTCCCATCTCTTTCCTAATATGCTAATATATAATAAAAATGAAGTGTAGATTGAACGATCAGTGTATGAATATTTTCTATTTTAAAATGTGGAATTAAATTACGCCTTTTTTATCTCAAAAATATGTCATTCTCTTAATTTGAACGATATGGAAAATGAAATTCTAATGGAATTTTTATTAATTATCTTTAAATCTTACTATCACGCGTTACAATACCCTTTTTAAAGAAGAACTGTATTTTTTTAAAACAATAATCTCATTGTTATTTTAATGTTTCCAATAAGTTATGCAGAGTATTGTGTTTCTTGAATTACGTCAGAATATTTTTTATTTGAAACTCATTGCCCAAAGAGAACATCTCTGGAATTTATTTAAAAAAATTATTTCTTACATACCTTTTGAAAGCACTTCTGTATAAAACACTTTTTGTGTTAATCAGTAAGAGATAAAGGCAGATAATTAAAGTAATTAGCATTATTCTCTTTAATGTAATCTGAACTTAGAGAATTATTTCTTTTAAAGTATTACTTCTTAATTTCTTTCATTTTGGGAATTAGTTAATTAAATAACCATAAATTATTTAGTGTTCTCAACGTCAAGTGTAATTTAATAATACACTTGTACCCATATATATTCAATATTGTAATACCTTTTAATTAAAAGCAAGGTTTTTCTCTCAGTAGATTATTTTAATTAAGATTAATAAATCTTTAAAATTTAAAGCACTGTTCTTCTACCAAAAAATGGTGCTTGGAAATTAAGAAAACACACAAAGAAATTTGATAATCTTACTCATGTAACTAGATAAACATAGATGGTTCCAAATTTCGTTTTAATTTCAATTAATATTAATTAAAATCCAGGCTAATTTAAGAGACATAAAGTGGTACGTTTTTTTTCAAACCAATCTCTTAAGTTTGTTTTTGCTTACGTTGCTGGTATTTTAATGAATTAAGTATTACCGTTTCACTATAGTTTTCCCAGTTGTCTTGATTTTTGTTATGGAATTCTATCAGTTTTTTAAATACCTGTAAACAATATTTAAAACTTAGATTTCGCATTGAAACTCCATTATAAAACTACATATAAAAAAAAGAAAATACTTTATTTTATATTTAAAATGTACTTTCGAAATTTCAGGTTTTAAAAAAAATAAAACTATTATTCGCAAAATTGTTTTTCAATGCAGTACTAACGCAACAATTCAGTTAGAAAAATTCCATAATCAGGAAATGTTTTGAAAATAAAAAAAAAGAATGCAACTTCAAGAAGAGGGAAAAAAAAAACGGATGATTTTAAAGCAATATTGAAAAACTTCAAGTATCTTGAATTAATGCAGCTTAAAAGCACAACCATTTTATATACGCGTAAATCTCTTCCGAACGAAAATTGCGAAACAAAAATAAATTCGGAAGAAAATTAACCGCATCTTCGAAGCCCCTTTCTCGGAGCGAAAGAAGGGCTCTTAAGAAGGGTACACATCTACGTAAATGAAAAGCCGTTTTCTTAAAGTACAGCAATCCATCTCTGAAATTTGTCGCCGGTATTTGTTAGTACTAAACCCGAAGTCGAATTCTAAAAACAGTATGTCTTTTTTTCTTCTTTTATTTGTCCCTGTTGGCATTTTAAACAATAACCCTGCAAGACGCCGATCTAAATCGTAGCAGTTGTCAACGAGGAAATACTCAAAAAAAGTGGAACCTGGGAAAGATATATGTGTATGTGTGTGTGTGCTTTGTATCATTTTTTTTCTTTCTTCTTTTTTATTTTTATGCGAACTTCTTCTATTTCTGAATATATTTTATTTAGTTACCTGAATTTCGCGTGTCACGAAAAATTTTGCGATGAGCTGAAAAATACTTTTTATCATAAAAATAATACATTCTTTTCAGAAAGATAAAATGATCAATGAGAGTCAAATAAATTGGATGGGTAATCAATCATGTTTTAAAAGTCAACAAAAATAATATTTAATTCTCATTATTCAAATAGTGCTATTTTGAAACACTATCAGAATATGTCTAAACCAGTGTTTCTCAACGGGGCCTACGTTCCATATATGGGGCAATTTGATTCTTAAGGGGGGCAGTTCGGTGGACTCATTTGTGAACGTAAAATGCCAATTATATATAAAAAAAAATATATTTTTCTACTACTTTAAGGCAACAAACAGTAAAAGTATTAGTCTGTCCTTCGTGACAACATAAAATATATTCTTTTCCAATCATTGCTTTGCATGGTACGAAATACTCACGCTTGATCTAATGTCCAGCAGTATTTTACATGTCGCCCATTATAAATCACTGGAGTTAATTCAAATAAATCGTCAGCAAATTGGTGGTTATAAAAAGGCCCGTTGCTTGAAAAATGTATATATAGATGTAATTAATATTAGTAATATAGTATGAATGAGAAGTAAAATGCAGTAGGTAATATTATTTTCATTTTAGATGGCATCCTTTACAAGAACTTCTTCATATGAAAAGTATTTTTTTTTGCATTTGGTATTTCAAAATGCATTTATTTTGCAACAAAACATCAAAACGCAAGGAACTCACTATTTTTTTTATTTATTATTTTCAGCCACATTATAAAAGTTTGAAAAAATTTTACTGTAATTATAATAATTTCTAGTGATTTCCTAAATCCTTAAGCTTAAAATCATGTATATATATACAGGAGAGGCACAAAAAAATGTGCTGAGAAACACTTGCTAAACACTTCATTTTATCATATTGAAACTCAGTTGCAATGCGTTGAAAAGTTTAAACTGTAACAATTCTATACTCCCCTGTCCCTCAGTAAAAAATGTGCTGGGCGATCTATGTAGTCTGACTTTTTAGTTCTTTCAATGCTATTTTCTGAATAGTTTTATTGCAGTAAATGTCAATGATAACTAATTAAAGTGATTATGATGCAACTTAAATATACTGTTTTGTAATCAATGAAATGATATACTGGTTGTAAGATATGTTTTACATGACAATTTAGTTTAAAAAATCAACATTATGCCGTAGGAGTCCCGGAAACCTTAGCGTACGTGTAATGAAAGGTTGCAGAGTTTGTGAAAATGCCTAGTTATCGAGAATAAGATTATATAAAAAATGAAGTACGAGTGTTACACAGAAAAGATGCTGTGCCTGAACTAAAGAGCTGCTGCTTGGAGAATATAACATAAAATAAACTGCCTCAAATACCCCTCAAACAAAGGATATTTACATTCTTTGAAGGCGTTGAGCAGGGGTGGTTAACCTTTTGGATCAATCCAGCCATTTTTTCCTTTAAGAAATGTTTAATATGAGTGTATAGACGTACCGTCGCGGCCTTGACTTGTGAAAATTGAGAAAATAATGAAACTAAGTACTAACAACTCAAAACTCTTTTAATTACAACGAAAAGTACATTTTGTATAGTATAATAGTAAATGTTTTGTTTATATGCGTAACTTAAGGTAACATTAGTGTGAATTCTGTTGTGGTATATTACGCTATCAAATAACGTATTAGATTTTGTAAGACGCTGTTTCTACCAGAATGCAAAGCTGAATTGGAGCATTATCCTCCAAATGGTTTCCAAGAGAATCTTTAATGTTATTTATGTTCCTGAAAAATAATGACTCGCGGGGTACAAGTATAGCGAAAATCATGGTTAAAAATAGCATGAGCCAGTTTTTTCAAACATAAATGCATCTAGAACGAATTCTGTTTCCAAAATTTCAAACATTAGCATTTTACTTAGAATGCTAGTTAACCCTCTGTTTTAATCGATTCCAACTTTCTCCCTTTTTTTCAACAACAAGTTTTTAGCCGTATTGAACTAGATTGAAATCAATCACACAAAGAGTTGCATTTCGAATTTTCGATTTACAACCAATAGAATTGGGACAAATTCAGTTTGTTAAAGCTAGTCACATCAAGGTACATAAAACTTGTGCGTCTCCAATAATTTTTGAACTAAGAAAATCTCGCTGAAAAACTGCGACCGATCCCTCATGGTTCTCGCAATACTCATATTGAATCATTGCCTTTGAATTATAATGCAAAACCGTTTGATCGGTGGTGTGCTCCGGGATTGTGTCGCGTGCCATCAACGGCACGCGCGCGCGCCACTTGTTCGCCATCATCCCTAGAGCATTTACTGCATGAAAATGAAATGAATGAATACATAATATACAGTAGTTTACCAGAACTCACCTCAGAAAAATCATTTTATGAAGGCATAAAAGCTATACATATAGTGAAAACAGCTATGCTAAATGGAATATGGTTGTGACTTTTTCGAGTCACACAGCTGTGTAAAGTCAGCATCTTTTATAGGATAACCCCTTTAACGGGCACAATAGAGCTAAAATACACTTTTCTGTGATAAGGTACTTGATAAATGTAATGTTCTCATCTCCTATAAAACATTTAGTCACAAAAAAAAGTATCTGATCAAAGGTTTTTTCCTGGGTGGTGCTGACGCTATAGCCACTGACTTAGGCATTTAATCCATTTTCAGGACAGAAATAATGAATTATATTACAATAAACCTTCTTATGAAAAATTAACATTTATGTAAAAACTATTTAAATAACAATTAAATACAAAGTATAAGTGTAATTAAATAATAATAGAATAATTGTACAACATAGAATACTTACTAAGAATATATATAGAACACTTTTAGAATATACATGAAATTGGTATATATCCACATTTTATATTTTATTTAAAGTTAGTATAAAAGGTAAGAAATGTAAAGTAATATTTTTGAGAATTTAAATTAGTTATTTCACAAATTTGATGAAGTATTTATACTGTGTGTGGTACTTTATAATACGCAAATGTTTTTTCAAGAGAAATAGTTAATGACCACTTTTCAAAACATTCTCCTTTTGTGAAAAATGCTTCGATTATAATAATATTTTGCCTGTATATAGCTCAGATCTCTGTACAGAGACTCAACTTGAATTTCTGAAATATATAACTTAGAAGTCGGTTTATCCATGTTTTACGACAACAGAGGGGAGAAATTTTAAGAAAAAAAACGCCGATAATTATTTCAATGGGTTGTAACTCTGAAAATAATGTGAATTTTTCAAAAATCATAACTGAGCCTCGGTACAGAGGGCTTAGATATATACAGGCAAAATATTATTATTTTAGAAGCATTTTTCACAAAAGTAGAACATTTTGAAAAAGAGTTATTCTAAGTTAATTTTTTTGCCGAAATATTGTATTTAAATATTTTTTTTTTGTCAAAATGTCCTTAAAACAATTTTATACATGTATTCTAATCTAAGTGACACTAAATATCATGGAAACTATCCATTTATGCGCTTTTTTAAAATCACGGTTCCGAACGTAGTCGGATACTTTAAGGGCAGTTGGAAAGCTAAAATTTTGGTTTTTTGACAATATGAGATTTTTACATTTTCCAATTGTATAAATTTTATCCTTTCTAAAAATACCTTACTTTAATCTCTAGGGTAATTAGATGCTCTTAAAAACTATTTTTTAAATAATCGTTGAAACTGGGCCACGCCCATTTGAATGGTGAAAAGTGTAAGCAAAGTACTTCATTGAACGTCTGATATAAACCAAAACATGTATATCCTATTGTAAATTGAGCATTTTATTTTACTATGTACTAGCCTATTGGAAGCCTCATTGCATACATTAAAATCAGTTATCTCAAAATGTAAATTTTTATGTTCGATGTACCTTTTCTGAGAAACTACTGTTCACAGGTATGTAAATTTTTTATGATATATTTATAATGATGGTTAATATGTACTCAAATAAGCTTTTTGAAAAAAAAAACTCAAAAATGTATTTCTTACAAATTTTTTAAGTGCGAATTTCGCAATGTTTGATAAAATATTTCATAAATTATTAAATAATCTCAGTACCGCCCGCACCATTTCAGTATAGTCGTACTTACTGTGAAAAATTTCAAGCATGTACATGTAACAGATTTTGAGAAAAGGTACATCGTAAACATCCATTTTAACATTGTCAATATATATATATACAGAGAGAGAGAGAGAGAGAGTTTTCCAACTCCCCTTAATAAAGGACACAAACCACAGACACTTTTCGTTAACATTTTAGGAATAATGTTTGCAGACGAAATCAATATATTTTGTCTGCTATTGTAGTTTTACTGTCCGTTGATGGATATTTGACAACAGTATGCCAAACTTTTTTCTCTTGATTATGTCTTTTTAACATGGGGTGTCTTGTGTACACTTATGACTTTATATCTTTCTTGATAGATTTTTTAGGTAGCATTAGAAAGCTTTTATTTCATCTTAAACGCTTCATGTTCATAACTTATATCAAATTTGCTTTCGCTATCAGGATTAATATTAATTATTTCGTCAGTCTCTACCCTTGCTTGATCTGTTCCAACTTCATCCAACATAGATCACACAAAGTCCCATATATTTCCTTATATTCTGTTAATTTACATTTATAAACCATAATGCGTCGTATAACACAGCTATCAAAACCTCTAAGTCATTCACAGGGAGTAAATGTAGCCTTTACATAGAAAGTATTTTGTATCAAAAGTGGTCAAGTGGGGAGCTCAGTCACCCCAAGTACCTTAATATTGTAAAAAACGTTTACCATTCCGAAAAAAGAGGGAGATGTATGACAAATAAAATTCAGTTCCCATGAAAAATGTCGTATAGCAGAATACTGGCAAGGACATTGGTAACAAATAAACAGTTTTCCAAGAATTAAAGATTTCGCGAGGCTGGGTGAAACTGTACCGCGTGGCCAATCCCGGGTTAAAGAACAGAACATAGTTATTTTATACCTTGTATAACAAATAAAAGAATAACGTACGATATTAAATGTAAAAAAGCAGTTAGATAAAGTCATTTTTTTTCTCCTTATTAATCGCTTTGTTTAATCAAAGAAGAAAAAAAGGTTAAACGTGATATGTGTTTCATCTATCACATGTTTATCAGACGAAGTACATTACTTTTTTACTCAGAACTTCTATTGGGTAAAATATAATTTTAAGACAAAATGACTGGGAAACAAGAAACACATTGCGCTGTTTGAGTTAATTGAATTTTTCCACAAAACTTCAAAGTAAAGTACACTTAAACAATATAAATAATAATTTTTGAAATAAAAATATAAGACTTATTTCATTAAGAGTGTCTGAGATAGGAAAATAGTACTAAATAACATGGCTAGAAGCCAAAGCATCGTAAATAGATAAGAAATGTGTGTGTGTGTGTAAAGTTACATTAAAAGCCCTAGAGGTTTTAAGAAAACGAAGAGAAAGTGAGAGAAATATATATAAATATGGAGAATGTGCTTGAATTGCAAAACGAAATTTATATATATATAATGTATTTTTAATTCATCTCCAGTAAATTTAGAACTTTTTTTTATATTTAACTGTACAAAATGTGATTTTTATTAATAATTACTAAGATTTAAACCTAGAATTTAAGAAATACGCATTTCAGAAGTATACAATTAGAACTTAGATATAAATCATTTAGATGCTATCCCTGAGAATGGTCAGAATATAATACATTAAATAATTTTTTTTACTTAATAACTTCCTAGAAGCTATAAATATTTTATTCTACAAAGTTTAAAACATAAAAAAAATCGTAAAATTTTTTTCGTTTCGCTGCAGTAAACGATGTCTTTTTTTTTTTAAAAAAAATAAATATATAATAGCTATAATAGATAGTTTGATTTAAGTAAACATACTTTTCCTTTATATAGACACTATCTCAACTTTAAAGAATGAAATACTTTTGCTATATGACTTCAAAAGGACTTATTATAACAAACACACATGCATTTTAAGTGATAAAATAAGTAAACTATATAAAAATACCTTGGAACTTTGTATTACTGATATATCTTAGAACTTTAAAAAAATGGACTTATCAAGGGATATACTTCAAGAAAAAAATATAAGTTAACTAAAGAAAGAAAAAACAAAAAAATATTTTATCAGTTCATTGCGTTCCAAATGCAGTGAAATAAGTTTAACGAGAAAACAGGATGAAATATTGGTTAACGCGAAATAATACAACGGATCTGACAAACTACTACGTATTTTCATACTCGTACATTTTGTTTCTTTTAACACGAAATTAAAATCGGTTATAGGGACTCAGCACGATTCAATTGAGAAAAATCGGTCAAAAATATCAAAATTAATTTGTTTAGCCTAAATTATTTTTAATATACTTTTCTACAAACTCACAAATTTTGAAAGCCCTAAGTTTAAAAAACGCAGAGTTGTGATAACTTTTACGCTAGTTTTTATTCACATCCCAATAGCAAATCCAAACTTTAAACGGACTTACCTCGGAAAGATAAAATAACAAGTTTGTCTTTATTTCAAACGCTAAGGCCTTTTTCCCATTATACCTAATACTTGGAAATTTTTTCACTTGTTTCTAATAATACTTGGAATAAAAGTTGATATGCATTTTTCAATCAAAGCTGTACTTATTTTAAGAAAAAAATTGAATTTAGAATTTACACATTTTCTAAAGAATTTTCGTTAAGAATTCATATAAAAAAGTATTGTACGGATACCAATCATGTTATCGGAAAACCCATACCAAGTTTTGTTAAACATAGTTTAACGTACTTGTAAATCAAATTTCATACATGAACGTTAATTTTTGTAGGAGGAGTAACATTTTAGAGTAGATTCAAAAGTTTAACACATTTTCCCTTTAAAAAATTAAATGGTTAGATTTTTATGAAATTTTGAGCATGAAATCTGTTTTGCATCATACATACACATACAAGGCAACTAAAATAAGCATGAAAGGCATTAAATTGAAAAACTTTGTGTAAATCGTACCATGTTCACTAAACACGAAAAAATTTCCTTTCTGAGAATGAACAAAATACGGAAAACACCAGATTTAAGAGGAGTGCTAGAGAAATCTTCAGCATTATTGGACTGTCTTACTATATCATCGGAATAATTTCTTGTAGTAGATGATGATAATGAGTGTTAAGCACTAATTATGTCAGATAAAGACATTTTGGAGTGTGTTCAAAGAGCTCAGAAAATATCATTGTGGCAGTATCTGATGACGAAAATGAAATAGCTACTGCAGCTCCTGCTCCCGTCACCCGAAATGAAGAGACATCATGAAAGGTATGTGCAGTTATGTAGACGCACATTCCGGTGAGAAATGAAAATCAAAATGGAGCAGTTTGTTGACAATTGGATGCTAAAAAAATGATTAAGCAAAGAAAAAATATCCGATCCCAAATTGTTTTGTTTTTCAAAAAATTTGGAAAAATTTGTTTTAAATTTCGTTAAGTTCTTGTGAATGTTTTTGTTTCATTATTTTTATGATACGTATGCACATATGCATATATATGCAAATCAAATGTAATCTAATAAACTTAATTTTTGGACATGTTTTTTGGGGGGGCAATAACTCTAACGCGAAAAAGTATTTCAGTCCATTCAGTTTCGTGTTAAGCGATTTTCACTGTATATGTTTTATCTTTAAGTACCCCTTTTATGGTTTTTCGGATAGTCTTAATATTCCATTTTATGTCATGTACTATCATTTTTTAAAAGTACAATAATAGTAAAGTTCAAAACGGAGACTAGTAATTGAATAAGTACTATGATACTAAATTTTTATTGAAATGAACCACATTCTAACTGTGCTTCGCATCAAAAAACATTTCAAGTTAAAAAAAAGTGGATAGTTCCTTCCAGGGAAGACACATTCACTCTCATTTCACCAAGAATATTCTAAAAATAATATCACCTCACAGCATTTGAATACTTTCTAGAGCTCAAGTTTCGAATTAAGTATGGAAGTTGAAGAATTTTTGATGAGTTACCAGTTTCTATTTCGAAAAGAAACTTTCTTCCTTCTGACTTGAACTCGAAGTAACCTTCTCTTAATTTAATAATTCATGCTTAGAACTATTACACTTGCTACGTAAATTCCTGTGAAAAATGAGTTCCTTTCCAGTAAAAATAATATATTGATCGTTTTTGAGGTAAAAAAATAAGAAAGGTTTCGATCAGTTGCCTATTTTATGTAGTTTTTTCACTCCATTTGTCCGAAATATTTTTGCCAGCATCGTAAGTTGCTGATCAGAAATTTAGATGTAGAATATTATTATAAAACGTATTTATTCATTTTTCACATTTTAAAGTACTTTGGAACTTCATGAAAAATATTTATTTTATACCAGAATAAATACGAAACAATATTAAAAAAAATGGTTTTAAATCAATTCCTACATAGGCTAACAAAGAAAAGTTTTATTTTAGTTACTTTTTACTAAATAGTTACAATTAATATAAATATGTATATACATATGACAGAATCATAATTTTAAGTGACATAATCGAAAGTTATTTTTCTTGATATATTCCGTTTCCCTTTCCTTCAAAGTATATGGCGTAGTACTATTATTTTTGTTTGTTATTATTTATTCATTAATTAAATTTAATTATTCTAATAGAATATTATAGTAAAAAAGAGGCCATCCCAGATGGGATTTAAACCCAAGACCTTAGAATTAGAAGTTTAACGCTCTATCCATTACGCTACGGTGACACAGCGAACGATTTTCTTTTCTATATATGCTGTGACAGGCGTGACAATAGGTCCTCTTCTAGCGGGAATTATCCTTTTCTCTATGAAAACTGCTCATTCAAAATATGATGATTAGATATTGCGTGTTCTGTAATTATTTGAGTACTATGCATTCGGTAACGGAAATCCTCGCAAAAGCCTTATTTGAGTGAAGCTATAAAAGCTGAGGTTTCCGTGAATGAAAAAAAAAAAAAAAAAACGCTTTTTGTACTGTATTTTGTCCTGGTATGTTGTTCCTGCTTTTTGTGTAATCTGCAATAAATGTCTAACTGAATTTTAAAAAAAACCCGCAATGTTTCCTCATCAATCCTTTCAATGTAATGACTGTTCTAGTAAAAATGTAATAATTCCCATTAAATCGTCTAATATATATGCATATATGTAACAATTCCCTTTAATTTCTCTAAGCAACTTTTTAATTTGTAATGGTACTGGCCTTGGACTGGCGCGTAAATAATTAACTTGTCTACCGCATAACGGTATAATTGTAACCATATCTCTTGAAAGTTAGCTGATTAATTTTTAAAGTAAGGTTAAATCAAAATATATCGAATGATATCTTTTAAACAATAGCAAGAGTTCCATCCACGGAAGTCACACGGATTCCAAGACGTCCATTTGCAGCTTTATACAGACCCCCAAGACTCCAGAAAATCACTCTCTTTCGTCTTAGCCATAATGTAATGCGCATGTCTTTTTATGGTTGTGTATTTTCTGTGTCATGTGTTGTGTTTAAGATATTTATGTTTGCGTGTGCCTATACATGTACACTAAACAGGATAACCAATGAACACAGGACAGCCTCATGAATAACATCCATACTACTTTAACCCTCTAAGCAATAATCCAGCTAAAGAAATTCCTTACCCTCACCGCATCCTGTCATGTATATAATATACTTATACACGAGGGTTGAGGCAAAAGTCGTGGCAACTATTTTTTTTTTCTTGAAGATACCAGTCAGGTTGGAAAATGTGACATATATAGACGAAAGTCCAAGGTGTTAACAACATGTGTGGACAAGGATAGCACTGAAATATCGTAACACACTGAATTCCGCCGCCGTAGTATACTGGGCGGGCTGGCGGCCTTCACGGTGCAAAAGACATTTAATGTAGTTCATGACTCTTAATATACTCCATGAGCTGCTGAATGACGGCACATGCCAAGTCGGTCACCGATCTTCCCGAACGTTGCTCATCACTGGTTGACATATATTTATATCCTTGCTGAAACTTTCCTACCCACCGTGCTGTTGTACGGTATGGTAGGGCATTATTCCCAAGGGCTTCCACTAGTTCACTGTGACATTCCATCGCATTTCTGTCTCGGAAAACGGCTATTTTGATGTAAGTGTGCTACTCAACACGGGTACTTCCATCTCGCACGATGCTCACCAACTGACTGATTTCACAGTCCTCGCTGAGCTACTACCAGCTATCACAGAGCCATCTGATGTTCTACATACACACTATGCCTATAGAGCTTCCACACGACACATATACGTTATTGATCCGTTCACATATATACAAGAAAAAAATAGTTGCCATGACTTATGCCCCAACCCTCGTATATATATATGTCCTTTAAGAGAGCTGAAGACCTTTAACGAATTGGTGCTTTTTTCAAGAGAAAATATGTAAATTTTTAGAGCATGTATTTAAAATCAATTGTTAAACATCTTTGTACTAATTGCCACTTTAAAAAAATTAACTTTATCTATTATTATTTTTTAAAGGAATTAATAAGTTTATCTGTTAGACTCTCGCAGTATCTGACTGTTGAACCGTGATTTAAAAAGGCGCATAGATGGATACTTTACGATATTTAGTGTCACTTAGATTAGCATGCATAAAATTGTTTAAAGCATTTTGACAAAAATGCAAATATTTCGGCAAAAATTAACTTAGAATAACCTTTTTTCTATCAGCCTTAGAAAAATGCTTCTGTTATAATAATTTTTGCCTGTATATAGCTCAGACCTCTGTACAGACGCTCAACTATGAATTTTGAAAAAAATCACATTATTTTCAGAGTTATAACCATTTGAAATATAATTATCTTCGTTTTTTTCTTAAAAATTCTCCCCTCTGTTGTTGTAAAACATGGATAAACCCACTTCTAAGCTATATATTTCAAAAATTCAAGTTCAGCCTCTGTAGAGAAGTCTGAGCTATATACAGGCAAAATACTCGTATTATTATAATAGAAGCATTTTTCGCAAAAGGAAAATATTTTGAAAATGCGTCATTCTATGTTCATTTTTTGTCAAAATATTGTACTTAAATGATTTTTTATTTTAATACTATTCTTAAAACAATTTTATATCTATTTTCTAATCTAAGTTGCACTGAATATCATAAATATTATCCCTTTATACGCTTTTCCAAAATCACGGTTCCGAACGTAGTCGGATACCTTAAAAAAATTCTGCAGAAAAGTAGCAAAAGAAACCAGAATTAGTATAAAACACATGACAGTGTTTAGCAATGGCATTACCTGAGCACCCACCAAAGTTGCAGATATTTTTTGCTATTTTTGCGATTTGTTAGATATAACAGGGTAAAGAGTTATCTTAGCGGGAATGGCCAAAAATGTTTTTAAATATAGAATTTTGTCTTTCTTAAGATGCCATTCACATTATCAATATCACAAAATGATGATTCAGATAAAAAAAAATTGATTTGCAAGAAAGAAGTAGTAACTAAAGAAAAGTATTTCAACTCGAGAATTTCAGAAAAGTTTCAAAAAAATCTTTACATCTCACACATTAGAAAAAAGTTTTTTAAACAAAATACTAACACAAACTTTGAAAAAAAGGAAGACATCACAGTTATTGAAACATCATCGAGAAGAAATTTTGACATTGACTATAAATGTCATGTCATAAAATGATGAGTGGAAACAAATTATATTTTCAAAATAAAAGAAATTTAACCTTTACAGTTCTGGAGGTCACAAACAATTACTAAAAAGAGCCAAAAGAATGTTTCATTTGACAAATAGGAAGAAGATTAGTAATGGTTTGGGAAGTCGATAGTCATGATGGATTGAGTGATTTACGACGAATTTCATGAAGTATAGATTCTGAAGAACACATTAAGCTATGCTATACATGATCATTTGACCCGTTTGGATGTTTATTTGAAAAACTGCAATTTCTGTTGACTGGGTATTTCTGCAGGGCAATGCTTATTGCAATTCATGCAACTTTTCACCCAGGAATGGTTTTAAAAAGAAAAGTGAATTATTTCGTCAGGGGCAAGGGGAGGTTAGTTTTGAATCCCATGGAAAATATTTTGTGTATAATATGTCGTAACCTGTATGTTAAAAATAATATAACAGTTTATCCGCCAATGAACTGGGAGTACTCATTTCAAAACAATAATACAACGTTTTTGAAATTGAACTTAACGACTTCGTCATTTCAACGAAAACAGCGTTTGGGAGTATCAGGAAAAATAATAAGCTAATATTATACTATTCTTCATATTTTTTTTTCAAGACAACCAGGCTTATCAATTGTTATCATTAAGTATTTTAATGATTTTTAAGTATTAGTAAAGTATTTTAATGATAAATTATCAGAAACATGTAATTATACATACATATATACCATATTTCATGAGTTTAAACAATTATTAGAACTTCATTTATTTCAGAATTTCAAAATTGGAAGATGTACTTTAAGGACTATATATATGTGAGAACAATATAAAATATTAAAAACCGTATCCAAGGTAAAATAGTTGAAATGGTTTTTAAACACTTAAGTATGGATTTAATTTTTAAAAATGCATGAAATAAAAATATTTTTTTGAAATGCATAATGCATATTATTAATTAAATGCATAATACACCGGATTGAGTAGAAATCTGCAAATATTATTTTCAATCTCTTACCTTTATTGTTTGTTAAAAGTGGTTTCAAAATTGCACTCTTTCAAACTTTTGTTCAATGACTAATAATCAAAATATGAATTAAACACGAATAAATTTCTGTAGCATTGGAAAATTCAATGTAAATTTTCTTCCAAATACTCAAGCTTCTATCCATTAATAATGCTGACTATTTTTATTAAAACCGATTCCTTATTTCGTGCTTAAAAAGTTAATTTTTATTTTATTCTGCAATCGCAGATATTTAAAATTGCGACGGTAAAAAGAACAAGAATCGTATAATTTATTTTAATATTAAGAGATATTTTCAAAAATATTAAAACTACATTACTGTTTTAATTTTATAATCTTTTTAATATATTATTTTTATAACCTTTTTTACATTGTTTTAATTTTATAACCATTCGGCATTGTTTTAATTTTATAACCATTCGGCATTGTTTTAATTTTATAATCATTTTACATTTTATAAGATGCAAATTTCTAAAGATTTTATTCTATTTTTGTTACTTTATCAAATATATTAATGTATTTAAATATTGCCATCAGCGTTTCATTTCAAAAATATTTTTAATGAATTAAAACAAACTAAACTAGTAATAGCGTTACATTCTTATATTATATTAGTAATCTTCTTAATTACAAAAGACTTATTGAAATATATTTTTCGTAATTATAATAATCTTAATTGAAACATACATATAATCATTAAGAACTCAAGTACATTTTTGAATTATTTTATCAATGAATTAAGTATAGATCAAGAAGTAATTGGAAAACCTTTTCACTAATTTTTATCAAGACTTTAATGAAATTATAGATAATTGAATTTATCTGAAGCGTCTTCTGTAGAATTGTGGTTTTATTAATTAAAATTCAAATAAAGTCGAGTATATTTTACAATATCTTTTTAAGAGTTAAAATCTAATTACGGTATATGCCTTTTTTAATTAGATTTAAGCATACCTTTTATATAAAAGTATACAAATTATTTCTTATATTTATAAGGTTCTACTTCTTAAGTATTACACTGTAATTATTTAATTACTTATACTTTTAACTCCATTTTATTTATTGCAAATCTATAATATATTTAAATTTTTCGGAATAACAGATCATATTAAGCTGGATTTTGATAATTTTAATGTAAAAATAGCTATGCACTTGAGTTATATATTTTATTTCTGTTCATATGGAATTTAATAAATCCGGAGTTTTTCTTAAGGGGGTTTGAAAAATAACAATGTATTTTTGTGAAATTTAGAGCTCATTAGCTTTATTTAAGTTATATTTTTTTCTAGTAATTTATTTAATTATAAATACTTTTTATGTAGAATCAAAGTATTTAACATTTATTAACAAGTGTATTTATTATATAAGGTTTATATTTGTCTGAATACACCTATAAATTGTAATTAAAAATAAGCTTATAACCCAAAACTTGCAACCTAAATTTAGGACTTTTAATTTTAAACATTGTTTGCCTTAAACTGTATTTTAATAAAAGAAGAAAGAAAAAAGTTGACAAATTTCGGAGAAAATGCTTACCAAATTATAACAATTATAAAGGTACTAAGAGCAATGAAAACTTTCTTAAAAGCTAATATAAATTCTAATTAAAAATATTTGTAAGTGCGATAATAGTTACATCGAGGAAAGACGAGGCTTATACTTAGAGAACGGGTTACAAAGAATCTCGTAACATTCCTTCAAATTTTACCACGAAAATATTAATCACATGACCGATATTCATTGGATTTTAATGACGCTTTTTACTTATTTATTCAATTCCTACTATTAGCTCACACTCTCTATATAGTTATTTATTTATCTTGGTGAAATTTTCAACCGTGAAAAAAATACATTTTAAAGCGCTCAGTTGAGCTGTAATTTTCTATACATGATTATTTTGGATGACAATACAATAATTTAATTATAATTAATAAATATTAATTGATTAAGACTAATTATTCAAAGAATTACAAATACAGCCACGTTGGCATCAGTTTTGGCGACTTGTGTCAAAACTTGAAAAGGTTTTTTTCTCACGTGTTAAAGTATTCAATTCAATTGAAATTTATATAAACGATTGTTTTGGATGAGAATACGATACTTTAATGATAATTAATAAAAATTAATTACCACTTAATTTTGTGATTCTGTCATATGTATATACATATTTATATTTTAATTGTAACTATTTAATAAAAAGTAGCTAAAATAAATTTTTTCTTTGTTGATCTAAGTAGGAATTGACTTAAATTTTTTTATATTACTTGTTTACATTTATATCTATCAGTAACTGTAAGAATACATCCAGTTAATCACATACTTACAAATAAAACTAATTACATCTCTTTTTCTTTTTTGAGAAAATAAATTAAATCGAAGTAATTTTATTTATTTCGTGTGTCATTAAAATCCCCCTGAGTCATTGAAATCAGCTCAGCTTTCTTAGAAAACATTTCTTGGTCAGTTTGATTGAAAATTTTATAATTATAATAATAAATAAAAAAAAACTTTTTTTTATAATAATTTTATATCTGACATTTTATATTTCAAGGTTATTATACGTTTCAATTTATATGGAAAAGAAATTTGGAATGAAATAATTTTGTTTTCAAACGCACAATATTTCCATTCAGATTTATTGCAAAATAATAAATTCGATATTCTTTGTTACGGAAAGTTTCCATTCACTCATTGCTTCTTAATGATACGTTATCAAAGTCAAGATTATAATCTTACTAGAGTAATAACTCAAAATCAGTATTAAAAGTACTTTTAAATTATTTATGTGATACGTAAAGAGCTAAAAACCTCTTTTATCTCATTTTATAGTCAATATAATATATCCCACCTTTTTTTTTAAATGAATACATAAGCATTGTATCCTAGGATAATAAATTGAATTACTTTTATTAAAGCATTGAAGGAAATCTTATTTGAATTAATTTCTTGATTTTCTAAAAACAATCAATAACAGATAAACTGCTAAGTATCCAAGAGAAAAATGATTACCGTAAAAGTCGACGTATAACCCGCGCCGCCGCATAACGTGGACCTATACTTTCAAGCCGTAATTTTTATATATATATATATAATTTTTAGGTATATTCGCCGCATAACGCTCGTCCCCATTTTTATGAAGGAACTGTAAATGTACATGCGCAATACTTTTATGCTTTCAAAGCTTTTATTCCGGGTGTTATTCCAAGCTTTAGAAAAAAAAGTATTCTTCTAGAACTACAACCATTAAGTTCATAAGGAATGTCATTTTTTTTTAAAGAAATAGTATTTCAAAATATTTAAGTCTAAACTTTTTGTATGTTAATCTTTTTATTATTATTATTATTATTTTTAAAGCTCTCATTTTTATATAGTGCGTATAACGCGTACCCGTAAGTTTCGTATTTATTTTTTTGTGTTAAACGTGCGCGTTAAACGCCGGATTTTACGGTATATGATTTTTTAAGTATAAGTTTTAAATTGGAATTGGAATTGAATGACAATATTTTATATTAACTTATTTCTTCAATAATGAACTATTCTTTTGATAAAATATCTAAAATACGAAAAAGAAATGCCAAAAATATTTTTTACAAACATTTTGAACATTCATTTGAGATTATATTGTTGCTCGATATTTTGTATATTTACAAGAGAAAAATTCGGTTTTTTTTTCAATCAAAGACAAAAATTTACATCATTATATAACGAAAACGAAACCATTTATACTCTTAAAATCATTATTAGCTTATAAATTATTAGTATTGTCTTCTTCAATCAACATTTACAAAATTAAATTTAGGGCAATAACAGGTAGAATTATAATTTTCCATGTAGTTACTAATACCGTAAATTAAATTTAGATATTATAAAGTTTTTTTTTTTTTTCTTTTTTGTAATTTTAAATTGCATTTATAGAAATATCAAAGTAAAAAGAGTTATATAAAAGGTTTATCTATTGGTTATTATTACAGTACTGTCATTTGTCTGTCACATTCACGAAATTTTTGGGGAGTCAGCACTTTTCATTAATTGCATTTGTTGTTTCAAATTATTTATGCATCTGATATATCCCTAGAAGTAACAAAAATACTTTTTCTTATATAACCTTCAAAGCTGTCTCACGAACACATAAGAGAAAATTACTTTCAAATTCAATTACCAAATATACCAATCTCACCTGCCTAATGCAATTAAGAATATTACTTAAATTCCCAAATACATTTTGCGTTTAGAGCGTTAAACTAAAGATAAAATATTCTTCTTTTTTGAACTTTTCACATGTTTTCGATAGAAGTAAAAAATAAAAGAAGTTAATGGGAATCGGGTTAGGTTTCGGGGTTGTTAAAGATTGGGGCCAAGAAAGCGAATTTTTCTCCCCTCTTTAGCGTTTGTTCTTAGATTCTCTTTTTGTTACACAGCACGCGAAAGATAATGGTATAATGGAAAGAGAAGACAAAATTTTTACTGAGAAGATGAAAATGTGTAAAAGAGATTTCAGTGGTGAGAAACAACTGAAAAACCCTTTTTATATAAAATAAATTTTGAAATTAAGAGATGGGAATCAAATCGTTTTGATTACTTTAGATCGAGGGTCAGCACTTTTTTAGGATGGCCCAAATTAGAAGGAATTTGATTGATTTTGATTATTAACGTCGACGTTTAGCTAAGAGGGGTTTTCGACGGACCACGTAATTTTGAACCATGGTCGGACGGACGAACCCCAGCTGGGACCCCCCCTCCTAACTACCACACCGCACCAACGGGGGGAGCAGCTCGACAGATTTAACGTGCACGCTGCCCCCAAGGGGGGTCTTTTGTTATGGCTCGAACTTGGGAAAAGGGAAGCCACGGTCCGATACCTATACCACCGCTACCGCGGCCACAAATTGAAGTGAAACGAAACAACTAAAGTATCAAATAACCGGGGGGGTTGGGGACCCTTTACCATTAGAGATTTTTCCAAACTGGGGTGGGGAGCGTGACAAATTTGGGGGAGCGCGAGCATATTGAAAAGTCGAAAAAAAAAAAGATTTTTAAAAAAGAAATTATTAATTTAATGAAATAAAAAAAACAAAATATTTTGACATAAAAAAAAAAAATAAAATACACATTTACATTGATATATTAAACTTTAAAATGGACGTGCTGCGAATGTTTTTATAATTAATTTAGAAATACTACGTTAAAACAAGTTTTATAATTTCTAGTGAACAAACCCCCCCGCCGGCCTAGGGATTGGTATATAAATTATATACAAGAATTAAACACTTATATTTATAATCGAAGGTTTTAAATTAATATCTTAACTGCCGTTTAAAAATTTAGAGTTTCTTTTTCCCCCGTAGGAGAGTTTTGGGGTGTATTAGGTGAAGAAAAAAGAAAAAACCCAAATTAGAAAACCTTCGCAAACATTGCAAGGTTCTGGTTATTGCATTCTAAAGCCTTCGATATTTTTGGATAGCATTGCAGTGAATAG
Organism: Trichonephila inaurata madagascariensis; assembly: GCA_019973955.1. Lineage (NCBI taxonomy): Eukaryota > Metazoa > Arthropoda > Arachnida > Araneae > Nephilidae > Trichonephila > Trichonephila inaurata. The sequence continues at coordinate 375,690 of BMAV01021666.1, forward strand.
ATTTTTCAGAAAGACGTATATAGTCCGGGGAAATTAACGCTTTGACTGGGGAACGTTTAAAACGCCGGTGTAACTTAAGAGGTTAAGGTCATTGTATTTTTAGTCGGTATAGATTATACCGAATTCAATAGATTGTTTTGTATGAGGGGGGCGATGAAAATCATGATTGAATATTGGGTCGCGAATATTGAAACTTTGAGAAGCACTGCATTAGAAGCTGCTTGTTAATTAAGTAGTTAACAAAGGACGCTTCATGGGTTGATGTACTTATAATTATGACTTATGACATTATTATAGATTTTGTATAGATTTAACAATTTTGTGCATTATATAGAAATATTATTTAAAAAATTATTCCTTATTTATTTATTATTTGACATAAAAAAATTATAATGTAAAATATTTTTTCATTCACATTTGGAAAAATTTTTAAAATTCATCATAGATCATAATGTTTCTATAAATTTATTAAATTCATAGGTACTGTTGTAACTTTCTATATTCAACTGTTCGCATTTTTATTTATGTAAGCATACAGTCGAAAAGGGGAATAAGGGGGGGGGGCCCCGGGGTCCGGACCCCCAAAGGCCTTGATTTTTCCCGATTGGTTATAATTTAAGTATAAATACGAAAAATTTAATTAAATATTTGTTATTAATGTTTAAATTTTATTAATTTAATGCAGTTTTCTCAACAAATTTTTCGTGTTTTATTCCTAAAAATTGACAAAATCAAAAATAGCATGGTACAAGTACAAGAAGGGAACTTAAACCCCCGACCCCCAAAAATTTCCCTGTGTGCACTGAGTCGAACCCATTTACGAACCTCTATATTGGAATTTTTTATACAGGAATTTTTTTTTTGAAACTAAAAATTTCAAGATTTTCTACGAAAAATCAACCCCCAATAGAAAAAATTTTTCTATATCACAATTTTTTCTTTGGATTCAATTTTTTCTTCCTATTTTTAAAGTTTTTCTTAACAGTTCACGTTTTATTCTCCCTTTTAATACATTTTATGGTGATCACAAATCTTAAACTGGTTTTATTAGATCCTAACTCACCGAGAGCAATACAGTTCAGGACGTTTCATCCAAGAAGTGCTACCTATCCAGTTCACTAGAAACATCTTCGATATCCCCTTGAACACTCTGTGGAGTTGCCCCTATCCCCCCTGTTCCGTTTTAAAATAATGAGTTTTATTTATTTTCCTTTAAATTAGAAAATGTCCTTAAAATTCATTAATTTAAATTTAAAATTATTTTCTTAATATTGAAAATACAGTGACACATACGACATTGTTTTTTCTTGTTTTCCTTGTAGTTTTTCTTTCTTTCTTTTTTTTATGAGTAAAATACATAAAATAAACATATATTAATTTTTTAAAAAGTTGGTAATAATTACTTTTTTTAATGTTTAGAGTTTATGAATTAAAAAAAATTTTTATGTGGTTTATATAAAATACATTAAAAAAAGAACCTCTCTATATAGTGACTTTTCTATATAACGAACTTTTTTCCAGCATTTAGCGGCTTCTTTACATAGAGGTGTGACTGTATATACATAATTTGGGTCAAGCTTCATAACATGAAGCCTTAATTATTCTTCCACATGAGTATGTGTGTTAGTAATGCAATGTTGCACTAGGTAGCATTCACTGGTCTAAGCCCCACAAACAGTGATTGAAACATGCATACTTTATGCCGTTCTTTTTTTTAAATTCATTGATTTACAAAGTTATAATTTAAATATTAATAGAAATGCTAGCTTTCATGAAGGCCGCACAAAAAACTGCCTCAAGATGCTGTTTCCCCCCTCTGCAATAGCCATTTCAAAGTACATTCAGATCTCTATGTAACGAAGTCGATAATTCCCGAAAAAAAGTTAGTTATATGGCAAATTCGTTATATAGGTTCATCTTCAATTTTTTTTAAAAACCCCAAAAAACAAATTTATAAAAAAAATACTATATATTAAAAGAAAATAATAATTCACACCCTTTTGTAAATTAATATAGATATTTATTTTATATATTTTACCCAGAAAAAAAAGAAAGATAAACTGCAAGGAAAGTTTATTGACGCCTTCATCCACTTCCTGAAGAATTAATATTTTTTTTCTTTGGTGCTCAAACTCTTACGTTTCGACATTTTCGAGCTACAAGAAACAAAGGGGTTCCCGTACGATGATCAAATTTAAAAGCATGGAGACTAGTTCAAGAACACGTGACCCCACAGAGGGTGAAAGGATATATCGAAAAATTTTCCAGTGAATTGGACAATGGGGTTAAGAATTGCACTTCTTGGATGAAATGCCCACAATTATATTGCTCTCGGAAATTAAGGCAAAACCAGTTCAAGATTAATGACCCTTAAAAGGGTGAAAAGAGAGAATAACTAGAAATGTCCAAAAATACTTTAAAAATCGGGAAAAAAAAAGTTGAATCACAAGAAAAAAAGCTTATATAAAAAAAATGCCTGCGCTATTGGGAGGTTTTTTAAAGAAAACGGAAAATTCGGTTCCAGGAAAAGTTCGCAATACAGAGGTTCGGATATGGAGGTTCAACTATTTTGCCCACCCAGAAAAGGAGCGTCACAATTAAAGTTTGAGTTCCAATTTTTTAATTTTATAATATTTAAATAAAGTTGCATAACCAGGATCATTTTTCTTCCCATCAAAAACTGAGAACTATCGAAGATATTTTTATTTATGCTGTGCTTAGTGCAAGAAACAAACAAAATATTATTATGTTAAGAATTCAGCTTCCAAGTGGTTTTCCACAGAAAACGTTTTTCCACAAATAAACCCATAAAAGTTTAAGGGCCCCCATGTTTTTACACTATAAAAAAAAACATTTGGTTGTTTTTGCATATAAGCCTTTTTCAACCCCTTTTAAATTTTAAATACCTCATAAAATACGTAACTTATTATTGTCACTTCTGTTGATAGTTCAAGTGTATATATATATCTTATATATTCATAAATACTCCCAAACTCATTGATGCAAATAAATGTTGCTGGAAATCACTTTGAGGAGTGTATTTCCTCAATGGAAGAATTTTTAAACCTTTGCCTGTAGAACATATTTGAAAAAACGTGCCAAAAATAAAAAAAAATGTTTTTTCTCTTTATTTTGTTCATTATCATCATGTAAATGTTAGAAAAAGATTATATATATATATATTTCCTTAAAACAAAATTTATATGAAAAACTATTATATTTTATTTATATTTGGAAAAAAAAACATTACAATTATTCTTGCTCAAAATACCCAAAAAAAAATTAAATGATATAATTTTTTAAAAAAATATATGGAAAACTTTAAAAAAATTTTTAAACAAATATTAAACCATTTCCCTTAGATTTCTTTAAATTTCACAAATACTTTACTGTATGGTATATAGGAACTGCAAAATTTCAAAAATCCGACAAATGGCTCTAAACAGGTGAACTTTTCGTGGGAAAGTATCTGCAGCTATTGGGAAAATAGTGAATTACATACTATACATTGAACGAACTGAAATCGGGCTTCAAGGCACTGAAACACCGATACTTCTCTTGCCCGAACTCAGGTCGGAAATTTCTAAATTGACTTATTTAGGTTGCCCGAACCCCAATTTTGAATTTCTGTCATAATTTCTAAATAGAAGGACCATGAGGTTGGTATGAACTTAACATATAATATTTTTCAATGTTCCGAGTAGGGGTACATTTGGAATTTGGTTGAATCGAATAATTTTTATATAGCTAACCCCGAGAACGAGAATTTCAATTTACTGGTTTATAAAGAATTATCTCTATAAATCTTAGATGCATATAGTCAGAATAAAAACAAATAATTATAAACCACTAAATATTTTATTAACTGTGTGTGCATTTTGCCATTATAATGATTCAGAACTACGTTTTGGGCTAATATAAATCACAAATGAAAATCCATCCATTTTTTGAAGTTATACTTCTTTTGGGGCGCGTTAGAGAAATAGAATGAGGGTAAATTTTTACAATGCGCGAGAACCCTGTCACGGATGTGACGCAGAACCGTCACGGATGTGACGCACGCCGTCAAGGATGCGAAAATCCTTTGTCAAGAAGTATACAGAACGGGGCAAATCATTCCCACCATCGAAATTCTCAGAAAAATATTTCGCTTCACTTCCCTAAAGAAGGGGACACCTGGGTTTGAACCGGGGACCTCCCAATCTGAAGCCGAATGCTCTACCATTGAGCTGTACACCCGCGTATGCAAACCTTTGCTTTGTGTTCCGTAGGAACGGATACGAAAATGCTTTCTCTAGAAATATGCAGAACGGGACAGATCATTCCAGCATTCGACCCCCTCCCCATATTATTAGTCCTATTATTTCTGAGAGGGGGTGTTTAATATTATTTAAATCGTGATTATCTCAGGTTTGGCTGGTCCGATTGACTGAAGGTTAGTATCGTTCAACTCTGCTCGTGACAGCCTTTAGTCCTTGGCCCAGCTTGCCCTGCTGAAGATTTTTAGAAAGATTTTAATCTTGTTACGCCAAAGAAGTATAACTTCTTACTTGCGTACATAAGTACACACACACTTTTTTTTTATAATTCAAGAATATTTGATATTCAAAACGATTGCCTTCAACTATATTACAAGTAGAAAAAATTCGCTTCTGGTTTAGTCACTTAACTGTTGTGCTCCCGTTTGAGAACGCGCTAATATTGTGACACGGAAATCGAGCGATGACGAGTATACTCATTAATCACAGAGTAAATGTCGCAGTTAAAACTTTAGATCAAAAAGATGGGTTTATTTTATAAAATTGGCAATTTTATTAATAATACTTATTTATTCGGTTAACATAAGCATATATTACATAAATATTTCTCGAAAAAAGCATAGGAAATTACACATATAAAAGTACGAATTTTAAAAAAATCGGTTAAAATCAATTTTTTGATTTTTGCCTTTGCCACTTTTAGGCTAACATCTGCAAACCATTATCATCACACATAAATAGCGGACTTATATGCTGTTTCAATAGTGCATAAGATGACACATAAGTTCATCTTAAATTGTTGGTATTTTTTATTTATTTTATTTTATTATATTTATTAAATTTATTTATTTATTTTACTCCTGCCTGGCCTCGAAGTATTCTAACCACCTTTATACATCATTTCCTTATTCTTGGTTATCTATTCTTATAACATAAGCTTTATCTTATTTGTAAGATGTATAATCTATCCACGTCTTCTTTGATTTATTGTACATATAATTTCTGTACTGTGTTAGTATACTAAAAAGTAGCATAAATTTTTAATTTAAAATACTTAGTAGATTGAAAAAGAAGCATTTAATTAAAAATGTTTATAAATTTGTACTGTCACTATAAAAAATATGGCAATAACGTTACTGGGAATGCAAGCATTACTTTTAGTTTCTTAAAAAGAAAGTAACAAAACAGTTTATGGATAAATTCAAGAATTTTGTAAAAATGAATGATGAACAAAAAAACAATTTTATAGAAATAAATTAATCGTAAATTCATCATCTTTTTAAAAATCAATTTATTACAACAGAGACGTAGTAATTTTATTAGAAATTGAAACCTTTCTAAAAATTTCATTTCCTTAGTTTTAGGAAAAATAATTCCTCTTTTCAAATGAAGAAAAGTATAAAGAAATAATGATATTTATTTTTAGTTCCAAATATTCAAGGAAAAAGGGGTTTTAAATACAGCTCGTCAAATCATTTCCTCTGGACTCTTTTCAGTGTTTCTAATTCTTATTCAAAATAAGATTAACTATGTTACCGAAAAATATTTGTTTTATATTTATGTTAATAAATAATATAACATTTTTGAAAATGTATTTCGATAAAAAATTTTATTAGTTAATGTATTTCTTTATTTTCTCGTACAGTCTTAGAGTGTCAAACATCATTCGTTAGATGATATAAAGAAAAGTAGAGATTAATTAAATTATTTAAATGTTAATCTTAACTAAGAAAAATATACATATTTATTCAAAAAATTTTTAAGGGTTTCTAGTGTCGTGAACATGGAAAACAAGTACTAATTTTTTTTTTGACATCAAAGAAAAATGCAAGATATCTTTAAACACAAATGGAAAAGATAAAATCACCATTAAATCATTCGAAAATTAAATATTTTGAAAAATGTAATAGGTTTCCTCATTTTTATTTTTACTTTATTTATTTATTAATTTTTGAAATTCTCCCAGGAATCGTTTTATTTTGCACGTTATTCAATTTCAGATTTGGAGTCTGTTTTAAGTATGCAACTTTCATTTTATATCAAGATTCAAATCACATTTACTATACTGAACTCCAAAAGTTAAGGTATAACCGATTTTTTGCTTCTAAAATGTAAATAAATGAATGTAGAAACATCAAAATTGGAGGAAATGTGCATTAAATAGTTATTAAATAATGAATGTTCCATAGAAATTTATGTAAATTTAATGCAGAAAATAATTTACCCTAAAAATTGGCAGAATTGGAGAAAACGGTACATCATATTTTTCTGTGTTAAAATATCATAGAAACATTACAAAAAAAGGGCATAAAAAAGGGAAAACGTCCATCCCAACTTTATGCATTTGGAACGACAATGCATGGTTCATTTAGTTTTGGAACCCGTTGGGCGAATCCTTGTTCAGGCTCATGTAACGACTTTGGAGGAGGACTTAAAGCAGCAACTCTATTTCTCAAGTATAGTCCCCAAAAAATCTATTTTATTTTTGTCTGAAATTAATAATGTGTACGAAACTTTTGGGAAATTTTTTAAAGTTTATCGATTTATCTCACACTAGTAAACATATTCAATTTAATCATGTTGTTTAAGCAAATATCATTGTAATGGTATAAGGAAAATATGGTAAAACGTTAACTAATTTGCGCCTTATCCAAGAATATCTACAGGGTACAAACTTAATTAATTTAAGTAATTTGTTAAAAATTACCGAAAGAAGACTGTACTCATAAGAGTATTGAATGCACTAAGGATAATTTTATTTGTATTTTAAACTATGTAACTTATACATATGTTAACTATCTTTTTGGTCAAATTTCTATTAATATAATTAATTTGGTTATTATTTATTTGACAGAGATTTGAATTTGTGTGTGTGTGTGTGTGTTTTTAGAGAGAGAGAGAGAGAGAGAGAGAGAGAGAGAGAGATAAAAATTAATTTCGTTAAAAATTTAACACAAATCTATTTTCAACAAAGGTGTTTTAAGTTCAATAATGATCAAAGGAAATTGTTTTTAATTGCAACTATTCCACTTACCAAAATTTAAATTTTAGTACAAAATTGTGAACAACCGATATGAAGTCCTTTATGCAAGAAGAAACCTTTTTTTTAAACAAAAAATAGTAAATTACCCTATAATCATGTTAGATATTCTACGATGAAAATTAATTAGAATTCTTATGAATTTGATAACATATTCAATAAAATCATACAATGTCAATTTTTTTTTGAAAATATGTAAGATTTCTTCCAGTTGATTGGAATTCAACATAGCAGCATCAAACCTGTAGTATAAACTCAAAAAACCTTTATTTTTAATAGTTTTGCTTGGAATATAAAAAAGTTCAAAACCTGGTATATATCATCAACCAAATTTCCCTTCCAGCGTCCTCTATTTGTAGCAACAATTCTCCATTTTTTATAATTTTCAAAGTGTCTTTCTCAGTATCCGCCATCGGTGATCTTCCTTTAAACCGTGCTCATTCAGGTTCTTTAAATGTCAAGATCTTAATGGGATTATCTTCTGAGCTTTTCCAAGTATGATCAAGCCATCGTATTCTATCAAAGGGGTTTTTTAGGGCTTACAAAAAAGATCATTCTACTTCAATTTTAGAAAATATTAGATATTATTATTTAGAAGTCCTGTAGTTTTTAAATAAGAAGGTGAGAATAATAAGATTTTTTTTTCAGAACAGTATTGAAAGCTTAATGTGGTTGCTTAGACTGTCAATAATTTATAAATATATAAACTCTTTTGCAAAAAATAAAAATAATAAAAATTGAAGCACCAAGAAGGAGTTTGTCCGATTATGATGAAATTTTACAGTCAAAGACAGCAATGAGCATACAAATGATAACATTTTCAAGGTCAATGAACATGAATTGCGGTCGGAGCGAGCATTTCTGCTGAGCAGCTAGCAAATTATAAAACCGATCATAGAGGCCGAAAATTTTTGTTTTTTTTCACCGTTGTGATTCGTTAGAGAAAAAACGAATGATGTCATCACGATGTGTTCAAAGACCTTTCGAAGAAAACCGAATGACTTCGAACGTGGTCGCATTGTTGGAATGCGCGAAGCTGGGTGGTCATACCGAGCAGTAGGTCATCTCTTGCAACGTACAGACACATTTGTATAAAGTTGCTAGCAGTAATGGTTGCTTCGAGGAACTTATCAACGAAATGAAGACTCTGGAAGGTTAAGATGCAACAAAGTGATACAATATCGGATGATTGTTCAACAGGCCCGTGCTGTTCCAACGGTTTCATTGTCTATTATTCAACGTAGTACAGCCTCTACACTACCTCCCCCCTCCTTGGTACCTTCTACCATTTCGCAGCGCTTGGCTATCACTGTGTTACGCTCACAGCGACATTTAAGACCACACAACAAACAAAGAATTTATCTGTACGGCCAGTGATCAACATGGTTGCCCCAGGACTGGCATCCAAAGTGTTCAGCAATGCAAAAACTCTTACTTTGAAGCAGAGGTCAGTCATTCTGCATCTGGAAGGCTGGGGTTTTGGGGGTCTCAATCCGTTTTGCACAAAGGCATGCCCCTTTAACCCTTGGGACGGTGTGGAGTTCTAGCTCATACGACAACAGGTCATCACTAGTGATCCTCCATACATTTTTAACAAACTCAACGGATACGTTGATAACCTGGACGGTTGTATTACTCTTTATGGCACGTAACGGGAAAATTCCAAAAAAATTCCAGACCCCCTTGTCGAATACCTTCCAAGCGCAAGGCACCAGACCTTTCACCAATCGAACATTTCTGGGACATGGTGGGACGTGAAATTTGGGAACCCAAAATGTTGCATATCTGGGACAATAACTAGTGAATGCCTGGTAGGATAACATTAGGAAAATCTTTCGCCGTACACCGAGGAGTATAAATATTTATCTCCTCCAGGTATGGTTCACTAACCACGGATTTGAAATTCAAGCTTTAATCGTGAGCCATCGATGGATCCTATGGCATTGATATTTTTATATAATTTTATTATCTGTGTATGAGCGTACACGTATTTAGTCACAATAAAAACAACTACTTCCTTCAAAAGGCTTCGATTTTTAAAAAGAGTGTATTTAAAGAATATACATTCATATAACATCATGAAATACCCAGCGAAGCTGTCAGGTATGGCAGATAATCAAGAAATGGTATAATCAAGAAATATATCACCATCATCAACAATCAAAGAGAGAAACGTTGTCAAATGAATTTTTTATCTTTCTATATTTTCGAATGAAAAAATAAATATGGTTCTGTACTTTAAGAAAAAGAGGGAAATGGTAAAAAAATTATTTTTCTCTGTGACAGTGCGTGGAGATTAATACCAAGTCAAGACAAAAGTTTCTAACGTTACACGTTTTATAGCAAACGGTACATATCCCAAAGAGAGCATTAATCACAGCTCTGGTATCATTTCAAAGTAGAAGTTGAAAAGCGTATTTTATGTGAGAGAGTTAAAGCTGATAAATGCATTTTGTTCCTTTAGAGGTATACAATTTTTGACGAAATCTACGATTAATCATTTCAAAAGGAAATACCTGTCTGCAAGAGATACGAGAAACTTTCCGAACTCATTATAAAAAGGATATATTTATCGGCATATCAAGAAATGAGATTCAATGAATTAATTCCTCAACAAAAAAAAATATTTCAGTAAAGAAGATATTTCAAATATATATATATAAACTTTTCAGCGCAGATATAGGTATAAACAAGTAATTAACAAGTATTTCCTCTTTATCGTTTATAATATCAAAATAAGTACTCAATTTATAGAAAAAAAAATCATGTCTATGTTTTGTACTTAAGTCAGTTTTCCTTTATTTAATTATTTATTTTCTTATACGGCTGACAATACAAGCTTATACTAAGCAGAGATCCAAAATAAAAAGACAAAAAGTCTGATGTATAAAGAAGAATTACACACAAAAATAAATAAATAAATCGTGACATTTATATGTATATCAAGAGTAAGATAAGTATATATATAAGAGGGTTAGAGCATAAGTCATGGCTACTAATTTTTTTTCTTGTATATATGTGAATAGATCACAAACGTATACGTGTCGTGTGGAGAAGTTCTGCAAGCATAGTGTGTATACAAAAGAACAGATGGCTCTGCGATAGCTGGTAGTAGCGCAACGAGGGCTATGAAATCAATCAGTTGGTGAGTGTCGTGTGACGGAAGTAACCCGTGTTCAGCAGCATTCCTACATCCGAATAGCAGTTCTCCGAAGGAAAAATGCGATGGAATATCACAGTGAATGACTGGAAGCCCTTGAAAGTAATGTCTTACCATATTGTACAATAGCACGGTGTGTGTACTGTGTTGTCATTTTTTTGCACCCTAAAGACCATATTGCCCTGTATATATACTGTCGTAATAAATTAGTGTGTTACGATATTTCAGTGCTATTCATTGTCCACACATGTAGTTAACACCTTGTCATTTTGTCTGTATATGTCACATTTTCCAACTGGACTGGTATCGTCAAGATAAAAAACAGTTGCCATGACTTTGGCCCCAGCCCTCCTCGTTTATATATATATATATATATATATATTTGCTTTCGTAGCATTCCTAAGACTACGCGTACTCTCTAGGTGGTGCTGAATGAATATCACAGACGAGATCATGTTTTGTCAATACATATACTACGTGATTTGTCGACTTCTTGCCTGGGCTTTTTTTCGACATACTTTTACAATATTTTTATATTTTATACATGACCTAAAAATAAAATTAATCATGTTAAGAAATTAGAAAAATTTTGTACCTGTCTTATATCATATTATGTTAGTTATAAACAAGGATAATAAAAATAAATCCTATAATAATAATCTTTTGCAAACCTTATAAGAGAGTTGTTTTAGAAAATATGTATCGATTAATCGATATGAGTCGAATTGAATGCAGTAATATTTTTCTTTATGATAATGACGCATTGACAGTGAGTGTTTGTTAACCTCATATTATAACGTGATACGAGGGCTATTGGTGGCGGACCTTGAGATTTTGATCCTCGGTCAAGAAACAAAGGCTACATCCACCCCTTCTCCAAGTTATCACACCACACCACGCCAATGAAAGAAGTTTGAGCCACGACAGATTTAACGTGCATCAGACCTTTTACATGACGATCTCCAATGGCACTAGAGTGCGAACATATGACACGCCAGCTGCGAGTCCTTGCCTATGACCTCTAAGCTACTACTGCCATATGACACAATGAGAAATATTGGAAAAAAGCATTAAGATATCCGACTACCCTAAAATTGTGAACTTTGCCAAAAATTGACAATTTTTTATTATTTTATTTTATAGGGCCATCTTCTTAGCTTTATAAAAATACCAAGTTTATTATTTTCCATTCACTAGAACAGAAAACCACAGGTGTTTAATAAAAGCAAATGCCACTATTTTAAGTAAGATGTCAAACTTTAAAATAAGTTTTTCTCGAAATGGGTTTTTGATAATGCTCAAATGGGTACAGCGAATTGCTCAAAAAGTTTTGAAAATACTCAGTTGACATTTTTTGTGTATGTTCTGCATAATAGAAGAAGTGTTTTAACCTTCATATTTATAAGTAACTGTTTTGTTACAAAATTTATAGTTCCTTATGTGAATATAACCACTGTTTTTTTTAAGAAGTTTCTCCTATAATAGCTAAGATAAAGTGCTATAGTTTTCGTAAAAGTTAAAAATATCTCTTAATTTGAAGTTCATTTCAAAAACGAATAGCAAAACAACACGTTAAAATTGAAAATTTGTTCATAAACGTTTTGTACAGAATGGGCCCTGTTGGTGTAAACGTTGATCAATTTTTTCCCATTTTAGAAATAATAGTTTATTTTTTTCACTTTTTAATTTTAGCAAATTTTTTTTTAAAATGTACTAAATAAAACTAAAAACCACAAAAAAATACTTTTATCTCCATTTATTTTTTTAAAAGAAATTGTCACATGTTGTTGGATACCTTACAGAAAATATGAATGGAGCGCAATTTGGCTCTAAAAAAATTTATGGAGTCATGTTTTTCTTAAAAGTATATATATATATATATATATATATATATATATATATATATATATATATATAACTAATATATATATATATGCAACTAATTTTAATTTTTATTTCCATTTGCAATTTTTTGTTAAGTGTACATTTCGCCAATTTTTGAATTAAATCTGTATTAGGGTATAGAATCTGGCAACAAAAATTGAATGTTTCCTCTCAGTTTTAAAGCCGGCTTTGATTTAGAAGTGCAATTTTTGGGTAATTACTCTATCTTGTAATGGATTTAGATTTTTTCTATCCATTATTTCCTATTGGTTTTTGCTCAGTGTTATTTTACAAAAAATAAAGGGGAAGGTTGGCGGGCCCAAAAACATGTTCAACCCCACTTTTATATAATTAATTTTATATATAACTGTCCTAAGTCAGTATTGTTCATGCACTGAGCATCCATTTATATTTTTTATCTCGATTACTTTTTGTCCTTCATTGTGGATTTTCCTGCTGTCTATGTGTTTGTCGGGGTTTATTGTTTGGTGTGATCTCTTTGTTAGAGAATTGACCTATATATATATATATATATATATATATATATATATATTTTAAAATATTATATAAAAAAAATCATATAGATTAACTGTAACATTATTTACAAACATTGAAAATAAGAACATCCCTTCTTTTTTTAAAACTGGTAACATACACGCGTAAAGGTTATCTTAGTTGCTTAATCCATTCCCATTAAGTGAGAACGGAATTCAAATCTCATCAAATAAATTACGATAACAAAAGGTCTGAAATATCTTGTACCATTTCATAACTCAAAAAGAAAAAAATTGCTAGTTATATATCTATATTGCAGTTACAATAATATAACTTTGAAATCGAAGAAATCCCAAAAGAGATCAAAGCTGCAATAAAGTGTCATTTGGACACACAGATATCTAAGCCCTTGACAGACATTTTGTAAATATAGGTCATAAAGTGAAATTCTACCCATTTATCATATAGCTATAGGTTATTTCACTTCATAACTACGGCATGTGATATTTTAACAAAACTGTGGAAATAAAATTCAATATCAACAACTGTACAACTATAACGACTAAGTAACTATAATACGGGTTATTTGAATTATACATATATAATATTATCAATAATATACAGCCGTTAAAATATTAGGTTTAATATCATACATTGACAAATGAATGATAGATTATGGAATATTCAGACTCCCAAGATTGGAACATGGTATTTGTGGCACGCCCGCAATGACTGATTGTTGCAATCATACCTTTTATGCCAACACAGTATCCAATCACTATAGTTCTAAAATGAAATGGTGTTTCCTATCTGTGTTATATGTCTAATATGCACATCCGATACTCTCTCATACAACGATATATATTTAAAATTTTATACTTTATGGAGATTTTATATCTGCGTGAAATATTTGTCATAATGGAAAAAACCGCTTTTGTTTTTTCACCATCATCTAGCATGATTCCTCAGATTTTTATAAGGAATTTATGCTTCATTTTTAAGCATAACTCAAAGCAAAAAAAAAAGAAAAGATAATGTGACTGAACACTGAAATGAAAAAATGGACCAATATGGATCTCAACTTTGTTTAACTCTGTAAATAGCAATTAGTTTCACCTGATCCATATAATTTATATTAATAAATTATTTTAGCACTAATTGCATGTTAAAACTCTCCATATTTTATCAAAATTTCAACTTTGTATTACAAAATTTTGAAATTTAATTACCTTCTGTATTACTTTCTTTCCATCATCTGTAGTTATTCGAATGTACAAACTATTATAAATATATGTTTTTATTATATAAACTATATCAGAGGTTGGGAACATCTTTACCATTAGAAGCCACATGTAAATTAAGTAGTAATAAAGAAGGCCGCAAAGTTTTATGTACCTATAATTGCGCCTTTTATGAAATTATTATATTTTGTGTATGGATTTAACAAGTTTGTACATTATATAGAAATATAATTTTAAAAAATTAAATCCTTATTTATTTATTATTTAACATTAAAAAGTCACAATTTACAAATTACAGAAGTTACAAGTATTTCTGTTTTAACATAATGGTAAAAACCTGTTATAAAATTCATCATATGTGTTCTTATTTTTCTATAAATTTACTAAATTCTAGATATTATTGTAACTTTCTATATTTCACTTTTGGTATTTTTATTTTTTTGCATATATATATATATATATATTTTATTTTATATTTTGCTTAATATATATAATTTTAAAAAAAAATACCAAAAGTAAAATTTAAAAAACAAAAATACAAATTTTATAAGTTTAGATATATTATTTTGGGATATATTATATATATATATATATGTAAAACCCTTTTTAAGAAGTTCGATCATATCAATTTGGAGGTCGGGTTCTAATCAAAACAGTATTCCTAACGCCATCAGGGCCTTTTTAAAAAACCCCACATGAACCTTTTCCCAGAGGGGCCCCAACTTCGTCGAAGGTTAATTTAGCCGTACTTCTTCCCCGCCAGGTGGTAAATCTTTAAATTTTACCTTGAGTTCTAATTTTTCCCGCCGGCGGTAAGTTTTAAAAGCACCATAATGAATTCTATTTAATCTCAATTTCCTCCCTTAAAGTAATTTATCTAACCCTATTTTCAAAATATCTTTCAACTTTCCTATTCTTTGAAATATTCCCATGTAAATACTCCCGTATAATTTTTAATAAATTATTTTGTTTTCAACTAGTTTCTTTCTTGGAAATATGTTGTCTATTTTATTTGAAATTAAAAAACACACCTAAAACCCCTTGACACCACCCCTAAAAACCCGCCATCTGAAGAATCCAATCTTTTTTGGGAAAACGGGTTGGGGTTCCCAAAAATATATATATATATATATATATATATTTTTTATCCAATAATACTCATTTTATTTTAAAAAAGACATTAAAAAAAAAAAAAAATTTAAAAAACTCAGCTTTTAAAAAAGTGAATTTCCAGTTTTGCAACGAAAATTTACCGTTTTTATCCCAGAATATATAGTGAAATAGTTTTGAAAACGCAAGACGAAATAATACAATGGTCCCCATAAACTACTATGTATTCTGATGTATTTTTTTTATCTGAACACGAAACGAAAATCGCTTAACAAATTAATGAAATATTTGGGAAAATTTATGTTTTATTGCAGTGCTTTTCAAAGTTGTAATATTCGCGACCCAATATTCAATCATAATTTTCATTGCGTTCCCTCATACAATAACAATGCATTAAATTCAATAATACTATACTTTGATGCTAAAACTACGATACAACTTTAACCTCTTAAGCGCCCTTCGTGTATATAAACGTCTCGCTAAGCCAAACTGTTTATTTCCCCGGACATATATATACGTCTTTCTGAAGTATGATCTTTCCTGTGCACTGCTATCCATAAGACTATTCCGAAGGCCTTAGAATGCAATAAAAAGACCTTGACAATGTTTGCGAAGGATTTACTTATTTCAGATTATTTGCTTCTATACTCCTCTTCCACCCATACATCACATACGCACGTCTACGTGAAAAACATTTGCGATTGAGAAGCGAATAGCGTAAGTTTTAATTGGCAGTTAAGGGATTATTTATAAACCGTGCAAAAAAATATCAAAATAAATGTTAATTTTTGTTTTTAATAATATATATGACAAGAGCCCATAGGGTTACTGGTAATTAATAAACTTATTCTTAACTTAGTATAGTTAAATTAATAATAAAATACATTGTGTATCACTGATACATTTATAATTGTAAACTAATAATTTTAGTAAAATAATGTTTTATTTTCGACTTTCAATATGCTCGTGGCCCCCTCGCAGGGTTGTCACGCCCCCAAGGGGGGCACGCTTCACAGTTTAAGACCTACTTGTCCTACTATATCATCTGAAGAATTCGTTGCAGAAGATGATGATAATGAGTATACAGCCCCAATTATGGCAGACAAGACATATTGGATTTTGTTCAAAGCTCAAAAAATATCATTCACGCGGATTCCGATAACGAAAATGAAATGAATAAAGTAGCTCATGTTCCCACGTCATCCGAAATGAGGACATCATGAAAATTATGTTCAGTTACTTAGACGCATATTTCAATGGTGAAATGAATAACAAAATGGACGACATTGAACAGTTTGTTGAAACTTGATGCTAAAAAAGGCAATGCAAAGAAAAATATCATATCATTTTCAAGAAACTCGATAAATGCTATGTTTTCCAAAAAGCTTGAACATTTTGTATTAAATCTCATAAGTACGTGTGAATGTTTTAGTTTCATTGTTTTGTTTTGTTTTTCGAAATACATGAATATATAACATATGTATGCAAATAATATGTATTGTAATAAACTTAATTTTGTTGAATATATATTTTTCCGCAATATCCTTTAACACGAAATTCTTTCAACACGAAAAAACATTTCTGTCCCCCTCAGGTTTATGTAATTGATTTTCACTGTATTTTTAAAATGTGTAAATAAACCTAAGCGAAAAACTTTTCATTTCATTTAGTGTACATCAAACTAGTTTAATTAAAACACTGAAATTGTTCGTTAGGAAAACACAGTTTTACGACTTTCTTGGAAAATGTATAGTTTCTTTTCCATCACGGTATTTCCTATTAAAAAAAAGTGTTTCCGAAGATATGCCCGCTTTAAATAAAACATCAAAATTCCATCCACATTCCTCCGAAGCACGCAAAAATTTCAGGTTCGTCGCTTTCAAAATGCGACTTTTTACGACATTTTCACGAAAACCCATAAAATTTGGCAAAATTCCGAATTCATTTTTAGTGCCCCTAACAGTGACTTCCGTGCAAAAGGTGTGACGCGAATGGAAGATTTTTATGACGTCACAAAATCAAGCGACACATACTTCCTTCCACCAGTAGGGTGAAGAAAAATACAGTGTGGTTTATGCTACGAGATTAAATTGAATTGCAAAACTCTTTTAAAATGGTAATTTTATGCCCTTGGTGATATGTTTTGGACTATTCTCCGGTTTTTTTTTTAGACTTTCAAATTTTACCATTTCCTTGCAGCCAATGCGTTTTAATAGGCTTTCTAAGTTGTTTATCTTAAAATATCTGTTATTAAAAGCCTAGGTCATTCTTGCAAGCTGTTATCTTTCATTTTCACGATACTACAATGTTTGTTGCTCTATTTAATAATGAAAACAGAGAATTATCTTATCCTCTTCCCGATTTGATTTGATTTTGATTCTTTACCGTCTAAAGAAATGTAAAAGCTACTGGCGGAATGCCAATGGGAGCCAAGCTCACCCTGAAAATATTTAGAGCAGTGGGTGGGGGCTTTTCCAGGTTACAGGCTACTTCAAATGCTTTTCAGATGTTGCGGTTCGTCCAGTAGTACAGGTGTGATTATTCTGTATTAAAATTGCATGTTTTCTTTTCTTAACATTTGTTTTCGACATTGTATCCCCACGTCCTTTAAAATAGGACAGGTTACTATTGTTAAAATTAAAACAGAAGTAACATAAAATTGTCTAGTTGAATGCTTGAACAATTATGAGAGAGAATGACTGCTAAACCGTGGAGCGTGGACGTATTTAATGCAGCTAGCAGAGAATATACGTGAATCGATGAATCTGAAACCGACGTATATGTACTTAAACCTCCAAGCGGTCTGCACGTAAAATTCCGCCATTCCAGAGATGCTTTTTCTGCCTTCAAGCAAGATTCCCAAAATCGGCCGAGTCGCATTCTTAAAAATACGGCTTAACCGCTTTTGAGAACCTCACCTGAAAGCAAAAGAATATGTGTGGTGCAGACCACACCTCCAGAATGGCAAGACTATAAGTGCAGACCGCTTAGTTATTCGCTACCGAGTCCCGCGCCATTGCGGAATATGACATCAACACGAGAATCCCTTCCCGCGGAGTGAGTGAGTGAATATTAACGTCGCACTGTTCAGCTACACGAGGGCTTTTGTCGATGGATCACGTAATTGGGAGCCATGGTCAAGTGACGTGGACGACACTTGAGCTAGCATCCCCTCTCCTAACTACCACACCACACAAACGGGAGGACGTTAGAGCGCTCGACAGATTTAACGTGCATCGAGCTCATGACATGCCTGCCATGATCCGATACCTCGACCACTGGGTTATCGCAGCTAGTCCCGTGGAAGTGTGGAGTGATATCTCAATAGCCAAGCCCGTGTTTTCGTGGGAAGAAGTAACCATCAACATTTATTCTTTCTTTCAGTCGGCGATTGGGAGAAAATTCATTTATATGGCTGGTATCATAGTGTTCGCATTTCCCCCTGCAGCAGCAATGATCATGTTAAGCTTCATCGTTCGCTTTTAGTGATAATACATGTGTCGTCGTATCAAATTATTTGCTTCAGTAAGCACACTTACATCGATTGTGAAAAGCCTATCCACCAGTTTAGGTGGCGTCGGTGTTTCATAAATATTCTTCTATTATTATGCGCGTCTTATGTCTTAGTAAAGGCGGTCATCCCAAAATAACTTGGCTGACAACCGGCGATCGCGATCGACATAAGGTCCATTCCTCGTTTAGAGTTATAAACCTTCCCCATGAAACAAAAAACATCTCCGCATTCAACCATTTTTAAACAATAATTTTTTTGCAGGAGGAGTGCAAAAAGGCAGGTTTACATAACTTACATGCAAGCTTGATATAGTTTTAAATTACAGACAAATATTAACAAAGTAGTGAAGAGACCAGAATTACACAATTTCAAAATACACTAAAAGGAAAACTACAAAAAATCAGGGTAAGAGAAAGAAAAAATAAAAATAATATTTTAATAATAAGTGTAAATAAAATGTTTCCAATACAGATGTGTAATTAGTACAAATCAGACAGAAAAAAAGCAAAACAAATTGAGAAAAAAAAATTTTCACAATACAATAACTCAAAACATACATTTATTTGAAAATTTTAGTTTTCATTTCCTAAATAAATGAATCCCAATACCAGGAGAAAGGCGATTCACTTTTCATACCCTCCTTCTTTTTAAAACAATTAAATCTTAATAGAGCAAAAAAAGATCCAATCTCTTCTAAGAGATTTGGTTACGTATTGCACCCCACAGTATTTTATTTATTCAATTCCTACTATTAGCTCGCACTGTCTATATATTTATTTATTTATATATTTGATATTTATTTATTTAACTTGGTGGAATTTTAATCGTTAATAAAATACATTTTAAAAGGGCTGAATTGAGCTGAAATTTTTTTGTACAGGATCATTTTGGATGACAATACAATAATTTAATTATAATTAATAAAAATTAATGGATTAAAACTAATTATTTAAGAATTACAAATGCAGCCACGTTGGCGACTTAGCGACCCTTTTGGCGACTTGTGTCAAAACTTGAAGGGTTTTTTACGTGTTAAAGCATTCAGTTCGACTGAAATTAAAAGGACAATACGATACTTTAATGATATTTAAAAAAAGTAATTAACACTTAATGTTGTGATTCTGTCCTATGTATATACATATTTATATTAATTGTAACTATTTAATAAAAAGTAGCTAAAATAAAATTTTTCGTTGTTGATCTAAGTAGGAATTGACTTAAAAACTATTTTTTATATTACTTGTTTTTAAAGTAAAATTATCAGAATAACGAGTAATAGCATATTATCCCTATTTAGATGTTTTCTAATTAGTACATTCCTTAGGTTCTAATAATTTGGCAACTGCTCCTCTACACCAGTGCTACCCAATCTTTTTAACGCCGCGGACCCATCAACATTTGATAATGTTACCTCAGCCCCTTGAGGTGGGAAGTTGATTGTTTATATTTTAAATTGTTTTGATTTAATAATTTTAATTTAATTATATAGTTGTAAACATATATATACGTCTTTCTGAAGTGCGATCTTTTCTGTGCACTTCTATCCATAAAATTATTCCGAAGACTTTGGAATGCAATGAAAGGGCGTTGTCGGTGTTTGCAAAGAATTTACTTATTTCATAGGATTTGCTTATTTATTCCTTTTCTTCCCCTCTCCAATATATCACATATGCCCACCTACGTGGAAAACGGTGGCATTCGGGAAGAATTTGAGTAACTTTTAACTGACAATTAAGAGATTAATTATAAACCGTACAAATTATAAAGATAAGTGTTAATTTTTGTATTTAATTTTTTGTAAGACAAGCCCAGGGGTCACAGATAATTTTTTAAACTTGTTCTTAACTTAGTATTGTTACATTAATTATAAAATAAATGGTGCAGTAATGATACATTTATATAAGTGTATTATATCAGTGTAAATGTGTATTTTATTTTGTTTTATGTCGAAATGTATTTTGCTTGTTTACTTTCCCATAAATTAATACTTTTCTTAACTAATCTTTTGTTTTCGACTTTTCAAACTCGCACCCCTCTCGTAGAATTATCACGCCCCCCTAGTCGCGCCCCACAGTCTGAGAAACGCTGATTTAACATTTAAATTCACTAGAACGCTAAATCAATAGATACCTTGAGCTTGGCTTTCGCAGCGAGATGGTTCCATCTGGGGGTGATAGGAAACAATGATATCCGAAGTACGTTGTTTATGTCCAGCCTATTCCGTTGTTTTGTTTGGCTTCTGGCCGCATAAACCCAAGAGAAATACACCATAGTAAATAAAATGGAAGTAATTTAATGTTCCTTTGGCAGACCGGTACCGGTCCACGGCCCGGAAGATTTGGGAACCGCTGCTCCACAAGAAGCATTTTCAACGCCTCTAGGACAAGAGGCTATGACTCGACAACGCTATTTAAAGAGTTTGTGACCATGATCATTTGTCATGCACACACACAACCGGCAGCATTTATCTTCTCTTTATAAAATACTCATATGGTTATTAAATGCAATATAAATGACGCTATTTCACTTGCTGCAAGATTTATAAATTTTGCTTCATAAATTACAAAATAATAACAGTAGTGTGATAATTATCATCTAAATTTGTTTGTAAAATTTGATGTTTCATTTCATAGCATGAAGAGCTCTATAATTTGTTTTAAAATTACAAGTAGAATACAATAAACAAATGAAGAAATTACGTATAAGTAAAATAGAAGCGATTTTAATTTGGATTACTTAGTAATGTTTGCCTCCAAAGTCTTCTATGTCCAAAAATGTAACATTAAAATTCAAATATTGTAAATGGTGATTAATTTAAAACATTTTGACATGAAAATGGAACCAATACCATAAGTAGGTATTCAATGTTTTATCTTCACAACAAAATTTACGATAAATCGTAAATTGTATTCATGAACTATCTTTCCAAAATCACAATAAGCATTCCTTGCAGAAATACAGACCTCGTAATAAATTCCTGAGTTAATTTAATCTCCTATTTAGTTATTATTTGCAGTTAACCAAGCTTACAGGTTTTGTAACAGATACACTTAGTATCAGCATCAAGAGTTGACAGATTATACGGACTCTTAACTTGGCGAAACCAATTAATACGCCAAACCACGTCAAGAACTCTCGCATGTCCCGAATAAAAAGGGAAAAAATATGCGAGGAAATCATGGGCGAAGTTTCGAATTACAAGTACCGGCGAGTTTCCACTAATTGAAATTATATTCGCCAGAGTTGTGTTACAGATTCCATGATGACAAAACTTCTAAAACAAAAGATTCCATTAGAATGCCACGGTTCGTATTTCAAGTAAAATCCCGTTCTGTGTGTCGCTGAAGGTAACATTTCGCCATTCCAGAATCGTTGTGTCATAGAGTCCGAATTTTCCCTCCCTCCCTGTGACAAGTCTTCTGACGTCACGAGTAATTGCAATGAGAGTAACAATGGCGGGCTGACACCTCGAACTCGTTCTTGAAGCGTGTACGAAGGAGAAGTTGTCAAAATGGCGGCACTGTTAACTTAATTAAAAAGGGGAAATGACTAATGGTTATTACATGGCAATTACGATATGGTTTTGGTTTTGCTGCCTGTCGACGATAATTAATTTAATCCGTCTCCAGATTCCAAATTATTTTTGTCTTTCCTTCCGTGATTAAGATCGGCGATCCAGACTTTTAATTAATTCATTTTATTATGCTGGGAATGTTGGCAACGAAAAAATATGAATAAAAAGGAATGCATATTCATTTGCACTGTATCGCTGGATTTGAAAAAAGTTGTAGATAATAGAAACACTAGGAAAAAATATAATCACTCTTTGATGATATCACTAATGGTTGATATATTGGTTCATATGAAACCAAACCTTATTATAGCTGTTTTATCACATATTGAGAAATAAAATTGGATGTAATTTAATTGAAACTTTTTGTTTGAATGGTTTTTTCCATAAACAGGAAAATTGTATTCGCGTTTTATTAAAATCTACGGAATTTAACTTTATTCTTATCATTATATTAATTACTTGCAATTTAATATTGCAACTTTTTCATAAGTATCTTTAGAATGTTTCTAGAAACTAATTATGTTTTTAATTGAAATGCAACAATATGAAAAGGATTTTTAATTACTTTATCAATTATCGATTTCCAGGACTTTCAATGGTTTGGATGTATTTTCTTGTTCAATCTCAATATGAAATTTGAGCTTCATTCTTTTAAAATTTACTAAAGTAAATATTTTATACGATCTTTGAAACAGATTCTGGAAAATCTTATTTTTTTTAAAAAAAAACGAAGCATTTGTTAAAATTTTCCGCGTGTAAATATAATGACTGAATAGTCTCTGAATTTCCGCATAAAAGTATCTGTTTTAAGTGAAATAAGATCTATTAGTAAGTTTATTATATTAAAACTATGTATAAGTAAGTATTATAGGCCTACAGGCCTAAAAACTGTTGAGATATTTTTTTGCATTTCATCACATATTATCGAATTTGGAAAAATAGTATATGCTTTCCCAGTCGACTTTTTTCCCTTTATGAAAAAAAATATATGTTATTTAGGAAAAATACTTTTCTGACTAATTATATATACTTATATATATTATGTCGATGTATTTCAATATAACTATTACGCACCTAATGCATTGATACATGAGAAGTAAAGCATATTTTGTTGATAATCATCCAAAAATGAAAAAATAATTTCGTCATTCCTGCAAAAGTCGAAAGCGCTTAAAATTTGTTAAAGCATTTACAATATCTCTCTCTTTACTAGCAGTTAGACGATGGAAACTGAAAAGCCTGCGTGCCGCATGAAGTATTTATGATGCAATAAAATAAAGGTTGCCTAAATGAAAAGTAGATAAAAATCAAAAGAAATAACACTAGTCCCGTCGTTTCGGCTGTAGGTCTATGTCATCACTCTAGAAAGAACATGGTTAATTCATGAAGAAGTGCTGCCCAGCTTCCTACACATCACCGTCCAAGAAGAAACATAACAGTGTCAAAAGTGACCTAAAGTCCTGGAAGTGTAGAGTGACAAATCCGGACTGTACGGTGGGTGTTCCAACATTTTCCAACAGATTTTTTTAATGTTGCCTTAGTTTCATGGGAGACATATGGACCGACATTGGCAAGGAGAGTCGATATTGTTTGCTACCCTTCTCGAAAACCTTTACATGAACTATTCCAAGACATTCGACTTATACAGGGCTCGCCATAGACTGTCACTATTCATCGATAGGTATCTGCATTAAACCCACCTCCTGCAATCAGAAACCGTACTACAGCACGTCGTTCCGATCAGGACGCATCCTTTTATGGCACGACTTTGCTTTCAATTTCCTCTACCATGAACAGGTTTCACTGGTAAACGTTGAACATTGTATGTGGTGTACACTTCCTACTATCCTTCGTGCTGCAGCTGCGCTCACTTTAACGCAATTGCATATGTCTACTTTTCATTTGGGCAACCCTTATAAATTAAATACCTTATTAATATATTGTGCTTAAAGTTGCATTTATAAAGGCCACAGCAGCTTAAAAAATATCATTAACCCTTTAACGGGCACAAAGCTAAAATACAGTTTTCTGAGATAAAGTACTTGATAAATGTAATGTTCTCATCCCCTATAAACATTATTTAGTCACAAAAAATTATCTGATCAAAGTTTTTTTTTTTTTCTGGGTGGGGACTACACGTTACAGCCACTGCACATTTAGGACATTTAACTTACTTTTCAGGACAGAAATAATGAATCATATTACAATAAACTTTTTTATGAAAAATTCACATTTATGTAATAACTATTTCGATAACAATTACATTCAAAATATAAATGTAATTTAATAATAGTAGAACAATTGTTCAACATAAAATACTTACTTAGAATATACATAGAATACTTAGAATATACATTGAAATTGATATATATCCACATTTTATATTTTACTTAATTTTAGTATGAAAAGTTAGAAATAAAGTAATACTTTTGAGAATTTAAATGAGTTATTTCCGAAATTTGATGAGCTATTTACTGTGGAACTTAAGAATATGCAAACGTTTTCTCAGAGCAGGAAAGCTGTAATGAAAGATTTTCGAACCCGAGAATCTTGTACCGTATTGTAAACAAAGTTTGTTTATATTTCTCACCCCAACATTCTTAGGTGATCCTATATGCTCTCTCTCGAGTACAGGAAAAGCGAAAATTTCTAGGTCATTTTTCTGTTCTAGGTGGGCAGTGGATAGAGCCTCTATCCACATATTAAAGGTTTCCAAAAACCTAAATAAAGCCTTTTTTTTTAAATTGTAGAATTACTTAATTCATTCAAAGTATACTTAAGACATGTCGATTTTTTTTTTCAAATATCAGTAATTTTATTCATAGTAATCAAAATACAATTTGTAAATTTACACCAAGAAAAACTGTTTTTAACTACCCATCAGAAGACATGAAATTCAAAAAGGTATCGTATTGCCATCCGTATTAATTTTTTATGCGTTTTAGCTTCAATTAATGCATATAGATAGACTAAATATCCAATACCCTCTTGGAAAAATTTTTTTTAATATGTGGCTAGACGTAATAGCCCCTGCCCGCTAAAGGGTTAAAGTTGCATTTATAAAAGCCAGCAGTTTAACAAATATCACTTAAAATATTTGGGAAATGAGAATATTGTAGAGGTTTTTTGAATATTTAAGAGAATATATGCAGAAAAATAGGGATACAATTGAAGCAAACATTTTATCATGTATTAATTTCATTTTATGTGTGGGCGATTAAAATTTTCGTTAGAAATCCGTGCTTTGAAAAAGAAACATTTTTATTAATTCCAACATCATTAATTAAAAATTTTACAAAATCCTTTTGAATACACATTTTTCAAACAAATGATGCATACATTTTTAATAATTGCACACAAAAAAATTCGTCAAATAAAGAGAATAATTTCAAAGGACAGAAATTCAAAGAAATTAATTTCAGAATGAATGATTATGTTTTAAATTAATATTTATTTGTATTTCGAAAAAATAAACTTATTTTTCTTACTTGTAATATGACAAGTTTACTTAAAATGGTTTTTAAATAATATTTGATTGGAAAAATGTTTATAAAAATAAAAATATTAAAGCATCATGAAATGTTTAAGTCAACATTAAAAATTACTGAGTATCGACATGTTTAAAATTTATGATACTGCTTTCGTTACAGCTTACTTTTTCTTTTGTCTTGTCCTTACGTATAACTTAACCGTGAGTTTTCAATAAATGTTTTTCTAGATTTCGAACGAGTTATGTTCTTTCTTTCAGAACTCGGTACTTAAAGCTTCCAGAACATGAAAAGGACGACAAAAATAGCGGATGCTGCTTTACCTTAAGTTCAGGAATTTAATTCCGAATGCAAGGATTTCGCAAGCTCCTTTTAAAATTTTAAATGAGAGAATTTGAACTTTTTGAGAAGTGTATAACGAAATAGATGAAAAAAGGTGTGATACTTTTTGAGTTGTATCGTGTCCTCTACTTATCCTAAATTAAGACATTTTGCAATTACAAAACATACAGTGGATTTGAAATTTGAAGAAATAATTACTATGTCTACTAATTTGTAGTCTAAGACACTCACATCAACTGAAATGTGCACATTTTGTGTACGATTATAAGTTGAAGGTGAAGAATTGTGTGAGAGTGTTTGTACGTGCGTGAAATGATTTCATGGGAGTTAAAACATATTGGTGGGATAATCATTATTTTGTTGAAATCATCGAAAGGACAAGGAAACATTTTAGTATTTTAAATTATGAGGGTTGCCCAAATGAAAAATGGACAAATTGAAAAAAAAGAATACCTTTATTGGAAATAAAAATAAATCACCGTGGACGTTGTAACATAGATCCTATCATTTCGACAGTAGGTCTTTGTTTGTTTGTTTTTTTATTGCAGGAAGATTGTGGTTAATTCTCGAGGAAATCCTGCAGAGTTTCCTTCACCTCATCATCCGAATGGAAACAATATGCTATCTTATGTGGAAAAAAGTTTGGAAGGTTTAAGGTGATAAATCTGAACTGCACGGTGGGTGTTTCAACACTTTTCAACGAAATTGTTTTCAGTTGTATAGAATTCACAGGAGAGACGTTTGGGCTGGCATTGTCATAGAGATCATATATCGTTTTCTATCCTTCACAAAAACGTTTGCACCAATTGTTCAATCTAAGAGCAATGTGCTCAACATAGACTGTCCTATTCGCTGATGCCCGTATCCAGCTCATTTTCCACAATCAGATATATCTATCTATCTCTCTCTCTCTCTCTTTCATATATATATATATATATACTCAACCCACCTCCCGCATAAGTACTTTGACTTCTACTTCGGTGGACTTACTGAAACACGTGAACGAACGACTCACTGCTGATCGCCGCTGAAATAGGACTCGTCTTGTCATGGCTTGTAGTACAGACTGTTTTGCTGAACATTTGAATAAAATATAATATGATAAACGGCTGCACGTTGCATTTCTCCTGTCAATCTTTTAAGAATTACTCCAATACATGATATATATATATATATATATATATATATATATATATATATATATATATATATATATATATGTGGGGGGGGTTGTGCATATGTGTGTGTGTGAGTATTTCCGATATTCAACAAAGAACAAATTAATCAAATTTTGGATGCTGTAAACTTTTAAAATTTGATATAATTTGGATGTGTACACACATATGAACATTTCTGATACTTGGGAAAGTACTTAAAACTCACACTACTAACGATTAACAGCACCAGCAAAATGTAAATCATTGCATATACATCTGCTAAGTGACAAAAATGCTTGGAATCTTTAATCTGTTCTATCGATATGTTATATACAAGTTTAGTAATTAAGTATATATTAACCATTGACCTGTAGTGTCAAATCGACAGATGTCGCCAAAATCGCGATATGCAGCTAATAGTGGAAATCATTTCCACGTAATAATAATTACGATGACAGCATTTGACAACGTCTTCTGATATGGCAAAATTGGTCGACAGTATAATACATAAGTACCACAAGTTTTTACGATGATATTGCCATTGCATCAAAAATTTAAAAACTAAATTAATTCGGTTGAAACAATTTTTAAAACTCTGAACTAAAAATGGCATTAATTTAACCGAGCAAAATTTCAAATTTTGGAAAAGAATTTTTACGTTTAAGGTATAAAATCAGTGTCAAAATTTACAACAGATTAAAAAAATATTATAAAAAAGTGCTACTACTGATCTTAAGCAACCTTAGTGGTGTCTTGGAGTTAAAATCTTAGAATAAATAATTTATCGCACAAATAATATATATTGCTGGAAATGCTAATTTGATATACGAGTATTACACTCCAAATTGTTGTTTATGCTGGCAAAGATGATAGATAACATTACAATATGGTTACCTTGATATTTTTATCGTGTGGAAATGCGGTTGTCATGGGGACGAAGAATGTTTTAGTTAGTTTTTATTGGATCTTTTTTTTTTCATAACGCTATTAATTTCAGATGATTTTCATTCGATTTCTTTAAAAATGAAACCATTTTCATTGCAAGCACTCAATTGCTCCAGTCCTCTGTCGTATTTTGTGCTATTTTTGAATATGGATATTTTTAATGTTATTGGTAAATAGTAGTAGTTTTTTTTTAAAGAATGTGGGATTTGTGCTTTTAATTATTGCGCATTTCCACTTTATTTAACTTTTAAATAATGCGTTTTTAAACGTTCCTTGTTCGGTGAAGTTCATTAAAGGATCTCGCAGTTTCTGGAATATTTCACGTTATCATCAATTATTATCCGATGTTCATTATTGATTAATTTTACAATAGATTTTGTAATTATTTTATGTATAATATAATATAATTATATAATATAATTATTTAATAATCAATATTATATTAAATGATCATTATTATGCACAAGTCTAATTATTATTATTATTGTATCAAATAATTATTACTATATTGTATTTTATGTTTATTATTCTATAATAATTACTATTAAATTATATTATATGATTGTTACTTCATAAAATTCTTTAATAATAATTATTATGTATAATAAGAATCATATAATAATGATAATATATGAATAATTATAAAATGACATACACTAATTATTATTCTATTAAATTGATATAAATTATTGATTGATATTGGTATATTTTAATATTTTCTCTATATTCTTTATTTAAAATATATTTATTTCAATATTAAAATTATTTCCTTGCGATTTGTTACCACTAGGCCGTCATTTTGGATTCTATATCACTCGACAACAAGCACAGCTTGGTGTGTAGAACTCGAATATCATATTACTTCCTTATTGGAATATGTTGATTTTATGAAGCATTTTATATGAAAACAAGAAATAAGAATAATACCATTTCTAAAAAACACAGCCATACTTTCTGTTAGAATTTCAATTCTTCCGAAAAAATAATCCTTTTTAAGATCACCAAGAAAAATGCAATATATATGCATATAGATATGCAAGAAAAATGCATAAAAATTACTGTTTTTATGCATCTTTTCTCTCCATATGAAATAGGAAATTTATAGCGGAACTGATTCTCAAATGAAGCAATCGAGCTTTAGTTGTACGAAGCTTTCATTCCGAGACAGTAATCTCAAAAGAAATGAGATCATAGTTGACTTTTCGAATCTACATATTCGTTCTCATTAAAATCAGCATCATACCTAATTTTTCTTCACTTTTTCAACAGATCC
>BMAV01021668.1:14288-42045 GCA_019973955.1 Trichonephila inaurata madagascariensis
TTCATGTCCATCTTTTACAGATAATTTAAATACAGTAATATCTCGACATAGGTTATCCCAACTTATGTCTCGACTTAGGTTATGCAACAACTAAAAATAAATTATATATATTTTAATGTGAAATTATAGCCGACTTACGTGAATTCGGCTTATGCGGTTATTACTCAGTCACACCTATCACGTAAATTCGAGATGTTACTGTATATAAAACATATAGCTGATAACAGCATGAAAGAATTTTTAGCCTAAACACAATAACAAAATAACAAATATAAACCCATTCATTTACTTTTAGAACATATGTAGCGGAATCCCAATTTACCAAACCCCTAATTAACGAATTTTCCTTTACCCCGATTAAAATGAAGTAAAAAAAACGTCTATTTAAGGAAAAATAACCCCCAAATTAATGAATTATTTCTACTGTCGGAAGTATATTTTATTAATTTGAATTAGAAAAAATTAAATCTCTTTTTAAATGCCATATCCTTTTGGATCGGAACAGAAAAATACTTTTTGTTAGCAGCAATTTTCGATTAGAAAGGGCGTAGCCCACATTATTAGACTTTATAGGTGCAGATCAGTTATGAGTGTAATCTATCGTGTGAGTTTTGAATAGGACAGAAAATTCCTTTCTGAAATGCTTATCAAAATGTTACGTTTTTTAATGCTTTATATTGTTTGGAAACTGTGAAAACATGCCTCATGCCGTAGAATGCAATTGATACGGTATTTTCTTTGAATAACGTTGAAAAGGACTCGGTCGAGTCAGGAATCAAAAAGATGTCAAACATCTGTTTGTCATTATTTTAAAATTTCCTATTAACTGGTGCGTAATAAAATTCGCTAATAATATTTTTAACTGTTGAATAAAAAGTGAGTAATTTTCAACTAGAGATATTTTTTTTGTAATTGTTTTTTTATAGAGAATTTCCAAAAGGTAAATATTTTCGGGGTCCAAAAAATTTGCATAAAATTTGTAATTAATCCCGAATTTACGAATAAAATGTTCGGTCCCAATGAAGTCGATAAATTCGGGATTCGGTTCTTCGTGAAAATATATTCCTGAATATATGAAGTGTTCATGAATAAATTAACATATTTATGAAAGATTTTTTTTTTTTTTTTTACACGAAAACACATTGCAAAATAATTCCAAAAATCAAATAAGCATTGAAAAAAATATATATTTCGTTAAAAATTTCACGAATTGCGAAATAAATATACGGCGAATAATAAAACAGAAAAAAAAATATATCGTTTTCTCTGGTCCTATATTGTTTTAAATTAAAATTTTTCTTTCTTTTTTACGTATTAAATTTTTTTAAAGACATTTAGTGTCATTTAAGAGTGATGTAGTTAATTATTAAAACAAAATAAAAAGCTGACATTTAAAATTGTTTTAGCAGCTTTTTTTAAAAAGATTATTTCAAATTAGTATAAATATTTTAAGACATTTTTAAATTTTTTTTTTATTAATACCCAGCTATATTAATTGCCCGCTACGCAGGGTATATTCTGTTATTGCAAGACAATACATTCTTTTTGGAGGTTATTGTTATCTAAGTCCCAGCATTAGATTTATGACTGCATTGAAAAATACTTTTATCGTCATCGTCTCTTGATTAAAAAAAAGGAGAGAGAGAAAAAAAAAGAAGAAATAAATAGGGCTTGAGTATCTAAAACAGAAGAATATTTATCATTTATACCCCTGTAGCACCCCGTCGGAGTTATTTCATCAAACCTCATTTTTAATGGATCGCTGTTCTACAAAAGAAACATGCCTGCAGAATTTCAAACCTGTTGGTCTAACAGTTAAAAAAAATACCCTTTTTTTAAATTAAGAAAGCCTTCTAACTCCCTACCCTTTGGATGTGGATTTGCGCAAAATCCATTCTTTACGGATCGCTACTCAATAAAAGAAATATATTAGTCTAATTTTTTCCCAGTCTGTAGGTGTTATTGTTCAAAAAGGAGAATTTTTGTCTATAATGCCGCCGCACCCCCTATTAGGAGCCATTTTTTACAAAATCTGTGCTTTGCGGATCTCTACTCAACAAAAGGGATATGCCTGTCAAGTTTCAAGTCTGTAGTCCAGGAGATTTCTTGATGAGTGAGTGAGTCGCTTTTCTCCAATATACAGAGAGATAAAAATAAGTTGTTTTGAATATGTATTCGTTCGGGCACATGTTCTTTTGTGTTCATCCCCCCCGCCGAATGTATTTTAAATGATTTATTACTTGAAAATTTTTTATGTAATTTTATTTAATTTTTTGAAATTATTTTTTACATTTCAGATGCAATCAATCATATAAAGTATAAATTTCAGGCATTTTTGCTGTTGTAAAAAATATCGTCTTTTTTACTGACTTAATTTATGTATATAATCCAATAGTATTTTCAAAAGAATTAATAAAGTATTTTGAACAGTAACAATATATTTTCCTCGTTATTTTCTACACATTAAATAATTAAATTGTTTATTTTCTTATGATTTGATAATTTTTAACTGTGCATATTATTTACCTTCAGATTAACTAATCATAGGAAATAATTTTTTATATAATTAAAAAAAAATAATTTAAAACTGAATTTGAAACAGTAATTTATGTATAATTTGGAGAATTTATTTTACTGTTGATATAAGAATATTAATAATTATAATATTAACTATTTCTATATATTCAAATTTTCTTTAAAAAAACATTTTAAATTAAAATAATTTAATAAAACAAATTTGACTGAATGTAAATTGTCCCATTCCTATTTTAAACAAATTTGTAACAATAAAAATATACATAAGTAAATTTTTAAAAGATTTTATATCTATCTACTTATTAATATATGTATATATGCTTATCTAGTGACTCTAAGCTACCTATATTAATTTAAAATGATGCTTTTAAAGAAAACTGTAAAAATGTTAGAAAAATATCAGGGAATATAAAAATAAATGTAAATACCGAAAAAAAATGATCTGGTGCATGATTTTGTAGAAATTTACTGTCATTGAATTAATTTGTACTACCCTTTTCACTACACATACACACACATATTTTATCTGAACACATTTTAATATTAGAACTCATACAAGTACCAATAATTATATAAGAGCTACAGACTTAAAAGTCATTTTAAGTCTGTAGCCAATCAAGCACACAAACGAGTTTTTCTATTCATATATAACTCCATAAGTAATACAAACTTCCAATCGTCTCCACAACTCAGAAACACTAATTTTTATCCGACCCCTTAACCAATGCAATGATGTTTAGAGTATAGCGACTGCTATTGGCGGCTCATTGTCCTTTACGTCAGCATCAATAGCAGTTAAGTAGGAGGCAGGGGGGGGAGAAAGATACCATAAAAGGCGGGTCACATCAGACATGCGCGATTGAGATCGTGTTTGGCCGCTAGCGGTGGGCGGAGCTAGCGAAATCGACCAGAGAATATCATCCAATCAGAATTTCCAATCGTGACTTGGCGTCATCAGGCCTTGGCGATATGCGTGAGCCAAGTGCTGCTGTATTAGTTCAGTCCTGCTCGATGGTGGTGCGGTATGTTTACGTCGCGGTGAATTTCGACGCAGTGAGGATTTTTGTGCCCTGTGGATAAAATTGCTTCGTTGCTATGGCGAATTGCTGAGTGCCGTGCATTACGATCCGATATCAGCGGAAAAAAAAAATGCATTATTTTAGTGAATTTACTTGAAATTTCACTTACAGGTAATGGAGATTCGTATTTTGTTGTAGCATCATTCTAATTGGTTGCCCTGATCCGAATGGAATTTATTATTTTTTTTCTATGCGATCTAACTTATCTGTGTATTGATCAGTAAATAAAAGCCGCTCCATGAAATCTGTAAAAAATATTCGATTTTAACGACATTTTTCGAAATGAAAGTAGATTTTTTTTTTGCATCTGTCAGTATGATGCAGGTATGCCACCCTTGCTTTTTTGAATGTGAAGAATTTCGGAAATCCCGAGAGCACAATGATTCGTGTGCTAAGCCTAAATCGGGACACTTAGAACTTCCAGAGTTCAATATCACATTTTGATTAAAGTAGCGAATGATTATGATGTGTGTTTGTGGCGATTTTTATTTAATTTTTAAAAGTTTGTTCTATCACCAATTTTTTTTTTGACAGTTGGTCAATATTGAACCTATTTTATGATTTGTTTTTAATAAAATTACTTATATGCTTTTTTTTTTGCTATTTTTAATTATTAATAAATTAATTTTTAGCATTTAATTTTGCATTAAGAAAAAAATGATTTGGGAAATTTTAAGAGTCAATGATTCTAAGAATTTCTGTTTATACAAAATTTTACAAAAATTTTTTTTGTGAAATTTTTTTTTTGAATAATTTTTGAAAAGTTCATGATTTTTTTTGATTACTATTAATAAACTCTTTTAATTGTAATTGGGCAAGCTTGAAAAGCTGCTAAAGAATTTGTGGATTAATATTTAAATTTTTTTGGAAAATATTTGTTTATTTATATTTTTGAAGTATCAGAATATAAAATTTAAGGCTCCTGAAGTTGTTTCATCTATTAGTTTATTCTGCCTATTTTATTTAGATTTTCATTTTTTGTTATATCTGGAAATTAATACATGTATAGGTAATTTTATTTGTCTTCATTTTGTACTTAACAAATATGTAACAAGTGTTTTAATTCTTTTTAGGTAAAGCAGTGTTTGGAATATTATGTGCATTTGTGGATTACCTTGAAAGAAAACAAATAAATGCTATATTTTACAACATTGTGGAGCTTTTCATTCATGAAAATAATTGCTATTGGATAAGCCATGGTATTACTAAAGTAAATTTCTCTTGGATTACTCTTGTGTGTATGTGTGTTTAAGTGGAAAAAAATAAAGATTCTATTTTTTGGATTACACAGTCAATTATAAAAATCAATTTCGTGAAAATCAGCGTTTAAGATATAGTTTAAATGGATTAAACAAAAGTGGATTTTTGAAACAATTTGGACATACATTTGGATACATTTTATTGAAGGTATGTCAATTTTTTTTGTAATTCTTTTTGTTCTAAGTAAGTAAAATTTCAAAAATACTTAATTCTTTTTAAGATATTTTTACCTAATTCATACATTAGCTAGATCAACCAAAATAATTTTTGTTCATTTGAAATTCTTCTGAATACATGATAAAAATAATTCTGAATTGTAGCATTAATTTATGAACGCATAAAATAACAATTGATAATATTTTTTCATTTTAAACCACTAAACACTAAAATATTTACTAAATAAATTAATGTTGGATAAAAAAATCTTGACGTGGTTATTGATTACAGTTTTGACAGCCCTGCTGGACTTTTTAGGGACTGACAAGGAAAGTACAAAAGCTCCAGGGTTCAAGTGTAGTATAGGGGGGGGGGGGGGGAGGTGGGGCAGTGCTTTCTTTTGGCGATTAAAAGTGGTCACCAAGGTACTTTTTTCGGAATTATCTGTTATTTATTTTAGACTGAATTCGATATCTCACCATGACATTTAGATAAAAATCGCCAAATCCGAAGTGGCCCCCCCCCTATACTACACTTGAATTTACTTGACACTTACTTACATACTATACTTGATATATTTGGTACTATTCATAAAAAAGATTGGGCAAAGCACATTATTAATTGCAATTTCTTAGGGGAATGTATATTTTTGATTTTTTAAAGAAATAAAGTTTTTTCTTTGGTAATTGTTAATAGAAAAATTACAAATTGTTAAAAGTAATTTCTTAAGTTAGAAAAATATTGAGCTGTTTTTTGTTTACTCTGACTTTATTTTACTTCATGTACTATAAAGCCAGCAGCCAATTTTGAAAAAACACTTTTTTTTTTGTTGAAAGTAGTAATGTATTTGAGGGAAGGTGCAGTTTTATCTTAAATTAAGTGTATGAACAATGAGATCTTATTTTGAAAATTCCTGTAAAAGTCTTCATATTGCATTAATACTTTTAATTAAATATGAGTTAAAGAAAATATTGTATTTAAACTTTTGTTCATCAAGTATCATAGAATAACTCAATCAATTTGATCCCTCCATTCTCTTTTTTGTTATATATTCAACTCAGTGAAATGCAATATTTCAAATTAATTGTACACTCATTATATGTAAACTAAGAATTAGTATAAATTATTTAAATGCCTCCATTTTGCTCATTAAAAACAATTTTTTTGGTCTGCTTGCTTTTAATTCTTGTGTATCTATATTTTTATAATTTTGAAAAGAATAATAATTTTCTTTTAATGTTTGTTTGTGTGAGGTTTTCTCATTTTTCCTGTTTTTGGTAACTGAAATAAAGTTTTGAAAGATCCTTTTTTTCTAATTTAACTGGAATGACCCCTATATACAAATTGATAGAATATATATAGACAAATATTGGTACTAACTATTACTCTATCCTAGTAATTATCCTTGCAGGATTAATTTTCACAAGTATTATTTCTATCAAACAAATATTGATATATTTATAAAATTTTGTGCTCAATTTTACTAAGTAGTTTGTTTTGATTGCTTGTAGTTATATATAAGAATTTATTTTTGGCCTAAAGAATTTGTAAGCAGTCAAACAATTTTTTTAATTGACAAAATAAATTGCTATATCGATAAAACAATATTTATTTGCATTAGTATTTAGCTGTGGCTAAAATAAAGAAATTTTGTATTTGTTTACTATTATTGATTTTCATATATTTTTCAGTGAAATGTTAATGTATTTTTAGAATATTTTTCTCATTTCTGGGGGTTTTTTTGCAAGTTTTAGTGGCAAATTATTTTACTACATAAAATATTTTAACTTTTAATCTTAATGTTGTTGCTGTTTTCAGTTATTTTTTGAAATAAAAATTCACGACAAATGTACTTGTAAAACATTACATTGTAAAGTAAATGTATGAGCAATGTTAAAATATGCCTAATGTAGTTCAAACAGTTCTAGAAACTTGGTATTTACTGAGCTCTGAATTGATAAGAGAATTCAAAATTTATTCTTATCTGGTTTACTGATTGTTCCAAAAGTTAGTTATAATGAAAAATAATTTAATTTCAAAATGTAAATTGTGCATTTCAAGTGACAAATATTTACAATAAATACATTTTCTAGGATTAGTTATGGTTTTTTTTTTGTAATTTTCTCTGTTTCTAAATTTGTATATTATTGTTTTAAAGTGTTAACTTTTTCTTTTAAGTTATAAAATGCACTAAGGAAATATGTGTTTAAAAAAGGGGTTTTAAATTATGGGGAGGGGGGATATTTTTACTGCATTGAAGTATTTCTACCACATTCTAAATTAAGTAATTAACTTAAAAATAGTTAAAAGACTACCAAGATGTTATTTTATATTCAAAGTTTTCAACTATGCAAGATGAGAGCAATTAAGGAATTTTCCAGTGAAAAATCAACATTGTATTTTCTCTCTAATTTAATAAATTAACAAATATATACTATGTTTAGGATAATTGTATTAAATAATACTGTTGTGAACAGATACAGCCAAATAAATATTAAGAAACAATAAATTTATGCTAAACTGTGTTGATTTGCTTTTATTCATTGTTTTATTAGATAGATATGCATTTTTGATACTTATTTCATAACTTAGTCAAAGTCTGTAAAAAAGATCAAAGCTTTATTCTAGATCAGGGGTACTCAACCTTTTTCCTGCCGGGCCACATGCATATGACAGGTAACAGGTATTTCACACTGGATGCAACATAATAGGGGGGGGGGGCATTGAGACCAAAACAACATTGTACAAAACAAAGTTAAAAAAAAAATAAAAATTTTTTTTTTTTTGGTATTTGTTTTAAAACTGTATTAACCTCTCTGTCAAACACACAAAAAGTATTTATTTTATGCATTTTTTGTTACACATATTATCGTAACCTATTGGTGACATTTTATGAAGTGAAGCACATGATTGCCAATTCAGCGCATATGGCACATGCGAAATTGAGGTTGCGAACTTGGCAAGTTATCTTAAATGCTGGCAATTGTTGTGATAATATTAAAAATAAGTACCTTTTTTTTTCTTTTTTGCTGATTTATGGGGTAATTTTGATTTGATTTCTTTCATCCATGACCAAGCCTTGTTTACGTTACTATAAAAAAATCAAATTAGTAACAAAATGGATAGATGTAATTGCTTGATTAATTGTATTTCCAGCTAAATTTTTAGTAGATTGTTCTTAAATAATTGAATTTCTTTATTGTCACTGCCATGACTGGGTCACTCAGAAAAGACCTGTAGATTGAGTATAACTAACTGTTCTAAATTGTTTCATCTCTAGTAACTATTTTTCCTTTTAATTTTATGCTATTTTATGATTCTGTACTTGGAATCAGATAAGCTTATTTTGGAATAAGTTTCTAGGTATTTATTTCTAGAAGGTATGCAAGACATTTAAAAAATAATTATTTACAATAAATACTACTTCTATCGTTTTTTGATTTTTTTTTACGAATTTTTTTTTCTTTTCTTGTAATTTATATTATATTTGTATTTTAAGTTTGGAAAAGTATTGGCTTTGTATTTATAGTGTATTACTTTATATTTACTCACATAAATTAATCAAGTGATCGTCAATTAACAGTATGTGCTTTCTTAGAAAAAAAAGAATTTTACTTTAGAAGTATATATTTAAATTTTATTATCTAGACTTAATTGAAATAAGATCAAAATTTGAGTTATGTTGATATTTATTTTCCAGAAAAGTTATAATATATTATATTTTAAAGATAAGTTATATATAAAAAATGCAAAAAAAATGAATGCTCGAAAAATATTCAACATAGCTTTATCTAATTGCAAAAATGTTGACAAAAAATTAAAAAAAAAAAAAAAATGCAGAAAAGGAACAAATTTGTATTTCTTTACCAAAAGATGCTTTTGTCTCAAAATATTTTATTGGTACATCTTGGGTATTCATGTCTTGTCACAATCAGAGTTGCCTTATTGGATGAATTTGAAATCTTACACTTAACATTAAAAAAAAAAAGGATTTAAGGACTGACAAAATGCATATAAAAATTGGAAAATAATCTGTTTTCCATTAAAAAATTGAAGGCAAACTGTATAAAAATTCACACAGACACACACTCTACTAATATTACATGCCTTAATGTATTGCATAACTTTTTTGTTTTGTGAATAAGGTCAGTCGATAAATACAGTGTTAACTTTCCAAGGCTGTCGTCTTGGATGGGAATTCTGGTTGCTAAGAACTTGTTCTCTATTATTGCTAAAGAAAAAAGTGTTATATTGACATAACTTTCCTGTAAGAAAACTTGCAAATCATTCTTTTTAATGGGCAATTAGTATATATATGATTGTAGCCCATAATTCTGTAAAGCCTGTGGTCACTCTTCTTTTATACATTGCTTATTTTGGTTAAAATTGACATGATTTCTTTTTTCAATTCATGTATACCTCTGAGAGATATTAATATTGCACATTTCATGAACCACTGTATGCTCTGTTAGTCTTCTATATTATTTTCAGTTTTGTAGAATAAATATAAATCACATAAAAATTGCATCATTTTTGTTGGCTATGCACTAACTACATCTAAATTTTAAAATATATATAATATCATATACTATGTGAATAAACTAATTTTTAAGTTTTTGTACTCTATTAGGTTTATTTTAATTTTGTGGGTCTAGAAATGAAGACATTTGTGTTACAGGAAAGTTAATACACATTGTTTTGTCTAAATGTCTTTGCATTTTTTCTTGTAGCATAGTGTGATAATTAGTTTTTTTAAATAAATGTTGTATGTAATAAAATATGAAATAATTTAAATATTTTACTTAAGATTCTAATGTGTAGATGAAGACTTAATAATTTCATAGGTACATTGCTTTATATTTGATTTAATAAATTAGTGTAAATTGCGCTAAAGTTTTCGAGAATGAGTTGGGGGCTCTCTCTTAGATTACTTTTCTTATTGTAGAATTTCAGAAAAACTGTTAAAAAGATAATGCATTTGTCTACTTAATCTATTAAAAATTAGGTTACTTTAGATTTAACTTTGATGTATTTAAAGTATTTATGTGTCTACATATTTCATAGATGATTTGTTACGACACTTTTAATTTTTCATGATCTTTTTTCTTGTGTTATATTTATTACTAGAATTTTTTTTAAATGTGTATTTGTATTTTGTGGGTATGCCAACTAACTTTTAAAGGGATACAGGAACAGTAATTGCAGAATATCCTCACAGAATGCTTTCCTTTAAATAAGGGTTTTGTCTATTAAGGGATATCTTCACTGTAGAATTCAAATTCTTGCACACAGCTTTTGATACATTTTATACAGTATACCCATCTCCTAGTCTGTGTAGTATTTGCTTTACTTGGTTTTGCTTTTGAATAGTTCTTAAATCAATTTTTTTTTCTGTAGGAAATGGAAAAATTTGATTCTTTTGCATTATTCTGTTTATAAATTGATGAGTATCACATTAATTAATAAATCAATTTATAAGTTAGATAAATATTTCAAAATAATACGATAATGTTAATAAAAGTTGGAAGAATTTGTTGAACACGGTCTTAGTTTGCACGATTTTTCGAAGAACGTATTTACCTGTAAATTGAAGAATGGGTGAACTCATTCTGGGTTTGAAAAGGTTCTGGTTAAAATCTCAGGGGAAAAAAGCATTTTTTAAGCATAATTTTGTTTTATGGTGAATGAGATGTGTAAAAAAATTCTTTCATTTAGGAAAAAATTTCTCGCAAACTGCAATAAATGTAATCAAAACATATATATATGTATGTAAAATTCTAATAAATAAGCAAAAAAGCTGACAGGACACCAATTAGGCAGACCAATACAATAGGCAGGGAGCTGTCTTTTCAAGAATGAGCACAACTGTAAATAAAACCTTGACAAAGAAAATTTTAATCCCTCCCCCTTCTTTATTTGTGAGTTTACAGCTTTTCCCCTAATCTTTCCATGAAACCTTGAGGTTAAAAGCCTCACAGGTCACGACCTCATGCTGTGGTTTAAAGCCTTTATTCTTAAAAAACTCAATTTATATGAAGTTCTAATAAATATTTTAAACTGTTATCTATATATATATTGCATGCAATGGAGTCTTATTTTGATATTGAGTAATTTTTTTAAAACCATGTTAGTAAATAACAAATTTTATTTTCCTTTAGGAATTAATTTATATGTTCCTTGTCATATTAAATTTACCTTTATTTAACAAAGCACTTTAAACTAATATTTTATTGGAGAATATTTTTTGTGAACAAGAAATATACACTAAAAATGTATATTTAAATGTAATGAGTAAATTATAAATGTAATTAGATGTAATGAGTTAAAAAAAGGCTGATTGGTGCAATTTCAAATCACATGTATCATAAATTTTGTCATTACTCTGTCTTAGAAATCATTAAGTTGTGAAGCTTGCTTATACTTTTAGTGTTACTATTTTGTTGATAATTTATTTTGTTTGTATCAGTTTTACTTCCAATAATCATTTAATCTTAAAGCTGCTAAAGGAAACACCCAAATAGATGAAGTGCATTGTATTTCCTATCTTAATATATTATGGTGTTCTTAAATGCTAACAGGAGGAGAGATGGATGTTTTGAATAGCAGTGTTTCCTGATGAGGAACATAATCCACCAATATTATAGCTTTTATTGAGACCACAGTGATTTTAGATTTTAAGATAACTTCTAGTTGTACACCACTGGCGTAGCTAGACCTGAGTGGGCCCTGTATCAAAATTTCTTAGACTTCCTTTTTGAGGGGCACCTTAACACATTGATTTTTAGCTTACATAGGTTTTGGCCCCCTATATCATTGATACTGCGGTAGCTATGCTCCTGCTGTACACATTATTTAGTTTTATTTTTAAGTGTTTATTTTTTGTGTAAATTGTTTGTTTGCCTTAAGCTGAACTTTTTTAAACTGCTACTTGAAAGTATATCAGATTACATAGTTAATAAAAGAACTCTTTGTTCATAATGATCTTGTGTGAATTTAATGTTTTCTGAACTGAGGAACTTTTTAAGTATAACAAGATTCTAATCAAATTTTTCAAAATACACACATCTGTCAAATCCCAGAAACTGTAGTATTCATCAAATAGATGAAAAAACCAACATAAATGAACAGGTTGTGTGTGTTGTGTGGTAGGACGTATGTTAAAAAAACTCAAGAATCTGTGAAATCTTGATGCTTTATGAAATGAAATGCTTTTATACAAACAAGTTTTAAAAAAAGTGCATTCATTGTAAGGGAAAAATTGGAGCTTGTAAATTTAATATTTTCCCAACTTTTCTTTCTTTCCTGTTATTCCCCACGAAAGAAGATTTTAAATATATTTCATAAATGGATTGAGAACTTTTTATAAAGAATTAAAAGGAATAAAAATTCCAAGTACAATATACAAATCAGTGCTTTCCCCCTTTTTTTATTTATTATTATTATCTGTAATTGCAAAATAATCTTGGATTGATAAATTAAAAAGATTTGAAAAGTCAAAGATTTATTTATAAGTACTAGTTACCCTATTGTTAGATGCAATATTTAATATTTTTGCATCAGAATTCTAAATTTAAAAAAATAAAGGAATTTTACCTGTTAAATTTTCTGTATAAGGCAGTTATTACCTTGTGATCTTTCCTGCAGACTGAAAATATTTACTTATTAAACTTTTCTTTGCTTTCATTTCTAACTCATAAAAAGTGGTTAAATTATTAATTTTGTTTTAGCTGTTTTTTGTTTTTGTTTTTTTCTTCTTTTTTTTCAAAATACCCTTAATTTTTATTATTAAAAATCTTTTTTAAAACTAAGAGTGATTGTTGAAAATTTTTTTCATTTTACTCTTTAGTTCTCCCACATTATTTAAAGAAATGCCTATTTTACTTTTTGTTATATTAAAATAAATCTTTAATATTGGGGGGAAAGCTGTATTATGCTAAATTTAACTTTTTTTTTATAACACCAGTATAAAGTAGGGAATAGTAATAGTTTTGATTGATGGAATACTTAATTAGAAAAGAAGAAAACATGAATCATTTTTCAAGTAAACATTAATTTATCATGTGAATCGGAAAAAAAAAATTCTGTTGAAAGGACATAATTATCATCTGGTTGTGATTTATTTAGAAAAAAAAAAAATAAATTTTTAAAAAAAAAATTTTTAAATTATTTTTTTTTAAAATTTTTTTTTTTTTTTTATAAAAAAAAAAAATCAATTTTTTAAAAAAAAATTTCTAAAATGATTTTATAGCAACTTTTAGAGTGTTTGATTCACATAAATAAAAAAAATATCTACTTTTAAACATTCTTCTGTATTGACATAATGTATTTCTCACAGTTAAGACATCCTTTCCAAAAACATTTGATCCAACTTTCACCACTCTATGACATCCCTCCATCCAGACTGGAAACTCCAGAATGTGAGTCAGGCATCTATTTTTAGTTTCCCTGGCACTTCTAGGGCTTCCACACCCTAGAAAAACATTGGACTGGGACTGCTAGGAAAGAAGGGGCGAACTCATTAGAGGAGCCAATGTGCCTCATCCTTTTATCTCCTGCTCTTCCCCCATCCCTAGGATCTTTCATCTAATCTCCTGCGCATCCCTTTAGTTATCCCGGGCTTCCCTTTGGCCCTGTGCAGTCAGGTTTTGATGGATATGCAGAAAAGCTCCTTGAGGTGAACGATTTTGTGTGTGTGTATAGAATATGTTTTATGAATAGAGAGAGTCACACACACAGAACAAGGAAATAGATACAAAAACAGACACATGGTTGCAAATAACATATTAAAATATTTTTTGTTAAAAAAGTTTTGTATGCATTGCACCAAAAATGAGAGAACTTTTTCTGTTTTAAAATAAATGATAAAATAACTGAATGATATACTTTGGTTTTGGAATTTTTGCAATGAAACATAAATAGAACTTTCATGGAATTTTGAATTATTAACAAAATATGTATATATACTTAAAGAATAACATTAAAAGTGCTTATAATGTATGTTATGTATAGGATCCATAATGGGCTTCAGATTTTTAGAAATGCATTGCAACTTATTTTTTCAACCTTCTTTAAATACATTGGAATTCAATTTTTTATGTTAATTTTTTGGGGTATTACATTTTTTTTATATATATGTGTAGTTTCCTAAAACGGTTTGCGGCGATTCGCAGAAAACTGAACTATTCTTATGAGATTTTATAAACCAAATTTGCTGGTTTTGAAAACATACCTTCACCATCAATCAAATTAAAATACTAAATAATATTGTTGATAAGTATTATAAAATAAAAATATTTTTATTTGTGTGAATAGATCATCTTC
This sequence comes from Trichonephila inaurata madagascariensis, assembly GCA_019973955.1. Taxonomy (NCBI): domain Eukaryota; kingdom Metazoa; phylum Arthropoda; class Arachnida; order Araneae; family Nephilidae; genus Trichonephila; species Trichonephila inaurata. Next base: position 28,640 of record BMAV01021668.1, read on the forward strand.
ACACAACAAATTGATTTTTTTTTAATTTTATTTTTTTATCTTTCTCACATTACTTTCATATATTGTAGAAGAAATATTAAGGAGTATAATTTTTTTGTTAGCGTTTTCCAGGCGAACTTTCGCCTATTTATCTTTATGATGTACGATATATTTTTTTACAATGATTTATTTCAACAAATATTTAAGGAAAAAAAAATCAAATTTTTGCCAAAAGATTTATAAAATCGACAGAATATATGAATGACTTTTAAACGAACAAATTCCTGTTATACTATTTTAACAATGTATCTCATGGTTCCTTTTATCATGTCTTCAAATTCCTACATTCGTGGGAGTGAAACCGTGGGTGGGGGGAGTTTCACGAAGAGAGGGGTGCTTTCTGTCAATTTTCCTGATTCTGTCGTATCCTAGCAACGGAGTCCCCTCCCCACCCTGAGGCGCATGCGTTGTGGGCGGAATTCGGGCTTTTCTAATTCGATTTGGTCATGCATTTCCTTCGTTCTCTTCCCTTCCCTGCGCTCCCCTGAGCTTTTTTTCCTTTTGCCTTTTATTTCCATTTCGTGCGTTCGCTCGCTCTTTGCAAAGTACAGTTTGGAAAATTCTCTCTTCTGATTGGTCGGCTACGGCATGACGTGCACCCCCCTAGCTGCCTCATTAAATGCGCTGCCGCTGATGGAGGCTTCAGGATGCATTCATGCATACGTGCATGTAAGAGAGAGAGAGGGTAGTGGGGAGGGGAGAGAGTGGGTTTGCTCACGAAAAAGAATCTGAAACGTAGGGTGAGGGTATTCTCTCTATGCATGTGTGGCGTTAGTCCAAAAGATTCTCTTTCCCCATGTTTCCGGTGTCCCCCATCTCTTCCCTCTTGTATTCGCTCCATCCATTGTGAATTTTACTCTGAGATTTTGGAACTCAGAAATAGAGGGGGGGGGGGAGGCAAGCTAAGCTCGATTCTGTATTTTCTTCATATATGTTTATGTTTCTTATACAGCATTGCATTCATGTCATATTCAAACATCACTAAAATAAGATAAATAAATTTTGAAATTCCACTAATTTTTTTTATATTCACATTTCATGTCTGATCTGAACTTTTTGTTTTAATATTAAGTATGCATTTACCAATAGTAAAAATTTATTTACATTGTTGGATTTAATTTGAAACAGAGAGTTTTAGAGATGATCATTGTGGGTAGTCTTTTGAAACTAATTTTCCCGCCATATATGTAATCGAAGCTCATTGCAGTGTTAAAAACGGTTATTATAATTTTTTTTCCTCAGAATTCTTATTTTTAAATTTTTTTCAAAAAATATTCTAATGTTGCTCTTTTTAGTGTTGCTTATACTTTATTTCTGTTTTATTTATTATGTTTGGAATTCTCTCTCAAGCCATTCGTTATTTTTCTTAAACCGGAAATAAATTTAAGGTTTAAAATTCGACTTCGCTTTCTTTTTCTTTTGTATGAAGAAGTAAATTTAGAAAATTTTTGTAAATCGAATTAAGTTAATTGCATATGTTTTTATTTTTTTGTATAAGAGAGTGAAGTAGGTTTTTCTGCTGTTTACAAATATATTTTACTATAAATTAAATAATACCGTTCAGTCATTTATGTTCTACGTATTCCTTTTGAATGACACGTTCCAGAAAATTAATATTGAAGAATAGAAAGTTTGATGACATTCAGTTACGCCAATATTGCTTTAGTTGTACTTAAAAGATTGCTTTCAGCAAAAGTTTGGTTACATTTCATGAAATTAAAGACCAACGCCTGATAAACTAACTCTGGAAAACTGAACGATAATAGTAAAACTATTGTTTTGGGGGGGAAAATAAAAAAATTCAAATCTGTGCCCAATTTTTTTTTTGATACGATGCAAAAGTTTTTTAATTTTTTTTCAGTTGTCTTGTTAGAACATGATTGTAAAATTATTTTGGAATTTTTATCTGTTCTAATGTCAGAAATCCAAAACAAATGCAAAAGGGCCTTCAACTGCTGTGTTCTTTTATCGTTACTCAACATTCGAAAATTCTTTACAAAGGTAATAATCTCAAGATGGACAGATGATGCCCTTTTTTAGCATGCAGACCAAGGAAAACAAATCGTTCGACTTTCGTATATTAAGGATGCTGAAATAGTGTATATGACTAAATTTTACTCCGGTAAAAAAAATTTATGAACTCAAAAACTAAACATTCAGTTCTTCTGGAGCATTGCCCCCTTCCCAAAATTTTATTGCCCTTAAAACTGAAATGTACGCTGTTAGTACTATATGCTTAAATATTTATTTTGTCTGTTAGCTTTCGTATAGTTTTAATTTTATTACAAAATATAAAATTTCATCATGTAAGAATCATTTACAGAACTTGGGAAAAAGGAATTGGGCATCTAAAAGTATAGAAAGGCATAATATGCAAATTAAAATAACGTATAATAAGGTGCGAATTTTGAAATCATTTTGCATTAGATTTTTTTTTACAAAGGGAAGAAATAAATTTTCTCAAATCCTGTTGCAAAAATGTCATATAATATTGTTCCAAATGGAATTTGTTATATCGGTTTTAAAAGTTCCTTTTGCAGGGAAAATAACAATTATTGGTCTTAAAGAGTGCAGCTTATGTAGATATTGCAGTTAAAAAGAAATGGTAAAATCTCATTTTTCTCATGAAGTTCTTTCTAATATCTCAGGATGAGTTAAAACTATCATTTATCTTAGAATTCAAACTCTTGATAATATGTTTATGAATTAAATTTGACATATTTCCAGAAAAATAATTTCATAGATATCCGATTTATCTACTTTTTAACTTTTGTTGTGAAAATTATATTTTTAATCCCATTTAAAAAAAAAGGCATTTTTGTATTCATTTTTTTTTTCTAACAGTTCAAAGAATCCGTAAAAATGTTTTATTATTGTTAATTTTTTTAAAATAGGACATTTATGTTTTGTTATTTACCTTAAACATTAATCAATCAATCAAAAATAAATATTTTCTTGTCCTTTATGGTCCAAATAAAGTCTTGTTTATTCTGATGTTACTTTGCGTTGCCAAAAAGTTTTAACATTTTTTTATATATTTCAAAAGAAAAAATAACTCAATGTGCTTAAACATAAGTATTCACTATTTATTTAAAATAAAAATGTTTAAAAATACGCTATATATAGTATGTTTAATTTTTTATATTCATTCAAAAATCAAATTCTCCCCGCTTTAAAAAGAATGACTGGTAAATGTGGATAAGAAAACAACCTTTCAAATCAAAAGAGCTCCTTATTTTTTTCTCTCTCTCCTCTTTAAAATACCTCTCCGCCATTCCTTCATCAAAATGCATGATCATTCAGCAAAAAATAATGTACCACTCACTTCGGGGATTTACCATCTGTTTGCGAACAACGAATAGGAAATTGAATTTTTCATTTGATGCTTGTCGTCGTTTTTCCGAAAAGAAGCCTCGATTTCAAAAGCAGTAGCTATCAATGTGTGTGTGTTGCCCAGAAAATCCACATGGTTGATTTTAGTGCTCTTATGTGGGTAGTAGGAGCGGTGTTTTTGTTAGTTGATAAAGAAGGGGAATGGTCCATTGGGAAGGGGGGAGAGGGGTACGTTGTTAAAATTCGTTTGGCTGTAGGCGGGAGATTTTTATTTATGGATGGTCAATATTGGGGAAGATGATTTTCTTTTAATACGGTGAATTGAATATGAATTATAAATTTATAGAAAATATCGCTCTTAATGTGGTATAACAAGGGACGGCAACCTTGTAGCTGTGGAGTGCCAAACCAATCTGCAATATGATTCAGGATGCCACATTGTAGAAATATTTGAAACACTTCGATACCCACGATAATGCATGTGGAGTTTGGGAATCGAGGTCAAGAATATAGATTTAAAGTTTATTATATATTAATTTTATATCATTTATATTTAAAGATACTTATTAACATAAAAATAATGTAACTATTTCTTCAATATAAATAAAATTGTATATATATTATGTATTGTGTATCTCAGAAGCAATCTCATATGCTATAAAAAATAAATATTTTAATGCAAACCTTGTCCTTCAATATCAGGGGTATAATTTGACTTTCAATGTGACTCGATTCTGAACGGTGAGTTGTTAAATAACTTCTATACAGACTCAAAATACTTCTCTTATGAGAAAAGATTTATTCACCTAGATACATAGATAAACCCCATTTTAAAATTATCAATTTCCATCCACTCAAAAATTAATAAATTTGTAGAGTGCCACTATGAATTGTACCGAGTGCCGAAGGCTGTCGACGCATGTACTGTTATATATTACTGTATCGCATATTACTGTTTTGTTGCTGAAATATTGCTAGGGATTCTTCATAAATGGAGATGATGTCGTGTCCATGACGGGACCAAATCAAACAATATCATGGGTCGTGATGACTGTTCTGGCAATCTGTTCCGTATTATCCACATAGAGGTTGTTGACAAAAACAGGACTATCCTGCTCTACTATTTCTTGAAGAGCAGCAAGAACATCTGGACATTCAAAAACATGGGTTGGTGATAGCTCTGTATCTAAACAGTTATCACAATTCCCCTTTAAGTTTTTTTACCACCCCCATCAATTTTTATTACTCTGTAATAGCCTAGCGTAGAGTAGGCCCAGAATAGCCTAGCCGTCTTAGCCTAGAGTAGTCTTTGTTATAAGGCGGTCTCTCCACTTACATTATAGAATTCTTCAAAAATGTAATATTTTATATGGTATGTTTTTTCCATGATCAGGTTGTGATCAAGGCTGAGACATTTCTAAAGAAATTTTTGGTGGGAGTGTTGTGTAACAAAAAAATAGCAAAAATAATAATCAAGCAGTTTCATTTTAAAATTTATATCAGATTGAAAATGTGTAGTTTCAAACTAGTATTTACTAGTTTCATTTGTTTCCCTTAGTTAAATTTCGAATTTTTAAAATTTTTTTTTATTAGAATATTCGCCACGTATTGTTAGATTGTTTGGGCCATGAATTTGACACATTTGCTCAACAGCTTCCTTCAACACTTTTTGAAATTGTTTATAGGAACGTGAGAATAGTTCACCGTTTGTATCGTATTAATCACTTCACACCGCAAAATCTCGTATCTTAATAAACGTAGAACGCTAGCAAGCTATAAACACAATTAGGTTCGTGAAAAGACCAAAAGTTAAATCATATATCGTGCGGTGTGTGGTTATTTTTCTCTTTTCTTGATCTCTCCACTTTTGATTGATAGTCTGTAAGTACCAGTCCCGCTCTTGAATTGCCAACGGCAAACCTCTTATCTGCTATCTCTCTTTCCATTCAGCTTATCCAAGTTTGTTTGCCATATTCTTGTCTCCGTCAATCTTTTCCGACTTCTTTCTTTTTACTGCTTTTTTCTTTTCAAGATTGTATTACTGGGGTATCAACTAATGATCAGTTGGCTCTGTGCGCCTGTGATTTTTTGGTGTGAGAATATTTAATCGAAAGCAATTTTTTCTGCTTCTCTGACCTTGAGTTTTATTTTAACGCTATATATTTTTTCTATCGCGTTTTAATTCACGTTATTAGTTTTCAATGAAATGATTTTTGAATGTTTACATATCATAGAAAAACTATTCTCTTGGTTTTTCTCATGCTCATTTTTATAATTGTAATCGTAATCGTTTTTTTTAAACCTGCAAAAGTATTTTGTTTTAAATCTGTTTATTTTTTTATTTTTATCGTCATTTGGTGGCGACAGATTCATTCTTATGTCTAGGATACAACTGCTTCGGTTTAAAAGGATACTTTGAGTGTTTCTTCATTTGTAATTGTTTCGAAGTCATCGGCCATTGATCCCAATTTTATTTTTCTGTGATACGGTGACGCACACAGGAGGGGGGTAACGAGTCCTGAGCCCCCCTCTATCCCCTTGATTTTTTTTTTTCGATTATTATAATCTTACATATATGGTACATAAAATTTAATTGGGTGTTTGTTATTAATAATTAATTTTATTAATTAATGTTTATTATTTATTAAATAATTTATTTTTTACTGTTTTTTGTTCCCGACAATCGGATAAAACAAAAAGAATATGTCTCACGGCATATTGGGGATACGAGAATGGTGTACTTTCTAGCCTCGCTCCCCCACCCCACCCTTTCCCCCGAAAAATTCCTGTGTGCACATTTAAAACCAATTATTATTATCTCTAATTATCAGAATGCATAAAATTGTCCGGTTGTTCACTTTTTCTCGACTTGTTTATGAACGCGTTCGCGTTTACACCATCTGCAGTGATTGATGACCACTGGTTTTCGGAGGTCTTTATTCATCAACCTTCTTGTCCACTGACCGGAACGAATGCGCTGGTCCAGCGGGTCTTTCTCCCACCCGCCCATGATAATTGGGATTTGTACCCCACCAGAAAAGAGGCTTATTGCAAAATCCCCAGGGGTCTTTGCAGTCGCGGCACCCCCCGTCAATTTTCGGATTTTAGTGAAATGGGATGCCCAGTTGCAGGACTTGGGAAGAGAGATCAACTTTACTCGTTGGATTAACTCACTTAAGATTAACTTTTTTCATTTATGTGATTATTAGAAATGTTAATGACAAAAAAAAAAAAAAAATAGTGTAGTGTTACTTCTCTAAAATATCGAAAGAAGGTTTGTTATTTGAATAGGTTGGGTTTTTTTACAAAAAGAAATTAAGCAAATGTTTCATTTTTTTTAAAATATGAAACATAATATTTTAATTAAGATTTTAAAACACTCGATGCTTGTGCTCTTTTTTTTGTTTTGTTTTTTTGTTTCTTTAGTAAAATTTTTGTGAAACGTTGAATAGCTTTCAATTTGATGTCCTTATTTTGTTTTTAGATTCTGGTTAAAGCTACTCCGACTACATTGGTGATATTCTTGAAGAAGTTTCAGGTTGATAAACCTTAACAATTGATTCAGATTTTATCTATTTTGAATTATTTCAGAAAGAAGATTGTAAAATGTAGAAATCTCTGTTACACACGCGAATAGCTTCTGCTGTAACGTAAGTCTCCCTGCTGATTTTAAGCTTATTTTTGTTTGGAGCTTAAATTACCGTAGTAGGCATCTTTGCCCCCGAGATAAAGTAACTTTTAGAACAACCCCTTTTGTTTACAAATTGACGCATTAGTAAAGTATTCTAGAGTTATCTTTTAGCGGGGGGGGGGGGGGGGTACGAGGGGATTTTTACTCCTTATGTTTACGTCTGTTTTTGTCCAAGTTTATTACCGAACTTAATGGTACGGAAAAATATTTAAAAATCAGCAAGAAATATATTGCATGGGAACTCTTCGTTTTTATTTTTATGTAAAAGAAGAAATGTTTCCAATTCTTTTTGCTTATATTAAGCATTGTCATAGTCAGTAATTTTTTTAACATTGGAACCTGTCTCGTAGAAGGCGACGTATTTAACTCTTTTCTGACATGTATGTTAATATTTTTTTTATGTCGCGTTCCCCTTCCCTCCCTCCTCCTTCCAGAATACTTGGTTGTTATTTTTATGTTCGAAAATGCCCTAAAAGCAACACTTTCTGATAGATTTTGAACAGCTCGCAACTTCTTTAAAATTTTATGAAAATATCTTCGAACTTAAGATTAAATTTTATTTTTAAGATGTTGTGTGTTCTTAATCAAAAAAACAAACAAATCTTACATGTTTATGTGTTCATTTTTGAGGTAAATTTAAAGGACCAAGAACTTTTCAAAATCTTTGGGTCATTTAGATTTTTTGATTTAAAAATTTATTCAAAGTTAAGTATAAATAATTCTTTCGTGAGTATATTTGGTAAATTCGGTATTAAAATATATAATTTGTTGTTTCTAAGTACATTTTATATGCAGGTAAAAAGCCTGTATCTAATATAAAAAGGAAAGCAAAATTAAATTTTTGATTCCATTGAGTATCTGTGCTACATGTATCCAAAAATGATAATTTCTACGAAGAAAATCGCACATGATTAGTTAGAAATCTTGGATGCTTAATAGAAACTCTGATTCTCAGATTTTCTTCGCAGTTTAACAAAATTCAATTTCAGTACTATTAGAAACTCACTCATGTTAAATAGTTCTTAAAAATAAACACATACTTTTCATTGACGTTTGATTGGAAGGTTTGTCTCCATTGACTGGGCTTTCAGGTTTCTGGACGTACGTCCACTTGTCTTGAGGATTCATCAAATCGGATACTAAAGTTCACAATTTGGATTAGCTGAAACACACAGCCCATTTATGCAACAATAAGTTTAATAACATCTCATAGCAAATAAACACTTGGCAAGGAATCGAATATCTTTTTGGAGGTCTGCAAAACCCTAATCCATAAATGTTATTTCATGCTGCTGTAAACGTAAAGACTTGGAGAGAAAAAAAAGCCTCTCTTGCCTGTTATAGCTTTCAATTCCTTTAGCATTTTCGAAATGTAGTATGAAACGTATAAAACATGCATCACATTCATATGACGTAAAATTCTATTACGAAAGAATGTGAGGAGATCATATCCCAAAGCATTGAATTCCCTTCATATTTTCACGAAGCATATTAAACGACTTTCATCCGTGATCATAAACTCGACAAAACAATTGACTGCGGATATCAATTTGCATTTTAATTGCTAATCAACATCCTTTCCTATTTCTCGGTTTAATAACTTTCTTTATCTCTAATTGGTGTATTGTAGAACTTGGCGAAAGCTCTATATACTTTCCTATTTGATTTTCCAACTCAGTTAATACTCTTCAGCTGTTGGTTCCAGATATTTATACAGCGCCGTCTAGGCTTTGTAATTGTATGGTAATGTAGTTATATAGGCGTACTGTTCTCAATAAAATTCTTTATTTTATGGCTATGTACGTAGGATTATTTACAATATACTGGTTATCATAGCAAACTAATGCATCCCTCCTAAATGTCTGTTTATTTGTTTAAATTTAAAGTGTATATACAGTAAGTTCCAATACATTCAAAGCATCGATTGAAAAATTTTCTGTTTGCTATCACTGGATGCAGATTTAAACAAAGGGAATGTTTGGCTCGGTTAACGGAGCTTTATTTAACTATTATAAACAAAGAAAATATATTATTTACAAAAGAGAGTCGATTTGAAATGATCCATCGAACTCCAAATCCGGAGAAACTGGGTACTCATATGTACATCGTGTTAAAAAGTGTAGAATTAATTGTATTGTACAGTATGTATGTAAATTTTTATGAAAATGTAAATATTTATCACGAAGAAATTCGATTTTTATCGATGCAGGATGAAATAAACGACTGCAGTTTGGAATACTTTCATTTAATTAATTAAAATTTGTACGGTTATTGTGACTAGTTAATTAAATTAATTGTAGAGGAAAGAATAATCGTAAGTTAATAAATAATTATATTATCAGGATGTTTCATTTGAGCTTCGTGAAAGATAATGTAAATAGATAAATACTCAGGCAGAACATTTATGATCTTTTAAATTTTTTTAAATAATTTACATCACATTAAATAATGGAGATTTATTTGTATTGCACATGCAGTTTGTCTACACACTGCTTCATGTGATAATAATACTTATAAATTTATGAAATTTTTACAACATAAGTTCTTGTTATTAAATCAGAATAGTCATCAAACGATTTTTATGGTTTTTCATCTGGCTTGCACCTTTTAATCTCGCGATTTGTCGGATGGCTGTTCAATTATCTCGAGTTGGACGTATTTTGTTTTAAATTTGTTATATTTCGTTTTAATATCTAGTTAATTTTTTTTTCTGATCCTTTCAAGTAACAAAAAGATTTAAATAGTTTTATGTAAAGCTTCAAATTGGAATGTTGTAGAGTAACTATATATTTGAATATTGCATTCTTAATCTAACTTTTTCCTCTAGAAAGGATATCGTAGTGTAATTTTCTTTAAGTGTTTTTTCTCCAATTTACTCAAACAAACAACAACAAAACATTAACGCATTCAATCCGTTAACAGAAGTTTAGGTTACTTAATGATACCATCCGTTCTACTTAACCTTTTCGAAACATTCTGCGAACTCTTTTGACCTTGAACGGTACATTGATTTTCCTAGAGATTTTATCTCGGCGCAAAAGGAGGGGGGCGCGCCGCCTGAATGTAATTTTAAAAACCACTTAAGGATTTAAAACAGTAAATTGATTTTGATATAGATAATGCTTTATAGATGACTTACAGAATTAAAAATGATACTGAAAACCCATTGCGTGGTTTCCACATAGTTAATACGTAAGAGATGTAATTAATATATATATATATACTTCTCCACTCACAGTTTCATTTGTGTTAATGACCAAACTTTATTTACATTATGTAATAATTTTTTCTTTTATTCTTTTACCGTGCAATAACTTCTATTTTTTTTAAAAAAAATTATAAATCTTTTTTTACTTTATTCATATTAAAAACTTATTTTGTTTTGGTTAATTGCATTTGAGGCTTCAAGGGGAGAGGGTACGGGGAATAGTTCATTCTCGAGGAAGTAACAGAGGTGGTTACTACTTGCCTCTTGAGACTACACTAGACCTGGTTTTAAAGTTAGGAAAAAGAAGTACCATTTCAGATTTCGTTTTTGTCATTTGTTCAAGGCTTTATAATACTAAGTTTATCGTCTGTTAACTTGTGTTGCAATGTTAGGAAACAGAGCTTTTTATGAATTTATATAAACTTTTTGAACCTTGAAAGACTGGTATGTTTTAATGCCTCAAACTCTGCATAGTTGCTGTTGAATCGGGTTTACTTTGCAATGTATTGACAAAATGTATTTTTATTTACAATGAAAAAGTTTCGTACTCTGTTAAACAAAACATATGAACAATCGACTTTCCTCATATGCCTCCTTTTGAACCTTGCCCCCCCCCCTCCATATAAAACTGATCCCACTTTTTCATTTTGCAGAAGGAAATGAGGGGGTGGTTAGAGAAAATCTTTTAAATTTAAAGTCTGTCGCAACTTTTTTGTTACTCAACCCACAGTCATCTTTTGGGATGTCAGCCCCTGTCACAAGTTCGCCGAATCGGAAATTGGTTCCCTGCTCGATTCTGATTGGATGGTGGTAGAAGGGGGAAAAAGTACACGACACTCAAATCTCCAATTCCCTAGCAGAGAGGGATTTTAAAATCCGAACTATGTTTGCGCAGGAGCTTATGCTAGGACGATATCTAATTAAAAGGACAGGGATCGGCTTTTCTCTGTTATTGTGTGTGTAATTGAGTAATCTAAAATTGACGAAGTGGGGTTAGATTGAGAGAGAAAGGAATACGATTCGGGACTTATTAAAAATAAATCACTTTCGTGCAGTGTAGTACTTGCTTTTTAAATCTCAAGTTTGCCTTCTTTTAAATTGGGAAAGGGCTTGGGAATACGAAATCTTGTTAAAAGCAATAAGATCTATTCAGAATTGTTCAGTGGCTTTTGTCCCCTGTAAAATGTAAAAACGCATTGTCTTTCCTTTTCGTCTAACAATGGATTTAAAAATGAAAAATTCAGATTGGATTAAAAACATACGTTGCTATATGTTTAAGTACTTGTTTCCTATAAACTTATTTTCTGAATTTTGTATACAGTACATTGAGGTGCTGGATATGGAATGACTCATAGAGATAAGTAGCAAACTGAATCTCGTAATGATAAACACCTTACTATTTAATAAATGTAGATTGCGCCTAAACCTGTAATGGGTTGTTTATCTTTATTCTCTTCACCGTTATTCACCGTGGTTTTGAGAAAAGTCTTATCTTATTACATTCTCTTTAATCGTATGTATTGCAAGTTGGTGTTCAGTTATTGCAAGTGTAAACAAATTTTGATATTACCGAGCTACAATAGATTATTCATGCTTAAACGTGAACAAATATAAATCATATTGTGGACTTTTTTTTAACTTATGGATAATTTTATCAAATGCATTCGAAGAAGTAATGATATCTATTGTAAAACAGGATGATCTCTGATTACCATTCATATGAATTATTTGACTTACCTCTAAGTTGAAGTTGGAGCAGTGGCGTAACGTACACCCCCGCATCGCTGGGACTCCATAGCCTGATGTTATGTTTTGAAATCCTTTAGATCCAGCTTAAGGCCCAAAACCTGACTTTGCAGGAGCTTCCTAATATTCTCCCGTTACGCCACTGAATATGGGGTGTGTGTAAAGTTTAATGGGAATTTAAAGAAAAAGAAAATGCATTTAATAATTTTTATTTATTGATTAATGAAAAGTAAGTTAAAAAGAACAATCTTTTTTTGATAGTTTAACAGACATATTATTCGTTTCAAAACTTCAGAATGTTATTACAACTATATAAACGTAAAATAATAAATAAGAAGTGTAAATATGTAAATTCTCTTACACGATATGTATATTATAGTGAGAGAGAATTTGAGTTTCAACCTCTATATGGCATTTGTTATAAATTTGAAGATTAGTTTTTATAAAATTTGTTTTATGCAAAGCTATGAACAAATCAAAATCATTCAAAATCCCAAAAAGGTTTAATTTGTAAAAAAAAAAAAAATTATGAAAATATTTTAAATTAATGTAACACCTAAAGAAATTAAAATGTCACTTTTGAAAATAAATAACCAATTGAAACAAATTAAGAAAAAAATTTTTTTTTCATAGTTTCACTTTTTTTAATCATAAAAGCATAGAACTCGAAAGAAGGGACCTTTTTCTTCTGTCCCCCTCTGAATATATATATACACGCACGCACGCACACACACTACATTTATTTTAAGCTGGTAAACATAAAAACAGGTACAGTAAATGCAGTGAAGTTAATACTCTCTTAGAATGAGAATTTTCCTGAAATACAAAAAGCAAACTAGAAAATAGAGCAGCTAGTTCCTTCTCCGTTCTTGAATGTATTTATTGTCACACATTCTGCAAAGTACTTCCTCAGTGACTTTTACGGCCTTAAAATAACTTGAAGCGAACTAACAAAATTCTGAATTTATGAATGCGCTGCTATTTTCCTTTTTTCCCCTGTTTCTCTTTTTTAGGTGAACCGGGAAGTTGGGAAGAACATAACATCACGTTTCGAAAGATTCGTCTGTATTTGTAGGGGGAAAAAATGGTTTATTTTATCTATTCAAATACACACAATTTTTTTAAAAATAATTTAGCACAGATGGAATTGTGAAAATAAAATTTATTTTTTAGAGTAAATCTTGAAGCCTTTTATGATTTTGTTTGGTGATGTTTTTGACCGGTATTCATTTGTGAGATTACTGCTTTATAAAGGCTTTTTACTTTTTTACCTACTGAAATTAAAAAAAATAAATTATGTTTTGATATTGAATCGAATTTATCTATGGGCCTTTATTTAGTTAAAATTCAGTGAATAATGTTGGATAACGTTTTCATTGGTGAACACAG
>BMAV01021668.1:57045-71886 GCA_019973955.1 Trichonephila inaurata madagascariensis
CACCAGAACATATCACATGCATATCTACAGTCTAATCCTTTTCTTTAACTGAACATCTAAAAGAAGTGTCATTAACCATCGGAGGCAGTAATCAAGAGAAGAAACAAGGAAACGTTTAGTAGCTACAAAACATCAGGTATTTCTTTTTTGGCGAAGGGACAAGCATTCTGGTCCAACCTTTAGGCTAACTCTTTGTACTCGAGGCGTTGCGGCTGAGAGATAGTATTTCCATTGCGGGCTTTTTTTAGTTTTTTTTTTTTCTCCTACCTTTTTTCTAGTGTTTGTTTTGCCGGGCATTTATGGGAGGCCAACTGGTTGCTGAGGTTCACTCACCAGTTCATTGTTCATTGAGGCGTGAGGTTGCCTCGGACGAGTGCCTCACTCGCTGTGGCCTTGTGGCCCTCACTCCCTTTTTCGCGCTCAGCTGATACAAAATATGTCTAAGTCTATTTTTGTTGTTGTTCATTTATGTGGGGGCGTGTTTTACACTTCTCGTGAAAACGCAATTGAACCTTACCGATGTTAAAACATTCTTATAAAAATTTATTTTTTTATTTTTTCAAGTACACGATATTTTTTTTAATTATCATCGCATCATGAGATTTATGAGTTAAAATATTATTTTCATGAGGAAAATAGCTCATTAATGTTTGATCCAAGTTGCATAGTACGACATAAATGCATGAATTTTTACACCTTATAAATTTAATGCAATATAAAGAAAACTTCATTTCGTGTTTTGGTGATTAATGAATTTCGGGTTTTAGCGTTTGTTTTATTTAAATGTATTGTTTTCACGCAAATACCCTGATTACTAATTAAGATTCCCAAACCTACTCATTAATCGTAATTTTTGCGGCTTATATTAGGAACTTGTACGTATTATCTGATGTTATAATCATCTGATTGTGTCTCGTGTGTTTAATAATTGCTCATTATATTTAACATTTGTTTCGAATTGTGGATGCTGTGTCAAAATCAATAGCATTTGTTTTTTTAGTATAATTAATCAGTATTAAATTTAGTATAATTAAATTTTTGTCTTTTATCTTGGGACATCTTCGGGATACATCCATTTAAATTCTTTGACACATAAGTATTGCTTCTTTTTTCCATTGTAAAATCTTCAGTATTCTGACCCTTTGATCAGTTATTTAACGTTTTCCGTAATCTAATGTCTAATCTTTGTTGTAGTAATCAGTAGCGATTACAAGTGATATTGTCGAGAAATGATATTGAAGAATGTTTGTATAATAAATATAAAAATAACTTCATTATTTAATTTTCGTTAATAATTTGAACTTGCTATCTTATTCGGCCAATCGGATAATTTTAATGCTGCACTGACATAAATTTGCTTTAATTAATGCCTTGTAAGAAATCCCATTTACATGTGTAGGTTATCTTCAAATTGAAATGAGTTTAAAGATATGTGTGAGCTGTTTTTATTTAACTTAAAAATCTGAAACTCAACGATCCAACTGAACGATTTTTTCCCACTAGTTTCGAAAATGCAAGCTGTGCTTTTAAACACATATCTTGGCAGCTCTGCATTCATTCAACTCTTCTAATTGAAACTCTGCCAAGTTTTTTTAAAGTTTAGTTTAAGTTTTTTTTTTCTGCAAAAGCATTTTACTACTTTGTTGTACGTATTTTAATTTGCTTTGCTATGCGTATTCTTTTCTTTTTTTTTGGATGGAAAGTTTGAATTAATGCATTTTTTTTTTTTTGGCTGATATTGAAACATTTAGCGAATTGTAAATTTATTTTAAATGGATGTGGATGACTTTTTTCTTCTAAATAAACTTCATTTAATGAAGATTTGATTTTTTTAAATGATCGGTGTTTGAGTTCTCTCATAATTTTGTGTCGAAATTCTAAAAACTTTATCCTAAGTTCTGAAAACTTTTTGCCGTTTAAGTGAAACGCCATAGATCCTTTTTCAGATACATTTTCTCCTCAGTGACTTTTATTTTATCTATAATGTTATTTAATAAAATGAGATTACAATCGCTGAAGGCCTATTTAATTCTGTAGTAAAATAAAAAATAGAGTAAAAGTTAAAGCAGCAGTAGTAGTACAGTGATAAAAATAATGCTTCGTTATGTTTGATTTGACAGAAATCTCTGGTACACAGTTTTTTTTGTATCTTAAGAATATATTTATGTGGAAATTGTTCCTTGAACACTAAATTGCAAATGATAAGTGTAGCAATTTATTATATGCAGTTATAACGAGGTACATTAATGTTAGATTTAATTAGTTATTACTTGAAGTAAAGATGATGACTTGATTTTTTTTCTTGTCATCCCACTACTCATGGATGTCTGGTTATTATCATTGATTAAAGGAAATATCATCATTTGCTCTACGCTTGCTTCATTTGAACCCCTAATGGCTTGACTAAGTTATTACTTACTTAAGTGCCGTTTTCATGTATTTTCCCATGGCTTACGACACGGCGATTTTTTTGAGTTATATTACAACGTTATTTAAATCAAATCTAAGAGGTATGTGTTGAAACAGGTGTTACCTGGTTGTTTTTTTGTTTGATATTGATTTCGGTGCAGGGACGTTGCTACTGCCGTATCTATGATACGGGATCCCCAAGCTACAGGGTCTTTAAAATGAGTAAGCACAAAATCGTAAAATATTAGAGGGCCCCAAAAAAGAGCCCCAGGGAATTTTGATACAGGGCCCATTCAATTCTTGCTACACCAGTGTTTCGGTGAAAAGGCAATAACGTAGTGAGCAGTTCTGGAATAATTAGATAGTAAAAATATATTTCTTTCGATTCTTTTAGTTTCTAAAATGATTAAATGTGCAGTGTTGTACGAATTGGTTAAACATGGTTTTGTCTTACACCTGAAATAATTTCAGACAGAAAAATGAGGGTTTTGTGTGTGTGCGTCGCATTGCGTCAATTTAGAAGTGCAAAATAAATGCACAATGCTCCTTGCATAATATCTGATGGGGGGAAAAAAACTTTTTTAGCTTTACAATCTAGAAAATAAGGTATAGAAAAATTTTTAAACAAAAATAAATGAACTGATTCAGATGGAATTGTGTAGTATAATAAAAATATATAGCTCTCTAAAATAGTTAAGTTTGAATATTAAGTCAATGTAGAAATATTTTTCTTATTCTTTAATATTAGTGAAAACCTGCCTTTAAAGCTTTTATCAAACCAGGTTCTTAAAATTTAGACTCATTAAATATATATTTTCTGCTTGAATAGAAATCTTTAGCTTTAAAGTGTAGGATACAAAATATGAAGCATACTTCATACATGAGGTACTTTATTATTCCAAATAGTGTGCTTTAGAATCTATATTACTTTGTGTATGTCTATAAAACCAATATGTGGTATCTAAGTACTGAAGCTTTAATTAATATAAAACGTGTGTAGTTTAAATGATATCCTAAAATGTAGGGCAGTAGAAATCTGGAGAGAAATTTAACCTACATTTACAAGTTAAATTTAAGAGACAAGATATAAAACATATTCTGCATAAGAAATAGATTTTCTGTTAAAAATCTATTTCTATTGGAATATATATATATATTCCAATAGAAATAGATTTTTAACAGAATATATATATATATATATACATACATAAAATAATATACTCTTGCAGGTCATTGAAATCAGAATATGAATGTAGCATTACAACCTAAATTATTATATTAAAAATGTATTTCCATTTTGGATCTTATTTTATAGCACATGGCAGATTGAACTCGTAGAAATTATAAAGACACTTTATTGAGTCTGCCCTCTATAGTTTTTTCAGTTCCTCATTTTTCTATTCCTCTCTTTTTATTATGTTGATTAATGAGACGCTATATGAAATTTTAATTTTCTACTGAAAAAAATTATTATTAAAAATAAGCACTGTTTTTTTTAATGCAAAATTTATTGACTAGATACACATCTTTGTGTTGTCAAATTTAACAGCTTAAAAAAACTAGTGGCATCAACTTTTTTTTTTCTCGGTGAATCTTGAACTAGATAAACATTGACCTTTATAATAGCTAAAGATAAAAAGTTGTGCTGTATGCTGAATGATTTTTAATTTTATCATCTAGTTTAAAAAAAAATCATCATTCTTCAGAGTGATGGGAATAACATTTTGATATTTCACCTTGAAAGATCCTGTTATTAATCTCTTTCCCCCCTCGAGAGTCACTTGATTATTATTTCACTATTTTTCCCATGGTGTGTTTTTTCCCTCTTATCTGGTTAAGCGCATTTATTTAAAAACATGGATGGATTAATTTCGGAGCAACTGTAAGTTATCTGATCCTAGGAAATACTACGGTATTATTGAATATTTGCAGTCTCAGGGTGTCGATTCATTTTTCTGTGAAACGCAGTGATATGAAGTTAATGTTTCTTCACGAGCAATATTTTTCCGAGTAACTGAATTAATGGTATGTTTCCGGGAAGTTTACTCTTAATTGTCTGTAGCGTTGTTGTAGACGAGGGGTGGCCAACCTTTTGGGGAAGAGTGCCTCTATTTGATAAAAAAATAAATAATAATAATAATTATGCGTGCCACACTTTCAACTTTTCCAACAAACAAACATGGAAAAGTGAAAAATTAATATTGCTTATAAGCTTATTATGAGATTTTTACTCAAATGGACTAAATTCATGATGGTCACATGATAAAGGCAATCACGTTTTTCCCATTGATTAAAAATTGACATACTAGTTGTTCAACTTGTAAAGTTTAGATAACATTTAAAATTTGATGATTGGGTAAAGAGTTCACGTGTTGAAATTCTTCAAACAGTTTTCAAAATTAAAAAAAATTACACTATACGAATACTTTTAAATTAAGTGCATTTTGTTTAACTATGTGCATTATTATATCGTTGACAAATATGTACTTTCTAAAAGAAAGTTTCTGCAAAAAGCAAAAGTTGGCAACAGTGAAGCACGCGAGCTAATTGGCTGGAAACGCGTGATTATATTTATGACGTTGAATTAATTTATGAACTGATTGGCTGAAAACACGTGACTCAGTTATCATGTGACTATGACGTCACATGAATTTAGTCCATTGCACATTTTTAATGCAAGATTATGTAGTCGAAATTTGAAAATAATATTTAAATAAAGATAAAATAAAAATGAGGGATAAATAAAAATAATGAAATAAAAATGAGTAACTTGAACCATTTAATTCAAAATAATTATTAAACGCTTGATAGTTAAATAATGTTGCTTTTGAATTATTACTTTTTATTACAAAATCATCTATATTAGGATTAGCTCTTACAGATACTAACAAAATTAGGTTATTATAGTTACACACTAGCTAGTTTTGAGTAATATCCATTTTATTATGTTCATAGCAGACAATATTTATTGACAAACATATTTTGATCCAAATTTTCAGGGGTTTTGTCTGAGACTACCTCACTTTAATAAAATTGTAAAAAATGTTTATTTACTATCTTTTCAAAAATTTTAAAATTTTTCATTAAGTCTTTCGCGTGCCACTGTTACGACCCCATCGTGCCACACTGTAGCACGCGTGCCGCGGATTGGCCACCCCTGTTGCACAAAATAAACCCTTTCTGATATAAAATTTGCTTTTGAAAAAAAGTTTATATCTTTATCCTCTTTTTAATTTTCAAAAGACTATTCAACACCATCCGTATGCTTTTTTTCTGAAAGCGGCAAAACTTGCTTCGATATTTCTTAAATGAATTTTTTCTGGGCTCTGTCCAGCACTTTTTTGTATAGTTGCCATGCATTGTTAATATAAGACATAGTCTTTGTTTTTTCAACCGTAAGCAGATACCGTATCTTGAGGAAAATTGTTTTAATATTCATTTCTTAAAGCTTTAGTATTCTTTTCTGATTCATTACTTTGGAATCTTCCTGGGTTTGTTTCCACATATCAATATGATAAAAGAAAAAGGTAGAAACAACAACTATTGTGAAATTCTTTGAACATTATAGTACCGTACCTCTTTGTCTTAAGTATTGAAAACAATATTCCGTTGGCCTTTGTTTCGTATTTCAAAATCAAGATAAAGAATTAAAGTTTAAAAATAAAAGTCATTATATAATTGAAGACTTTAAGGAATCAAATAATCTTTGATGTTTTTTTTCTCAGCATGCATAATTTTTTTCAGTTACCTGTAGGATTGACCTATAGAGACACTAAAAATAAGTTTTTATCACAAAATATCACCGATAAAACTTATTCTAACCGAATGTACAATAATGTATAATTTTATTCTTTTATATAATTACACCATCTAACACACACAACAAAAATCGAGCTGTATAATACTTTCTATAAAATCTGTGCCCCTATTTTAGCTATGAATAACTATATTATTGTGTTCATTGTATAATTCCCCTAAACTAATATTATTAGAGCTGGCGAATGATGCACCGTTAATACGTGCTTTTTCAGTTTTAAGTCTCAACTTACATTTACTGGATTCTACTTTCAATTATTTCCTTTTAGTCAGCATGTATTTTTTTTTTTGCAAAAGTATTTGCCACTTTTTGTGATAAAATTTATTTGTTACTGTTAAAGTGTCCCATTGTGTGAATATGGCATTAGTATGCCAATAAAAGTGTTTCATTGCAATATGCTACAGAAATATAATTTAGATTTCACGCTAAGGTTTAGTTAAGTATTCTAATTATTATACGAATAACTTAAGCAATACTTAAAAAAAAAAATTCCACTTTCGTTGATTTTTTTTTTTTTTTTTTGTGTGTGTGTGCAATAGGATGTATATGTCGTCTAATATATCATTATTTCAATCAATTCGTTTCTGTGAAACCTATCTAATCCTACTGTCACAAACTTTTTACTGAAAGCAACAAAAAGGGAAAGGAAAAATTAGTCAAGGTCTTCGTAAATCGCCTCTATCAGTTCTTTCAATTCACGGTTCAGGATTTCATTCTTAATGCTTTCAGTTACAGCTGTTGATTGGTACTTTTAAGTTCGTTGATATCGTTAATGGAAATTCACAATAAACACGCGCGCTGCAATTGATCTTTAATGTTGGAAAGAAAAAAAAAGGGAAAGAAATCGTGTGGGGGACGGGGGAGAGAAGGGATTACTGAATGACTGACTCAGTGGCTTGTATCAAACTACTATTGAAGTTATTCATTTTAACCACTGGCGTAACTTGCTCTGAAGGGGCCCAGTATCAAAATTCCTTCGGGGATCTTTTTTTAGGTACAGGAGCCTTGTTAGTGGACTGAAGTTACACATGTTGGGGCCCCTATAGCTTGGGGGCCCCTTACCATTGATACAACGGTAAGCTACACCCCTGATTTTAACACTATTTAAGGCTGTCATCGCTAAAAATACGAGAGCCTGAGCTAAACTCGGAGCACATTTTCAGACAAAAATGTCTCAATTTCCACATCAAAAATTGCTTTATTGTAATTTATACGTCTGTTTATAACATAGCTTTTTTAATATTTCAAAATATTCCATAAATAATAGTTTTAATGATAGAGTATAAATTAATATTTCAGTTCTTTTGTATCCCAAAAAGTATTCCAAATTTGGGTCATATTCTGTATCACTGAATGGAGATATCTTTAACTATTATAAAAATAAGGGAAAAAATTCACCGGAGATAAAAATTCTGCTTTAGATAAAAAATGCTCTAAATTTGAAAAAATTTTGGTAATTTTTTGGGAAAAATGAAAAAAGAGAATAACATATGTTCAAAACATTTTCCATTTATGAAAAATGCTTCTATAATAATAATATTTTGCCTACATATATTTCAAATACCGGGGTTGAACTAAAATTGTTGAAAAATTCACATTATTTTCAGTTACGATCAATTGAAAACAGTAAGGGTTTTTTTTCGGGGGGGATGTTAAAATATCTCTATTTTATTATAATGAACTATGAAGAAATTCATATCTAAATTATGTATTGCAGAATATTTAGTTTATCCCCGGTATAGAAGTCCTAGCTGGCAGGTAGTACAGGCAAAAGATTAATATTATAGTAAGCATTTTTCATAAAAGGAGATTGTTTTGAACACATGTTTATCAATTTCTGCCGAAAAATTGTATTTAAATAATTTTTTTGGGTAATAATATTCTTGAAACAAAACATTAATCGGACCTTTCTTAACATATGCAGTCAAAACTTTGACATCGACGAAACTGGGGGGAAACACAATCGCAATTTTTGAAAGGAAGATTCTTCGGAGTATATACTTGGTGATATAAATAAGAAAGGGATTCCCAGATTTGAATTATACATGATGTTTCAAACAACCTCACTTTATTAAATACATTAAGATAAATGGATGGATGGCCCTGAATGACTCGAATGCATGATGACAAACACAATAATAAAAAAAAGATTACTTTTTAGACCGACTGGAACCAGAAGGCGGGAAAGACCACGGGTGAGATGGGATGATTCGGTGGCATCTAATTTTCTCGCAATCAATGAAAAGAATTGGAGATCAAAGATCTATAAGTAGTCGTTATGGAGAAATCTTTCAAGGATGGCATTGGCTCATAACTGGGCCATTTAGTCATTTATGATGATGCATATTCTTAAAATAGTTTTATATGTATATTCTAATTCAACTGACACTAAATACGATATGAAAAAATTATTCGTTTTTACGCTTTTTCAAAATCACGATTTCAAATGTAGTCAGTCACTTGAAGGTGTATCCGACTACGTTCGGAACCGTGATTTTGAAAATGCGTATAAACGAATAAAGTTTTTGGTATTTAGTGCTATCTGAATTAGAATAAACATATAAAATTGTCTTAAAAATATTACAATAAAAATTAAATGGAATTTTTTAGCAAAAAATGAAGAAAGAATGACCTTTTTTCAAAACATTCTCCTTTTATGGAAAATGCTTCTACAATAATAAGATTTTGCTTATATATAGAAATGGCCTCTACAGAGTCTGAACTAGGATATTTCACACATTATTTTCAGGGTTATCAATTAAAATAATAACCGACTGTTGTTTTTTTTGATAAAATTTCTCTATTTTGGTGTATTAAAATATGAATAAATCCGTTTCTGAACAATATATTTAAAAAAAACCCTAGTCCCGGCTCTGTATAGAAGTCTTACTATGTACATATAGGAGCAGTGGCACCCACAGGAATTTTTCAAGAAGGGGGGGGGGGGTCCAGGGTCGGAAGTCCACCATTCTCGTGTCATGCCCAAAATATTCTTTCGATTTTATCGATTTTCGGGAACAAAAACAGTAAAATTCAATTCTTGAATAAAAAAATAGCATTAATTAATAAAACTCATTATATTTATAACATACTTAATTAAATTTTACGTACTATATGCATAGGATTATAATCAATCGAAAAAAAAATCAGGGGCTTTGGGGGAGTCTGGCCGCGGCAACCCCCCCGCCCCCCCCCCCTATTTTACGCCACGGTATAGGCAAAATATTATTACCATTGTAGCATTTTTCAATAAGAGGAGCATGTTTTGAAAATAGGTCAAACTGCATTTAAGGGGAGCGTCAGAAACCTCTAAACCGACAATGTTAAATTAACTATTTTCGATGTACCTTTTCTCAAAATCTGTTATATGTAAATGCTTGAATTTTTTCATACAATTAAAGTATATCTTTCTCATTATACTGAAATGAGCTTTTAGATAATTTTGAATTTTTTCATAATATATAAAATATTTTATCAAACATAGTGGAATTTAACCTACTTTTTAAAAAAAAAAATTGTAGAAAATAAATTTTTGAGTTTTTTTTTACAAAACGCTCATTTCAGTATATATTAGCCATCATTTTAAATTTATCATAAAAAAAATTTACATACCTGTGAACAGTAGTTTCTCATAAAAGGTACATAGAATATTTAAATTTACATTTTGAGATAAATTTATTTTTATGTATACAGTGAGGTTTTTTATCGGCTAGGAAATCAAAAAATAAAAGGCTCAATTTACAATAAAAGATACATGTTTTGTTTTATATCAGCTGTTCAACTTTTAAGCAAAAACGAAATACTTTGTTTACATTTTTTGCCATTCAAATGGGCGTGGCCCAGTTTCAACGATTGCTTAAAAATAGGTTTTAAGGGCTTCTAATTATTCTAGAGGTTAAAGTGAGGTATTTTTTTAAAAGTTTAAAAATATAAAAAATTAAAAAATTAAAAAATCAAAAATTAAAAAAAAAAAAAAAAAAAAAAAAATTTTTTTTAAATTTTTTTTTTAGCTTTCCAACACTCTTTAAATAATTTTTTCTTGCAAAAGTATTCTTAAAACAATTTTACTTGTATATTCTAATTCAGGTGATACTAAATATCAAAAAAATTATTGATTTATACGCTTTTTCAATACCGCGTTCTGAATGTATTTGTATACCCTAAAAAAAAAAAAGAGCCCGCATGAGATGGTGATGAGATGTTTTACTTAGGTGTATATACTACATCGCCTATTGATGAACACCCAAAAGTTTATATCAAGAAGTGTTGGGGTTCGTCTAAGACAAAAAAGGAAGGCGGAGTGATGGTGCATCCCCTGAGGCGTGTCATGCAGCTCAGCGATGTGCACTGACGCAAAATCAGTTGGCAAAAGGAAACGACCGCGAGCCCTGTCAAAAAAAGGAAACAAGAGCCACATTTTAAACCGGGTCCGCTCCATTAACTTCCGACCGGTGCAACTCCTCCAGGCGATGGATACGGTGGCGAGTTTTGGGTAGTAATAAAAGTTTTTCTTTGCATTCACATCAGGTACTTCTTTTTTTTTTTTTTAATGCACAAGTCGTTATTGTGGAGCGCAAGTTTGTTTCGAGATCGTGAGCCGAAACTTTTTAGAAGTGTTGATCTGTATCATTTTTACTTCTTTCTTTTCGGTTCGGCTTTATGTTAACGCATACGGCTCAAATTAGTTACACTTCTTTTTCCCTCTATAAACAAATGTTTGTTTTTTTTTAAAAAAATTCATTTTCATTTTTAAAGTTGTTTTTGAGGTTTGTAACTAGATCGAATTATAAAAATGTGAAAAATGATTAAAAGTGCTTTTAACCCTTTAACTCCCGATTAAAAGTTACACGATTCAAATAACACAAAAAAAAAGGCTCAAGTAAACAAATTTTTTCTCTGAAATAAATGGACAAGATCATTTTATTACATTCTAAACCCTTCGAATAGTTTTACTGGTAGCCACGCAAAGAAAAGAATCGTATTTCGGATGGACGGATATATACGTCCTTGACACATAACATATTGATTGACCGAGACGTATATATACGCCGGTGGTACTTAAGGGGTTAAAAAATATTAAATGCAGACTTGCTGGAGATAATAAATATTTTTTGAAAAAATTCTCGGCATTTTGTTCGAAATGTTTCTCTAAATTGAAAAAAAAAAATGTGAACTAGCATATAATTAAATCAAGAGTATTCTCGCAAATATTTTTGAATGTGGAATATTGATACGATTGCCTCTAAAATATAGCTAAAAATTCATGAAAGTTCGAAAAAAGGACAAAATAAATACCTAATGAGAGTATATATTTCTTACTTGATAAGAGCACATATTTCCATTCTCAGGTTTTACTTATAAGTTAGCAATGTTTGCAATCTATTAATATAGGGGTAGGCAAGTAGCGGCCCACCAAGAGAGTCAGAAAGCCTAATAGGCAGAAGATGTTCTCTATATTTATGTCAACATATATTTGTGAGCTAAGTTCTTTTTGCACATGAAGATCAACAAGAGTAGGTGCAAGTTGTCTGATATTCACTTGAAGTCGGTGATAAGAATTTAAACAAGCGATCTCGCTTCTGATTTGAAAAAAAAATTGTAGAAAAATGTAATAGGGTATATTTGTCTCCTTAAACTGATTCTTAAATCTGTTTGCAGCTATAGATGATATGCACAATAAATAAATTGAATAAAACTGTCACCATTTTTTTTTATCTTATATTTATTAATTCTTATGCTACAATTTACACCTTTTCTAAGATGCCGAGTTAACTAATGAATGCAATCATTTTAATTAAGTGTGGCTCTCCGGTATCCATTACTTCCACAATGTGGCTCTGGAGCCACAACCATTGCTACCCTTATAATTATTACAAGAGGCAATAAAAATCATTCTGTGTTAATAACACTAATGAAAACGAGTGAAAATGATTAAATTACGCTTGTAACTTTTCTTTCTAATGTATCAAACATCAATGCATATTTTATTTCTTAAATACAGTCAGACGTATGCCAGCCGAATTGAATTGACACATGTATTTGTAAGAGAATTATCAAGACAGAAAAATTACTTGCGCAACTTTTCGCTTCTTCTGTTGCGTTTACTATACAGAAGTAGCGAAAGCAAATCTTAATTACTTCATTTCCAATTTTAAAACAGACTTTCATATTCTGCTGGTAAAATCACTTATTAAAAATCATAAGTGACAGAGTAATTACTCCGACTCCCCGTTGGGTTTCACATATTTTAATGAGCTCTGTTGCGACACCACTGATGCGTAAAGTAGTCGACAAAGGTGTACCGCTAATTAGTACTCAAAATCTTTGACACGGCTTTTGTCTTAGTCTGTGTTTAAAATAGTAACTTGTTTATTGTTATGATGATTATTATTCTTGTAATTTGTGGCTTCATTGTATCTTGTCTGATTTTTCATCTGAAAGTGAAATATACTTTGTAAGTTTCATCACGTGTTTATAGCGTCTCTCTCTCTGTTTATTTTTTCTGGGGCGGGGCCAGGGACATCTTAAGACTTCTTTAGACCCAGGGCCCTTACGCAAATGTAGGCCCTAATTATGGCCTTACAAGTAGAAACAGCACACGTAGACAAAAACTCGTATAAACAATAACCCAAACAAATAAATTAGCATGATTTACAATCGGATAAACCAGCTCGACTGACTGCTGCCTTTTGACTGAATGAGTAATGATGGTGTACGGTGATAGGGCCAGGCCTATTCATGAACAATGGTCACCACATATACCCAGTGCTCATATCGTCCGAAATTCCCAGTCTTTCGAAAAATGCAACCGGAAAAAACATTTGACCATTGAAAATATTCGAATCGTGATCTTGTTAAGGATTAGTCAAGAGCGATACGAGGACCCCATTGTGGTCGAGGCCCTGGGCCCGGGCCTAGTTGGCCCATGCTTTAAGACATCCCGGGGTGGGGCAGAGACTTCAGTGTTAAAGAAAAGATATAATTTAATTGTGTAAATTGTAATATTGTACTAGTAGGAATGTCTTATACACAAGGCATGGGCCAACTGGGCCCAGGGCCTTGACCTCCCCCCGGGGGGTCATAATAAAATCATGTTCCGAAAAGTTAAATCGTCAAATGTTATTTCCGGGTGTATTCTCAGAAAAAACTGAGAATTTCCAAACATATGCCAACTGGCAACATAGTAAGACTGCATTGTTATGTAGTGTTCATTTCTCGGCCTAGGCTTACTTCTATACACCAACATTCAGTAGCGTACACAGACCTCTCTTAAAGGGATTACATTTTAAAAAATACAAATACGAAAGCACCGAAGGGGATCTATGGTAAAAATTAAAAGTTCGCTTACGGAGGAGAGAGTGGGGTTGAATCCCCCAACTCCATCCTTATGTACACCGCTGCCATCATTACTCATAAAATCGAAAGGCTGCAGTCGATCGAATGGATTTGTGTGAGTTTGAGTAACACACATTTGTTTGTTATGGATTATCGTTTGTTCGAATATTTGACAATGTTTACTATATGCTGTCTACTTAAAAGGGTCGCACATTTGGGGCCTACTTTTACCTAGGGGCCCAAAGCCTCTAGAAGTCTTAAGACATCAATGTGTACAAGAATTGAGAGTTATGATACATATAGTTCTAAATACATAACGAATGTGTTCTAAATATAGGTAGTTACCTAATGAAGTCAGTATGAAAGTAAATCCATTTGATGACTTTCCAATGATAAATTCTTGTTATTAATTCGATACAGTAGTAATTTTTTTTTTATCAGCTGATCCTTCAACGAATTAGATAGGGAAATAAAACGTCAGAAAAAAAACCCCAGAAAATAGAAACAGAATTATTTTCCTCTTGTAAAATATGTAACAAGGTGATCAAGACATCGATCAACACGTTACATACAGACCACGTTAAGGTCTTTGAAATGAGCCCTATCTATTTTCCCTCATTTCCTTTATAAATCAGTGTGAAAGCATTTTCGTTATCAGTCAGTCAATCTTTCTATTAATTAGATGAGGGTTGACGATGGTAAAAGTGAAAGAAACGAACCTATTTTCTTAGATGGACTCTTTATCTCTCTATTTTCTTCAAGTATAATATGTTTAATAGGTTAAGTTAAGATATTGATGGTGAGCGATTGAACATTGGCGAACTATCGCCAAGAAACTGACTACGCGGGGTTATTATTTCACGTTGCTTCTTGTGAACGTTATCCGTAATTACTCTCAGATTTATTTCTAGTGCCTAAAAGTTCGCCAACGCCTGATAGTATATAAAATTGATTTCAACTGAAACCAGTTGATTTTTTTTTTTTGAAAAACATTTAAAAAAAGTAAAATACTTATCTTTTTCTAAATCTCCTGTATTTTTATTATATCTTTAAAGCATTTAATTTTAACAAAGGGCAATAATCAATCGAACAAAGTCACTCAAATATCTACTGATATGAGGTTGTACCTCGAAAGAGCTGGGTACGCAAGCCATCCACCCAACGATATTATAATATTCATATGCGCTTCTTAGTGTATTAAATATTAATTGATAAACAGTACTTAAAATTCATTATAGTGATGCTTACATATATTTAAAACGTAACGATTTTCTTTTAAA
>BMAV01021668.1:78890-91221 GCA_019973955.1 Trichonephila inaurata madagascariensis
GAGATTTAAGGTATCAATAATGTTTATTTTTATTGTCTAGTCCAGAATTTTGTTTGTATTTTTTAGTTTCAAACACGTATTCGTGACCGATTCGTAGAAACTGATGGAACATACTTATTTTCATTCTTAAAGTAATGGAATATTTTAGAATTCTTTGTTACCCCTTTAAAGATTGCTGCACTGCACTAGTACAGTTTGTGCGTTTTTTTTTATATTTGATTTTTGTGTAATGCATTTAATTCTCTGTCGACATCAACTGCTGATAAATGGATTAATATAAATCGATGCATTTAAATTAATTAACCCATTGAAGGAAATTAGCGATTTTCAGCGTTAAGATGTATGATTTTTTTTTTTTTTGTGCTTCAAATACAGTCGGGCATCCATTTTATGAACCTCTAGTTTGCGGATATATCCAAAAATTACGAACTTTCCACTTGAACCATGTGCGCAATACATTTTGGTAATGAATTTCTATTCAACGAATTTTCCACATAACGAACACTTTTTTCGGGATTTAGCAGCTTCGTTAAATAGAGGTCTGACTGCATATTTTTATACGGAGTTGTGTGTGTGCGCGTTTTTAATAAAAGGATTTTGTGTTACTCATATTAATATTAGCTTTGGGAAAAGTGAATAGAAAAAAATATAAATATGTTTAATTCACATCAAAGACATCATTTTTTTGACATTCAAGTAATCTCTATTGATAAAAGTTGTATTTAAATGTGTAGCCACCCACATATCTGATGTGGATTATGATGATATTAATCCTCGATCATTTATACGCTGTGAGACTCATGAACCATTAAATCAAACTCTGAAAAACTTTATACATTAAATTTATTAACGTTAAAAGAGTTAAATTTTCCAAATTTAAACATATTAATCCAAAATTCAATAGCGCTAACATCTTAAGAAACAGTTATAATAGTAATTCCTCAAACCCTTGAATAAGCAGATCACATGCATTTATATATTAAGAGAAGAACTGGTGTGTGCCCATAAAAGAGAAGAACTTTATGCAAAGCTTTATGTAAATGAGATGCAGCACGTACGATAGTGGTATTATTAAATAGCAGCTCGATCTGCTTATACTTCGCCTAGAGGAAATTCCAGGTGAGATAGAAAATCGAGGTAAAAACAGGTTAAAGGTTTATTTCCAACAATATCGGTATGCAAGGAGTGTGAACCATGGTTTCGAGTTTGAGTCGACCGAGAAATTAATTATTAATCCCCACAAAATATTATTTAGTCCTCGCGTATAGCAGCATTTCTCAAACTGTGGAGCGCGACAACTCTACAAGGGAGCCGCGAAAAGTCGAAAACAAAAGATTATTTTTAAAAAAATTATTAATTTACTGAAAATGAACAAACAAAATACATTCTGGCATAATAAATAAGATATATTACACTTGTAAATGTATTAGTGCTTCATAATGTATTTTATAATTAATTTAACAATATTAAGTTAAGAACAAGTTGAATAATTATCAGTGACCCCATGGGCTTTTCATATATATAATTAAAAACAAAAATTAACACTTATCTTGATGATTTGTACGGTTTATAATTAATCCCTTAAAAAAAACTGCCGATTAAAAGTTACGCGATTCTCTTCCCAATACCAATCGTTTTCCACATAGGAGCGCGTATGTGATGTGTTGGGGCGGGGGAGAAATTAAGAAGTAAAAAAATAATCTGAAATAAGTAAATCCTTTGCAAATATTGTCAAGATCCTTTTACTGCATTCCAAAGCCTTTGGAATAATTTTATGGACAGAAGTGCTAAGAAAAGACCGTACTTCAGAAAGACGTGTATATGCGTCTGGGGAAATAAAGGCTTTGGGGCTTCGCTAGACGTTTACGTGTATACACCAGGGGCACTTAAGAGGTTAAAGTCGTATCGTAGTTTTAGTGTCAAAGTTATCGAGTTCAATACGTTTTCATTGTATGAAGGGGGCGCGATGAAAATTATGATTGAGTATTGAGTCGCGAATATTGCAACTTTGAGAAGCACTGGCGTGTAGTGATGCGGAAATTTAGTAAGTGAACCATCAGGTCACATGTCGTTTTCAACCCTCTATCTATAGCCAAACTTTGCAAAGATTGTTTCTGATAAATTTATTTCATCGATGATTAACACAAAATAAAATGAAAGAGATAAAAAATGATTCACTCCATTGTTTTAGCAACAGCATTATTTTTACTGTGCAAGTTTCGGTGACAGAAACATTCGTCACCCGTTTCCTCACCAACCGAAAAGAACTTGGAACAGAGCAACGCCTTCTGATCACCCAAAGACACACCTAACCCCAACGAAACAATGCGCCGAGCATGAGCTATTTCTCTGGTTATCCGTAACCATGGCAACGGATAAGGCGGGCTCCTGGCGATCATTAGAAGTTAATTATAGAGTAAGCTCGCTGGAAAGCGCTTCTGCTGGCTGTGGCTTTTTGATGGGTCCGTGTTCTGCCCTTTCTAATTTACCTGCTGCTCTTCAGTTGGTAGTCTCTTTTTTTCTTTCTGCTGGGTGAAGAGGGAAGTAAAGTTTTAAATTTCATTTGCGCGTGAGTGATGATGGGTTTTAAGAGGCCCCGTAGAGGGGTGTTTTTGTTAATTGTTATTAATGTTGGATGGGATGGTGGTAGTGTTTGAAGGTTTTGTGTGTCAGAGTGTTGCTCGAAGTGAATAAGTTTTAGGTTTGGTTTTATTGTTACGGAAAAATGACTGGATTTGTTTCTCTCCCTTTTTTTGAAAGAAAATATGAAAATAAATAAAAATATGCCAGTGAACTGATAAGAAGTCATCTGTTTTTGCCAAACATCATAGTTTCATTCCTTTTTGTGTCTCTAAATCTTTTACGGTATTGTACTAAAATTCAAAGTTAACGGAAAATATTTCTGGCGAAGGTTAATTTTCGTATTTATCAGTACGACATTATATATTTTGATCAGGTGACCCTTCATTACAAAAAATATAGTTAAATATTGTAATCTTTTGGATATTTTGCGATCTTTTTTCAATTCCTACTATTAGTTCACAATCTCCCTATATCTATACATATTGTTCGAATTTTCAATCGTTATTAAAATACTATCTATTCATCCATTCAAGTTCAAATAAATTTTTTTAAACTTGGTAGTGGACACTTCAAACTTTTTTTTAAATGTTAATTCATTAATTAAATTAAAAATATGAATAAAAATAGTAACAAACAAAAATAATAGTCCAACAGCTTATATAGAAAGGAAAAACATTCTTTGTGTTCCTGTAGCGCAATGTATAGCGCGTTGGACTTCTAATCCAAAGGTCGTGGTTTCGAATCCCACCTGTGATGGCCTAATTTCTGAGAATGGGGTTTCTTTTTTACTATACTATTTTATAAGAATAATTAAATTTAATGAATGAATAAATAGTAACAAACAAACAAACAAAAAATAATCCAACACTCTATATAGAAAGGAAACTGTAAAATTGCGAGAGGAAAATCGCTTTCTATTTTGTCACTTAATAGTGTGAGTCTGTCATATGTATATACATATTTATATTAATTGTAACTATTTAATAAAAAATAACCAAAATAAAAAAATTCTTTGTTGACCTAAGTAGGAATTGATTCAAAATTTTTTTTTTAATATTACTTTATTTTATGATTATAGAATCAAATCTGTAGTTCATTTTAGCAGAATTTATTTTTTGCTTTAGTGGCACCCGAAGAAGCTAAACACAAATAGCATTTGAATTTAATTACTTTTCTGGATTTTATGGGACATTTGTTGTTTAAAAAAGAATTGTGTGCGTTTTTCAACTTCTTCCATTTGTTTTTTAATCTTGACTGAGCTAGTTTTTTTGGAATATGTTATTCTTTTGAAAATCGGATCAACGAGCTTCACTTATTTTAGGTTCCTCAATGGATTGACATGGTGCATGTTAGGTCGAAATAAGCCTTAAAAAAATTGTAATGGCTTGGTACTGTAGTCAGTAAAGATAATCGGTAAAGAGAGAGATTATCGGCTCAAATTTTGTCCTTCCTTTTTACCTATGCTTCAGAATTCGGAGACCTGTTTTAAGGTTGTCCTCGACGTAACATTAAAAAATAGGACCTATATTTGGATTACGAATAAAAATTATTCCGGCATTAATATTATATTCTGGCTTCACTATCCTACAAAGCAGCATGTTTTGTCATACTGCTCATTTTTGTCTAAGTTCAATTGCGCACGCAGGAATTTTTCAGGGGTGTGGGTGGGGGGGGGGGCTCCAGGGTCGAAAGTCCGCCATTCTTGTATCATGCTCCTTTTGATTTTGTCAATTTTCGGGAACAAAAAAACAGTAAAAAACTAATTATTGAATTAATAGTTAGCATTAATTAATAAAATTAATCAATAACAAATATTTAATTAAAGTTTACGTACTGTATACTTAGAATTATAATCGGGAAAAAAATAAAGGGCTTTGGGGGTGGAATCCGAAATGCCTTTCGCTCCCCCCCCCCTCCTATACCATAATGCTAAATGAGTTATCCCTTTATTTATGGAATATTTTGAAACTTTAATATCACTATGTGTTATAAACATGTGTATGAGAATTACAATGTTGCAAACTTTCATGAAAATTGAGACATTTATCTTTCTGAAAATAGAGAGTTCGCATTTAGTTCAAGTTATCGTACATGTGGCGAAGACAATCCATAAATAGTTTTCCATGTACATCTTGCAGTACCGTTCAATTCTAATCAAATCTCAAGTATCCCAGAAGAATGTTAGTTGGTATTCTGTTTTTCGTAGTGGTGTTTTGGAAGATGTTTCAATTTCTGGGTCATAGTGCTGTTTATGTAGCTTTTGAGCAATATATGCCAGCACAGTATTGTTGAAATTTCTCTTCCGATATCGCAACGAGGCACTCGTCTCCAAAATCGAATCACGTGATTTCCTCATCCATTCTGTGTCCGAACCTCGTGCCTGCCCCGATTTTGCACTGGTTCTGAGTCCATAAAACGGAAGTGAAGAAATTTGGTGACGAGTAGTTCCCATTTCCTTTCCGCAAATCCCCCTCCCCTTTTATTTTTTCTTTCGATCTTGTGTGTTTGGTATGCATACCGCGCACGCCGAATCCGCTCGATAATCGGAGTGAGTGAGAAAACAATGCGATGTGTTTTTGTTATGTTCTTTTGCGTCACACTGGCATGTGTTGGTTGTATTCGAATTCTTGTATTGTTAAACTGCGTGAGATAAATAATGGGTTTGACTTTTGCTGGTGATGCGTTTTTCGAGATTTTGTACACTCTGTTCAAAGCTCTGTCGTTTATTTATTTTTTATTTTTTGAAAGTATATTTGTATAGAAGTTTTGTTTTTCATTTATGAAACTTTTCAAACTTTATTTATTTATTTTTGCAAAACTTTTTAACCGGTTTCTTTGCTGGTCTGATGGGTGAATTAAGAATTTTGTAACTTTTGAATCGCTCTCAAACTTACAGGCCGAAATACCATTACAGACGGGTCTTACGGAATAAGTACTTCTTTAAGTGAGTTCTGATTGAGGTTCCAAGTTAACGTGTGATGTTATGTAGAAATTAGAAGAGAAAGACAATTTTTGTGTAGCATCCATAGTGATAGATCAAATGCAACTTCAACTAAACGAATTTAAAGCGAATCTACTATCGTAATAAAATTCATTAATGTTGCAGATTTTCTTACATTATGTGTAAAATTTTTAGCTGATTTAAAAATTAATTTTTTTTTTGTACAAAAAGCATATTTTTCTTTTTCTTTTAACTATCTTAGTAATTAAGATCGTAAGTTTTGCGGCTTGCATTATACATCAGAACATCTTTCTGACCAATGAAGGGTATCGGGGCTTTAAATTATAATGAATTGTATGGAAAAATATGCCGTAAATGAGTATATTCGCAGTGGAATGTAAAATAATAGATAAATAAAAGAGTACAAAATGGGGTATATTTTCAGAAAAAATGGAGAAACTAAAGGGTGTGAATGCGGAAGGAGAGAAGTATATTTTTAGAAATCATTTTTGTGTATTGTGTTGAAACAGTAATATGGTTTCATTTTTAAAGAAGACCTTAAAATTTCGTAAGAATTGTAAATCCAGTATGTTTTGTGGTGAAATTCAAGCTATAATATAGAGGCTTGTAATAAAGTATGTAAAAGTAAAAGTTGCAAAATATGTCACAAAAACATTAATCATATTTAATTTACGCTAGGAATTGTCAAATGACATTTTTTTCAAGAGAACAACTCTGGTGGGAATGAAATGAAGAATGTACGACTTGTGCTTTCTGAAGGTGCCTTTTAGTAGCATGCAAATTGAAATCATGTAAAACTAGACAATATTTGTTTCATTCAGCTATCATAAAGGAAGATATACCGTATTTTCTCTAATCTAAGCCTCACTCCCTCCCCCCACGCACACACACAATGTTTATGCTTTTGAAAATCGAGTGCGGCTTAGAATCGAAAGGGAAAAAATTCGTTGGATGGGGCAATTAGAACAATTACAGGTTCATGTATGTATTTAAAATATAATACTGGTAAAATAACGAATTGTTCACTTCTTATTAGTTCTCATGTTAAATTTATTTTAATTTAGTAGAACTGGGGTATCGATAAACCATTTTACAC
The DNA here is from genome assembly GCA_019973955.1 of Trichonephila inaurata madagascariensis. Classification (NCBI taxonomy): domain Eukaryota; kingdom Metazoa; phylum Arthropoda; class Arachnida; order Araneae; family Nephilidae; genus Trichonephila; species Trichonephila inaurata. The sequence continues at coordinate 85,532 of BMAV01021668.1, forward strand.
TGTTTTTCATTTTTCACAAAAACTTGTCGAGAATATGGGGTGTGGCTTAGAGTCGATGACGGCTTAAATTCGAAAAGATACGGTAGTTAAGCCCCTTCTCATTTAGGCTACATATTCAGGTAAATACGACATAATTTGCATTTTTTAAAATTTTTATTCATTTATTTTTTATTTTAATGAAACTTAGGCTCGGTAGTTCTAATCAAGGGGGAAAATTGAACTATTATTACCTTTTCTACGAGATAAAGCCTTTTTTTTTTAAAGCATATATTATAAAATTTTTTTTTTTTTTTTTTTTGTCCCGCACATTTTTGCATTTTAAGCATCTGTTTGGAATATGCTTTAATTTCATTTCCACATGTACTTTTCCAAAAAAAAAAAAAAAATACCCCGTTTTTTTTGTGTACTAGCTTCAGGCGTGTGCTAGCTGCACACTACGAGAAATGATATTACTCATTATGGAGGAGGAAACTCATTCTCCAAGTTTATGGGGAAGTCGCAAGCGCTAAAAGCCTCCCCAGAGTGTAGGATATAAATAACGGAAGCCCATTTCCGTGTACCGTCTACCGATAAGAACCTGAGCGTCAGTGATAAGAATGAAAATTTGTCAATTACTTTCGTCTTTTCCATGCTGTTATTCAAAATAAACTTCATTGCATCGAGCTTCGCTGCTTGTTGCAACCCGGATTTTGCTGTGAAGGGAAATGTATAACATTTTGCAAAAACGTGTCTCGCATGCAAATGGACCAGCTGATGGCAACCTGTAATGCTGAATTCTGTTTATTACGAATTCGTACCTCGAACTAGTATAATAATAACAGACCTAGAGTTCTATAGTAGTTAAAAGCTATCTTCGCCAAATGCCAAAGCGCACGAACATATTTTCAGCGAGTACATGTTTTTGTTTGTTTTATCCAGTATTTTTAAAATTGAGGAACATTCCAAAAATACGCAATTCTTAATATGAATACGTTTTAACTTAATAATACAGACATGATATGCCCTTCGAGCCAGATAGCCCCCCCCCCGTTCCCTTATATATATACTGTCCCGCTCACTAGAGGTTTTAAAGCAATATTCCCTGTTTTTGTATTTGCAAAATGTAGGTGAGAGAATTTACATCGAAATTGATTTAAAACTTTCGCTACTATTTGCATGAAATTATTTAAATGTACTTTGTTTTTATATTTATTTATAAAAAAGGATTTATTTTATATATTAGTTTAATTTTAAAAATGAAGAGCAATAACTTCATTTACGACATTAGTAAAAAAAGTAGTATATACAAAATATCAATAAAGTAGTTTCAAAATATACTAGATTTAATCTTGTTCTATTCAGCAACATATTGATTGGCCTGCCAAACATCTCCCCCCCTTGATTGGGCTCCCCTTCTTAACCCCCCCCCCCCCCCCATTGGGCCCTCCTCCTCTATCGTTTTATTCATGATATTCTGTGCTTTGAATGCTAACAATCGATTACAATGTTAGATTTTTCATTATCTTAATTGTAATAGTTTATTTCGTTCAAAATATTGGAAAATTTCAGGCGAATATAAATTTATTTTTAAACCATATTTATTTTCTTTGACTCCTCCCCCTTACAAAACTAGTGTTTTTTTTTAAGTAGCATGGAATGCAACCCTTAATCAAGTTGCATAAATTTCGCTTAATAAGCGCTGACAAATATCGAGTGAAACCTCACAGAAATAAAATATGCAATTTTGAATTTTGTGACAAATTAGAAAAACTTATCCTGCTGAAGGTTAATAAAAATATTACTATTTTTTGTATAAAAGTAATCATCCAAGATCTTAGAATATTGTATTGTGGACTATTTTAAAATATTCCTTATCAAAATAAATAAAAACGCTTCAAATCTAATACTTTTCTAATATGTATAAAGAATGTTTATAATTTGTCTTTGATTATCCCTGCGTTAACATTTCTTTTGATTTAACTTTTTATTAGAGGCTATATATGCGCGTGTATACAAATAAATATATGCCCATAATGAATTTTTTTTAATAGAACGGTATAGTTATCAAATTGATCTCTTACTCCGCGTTATGTACTATTATAACAGAAGCTTTTAAAAGTTTAAATAAATTAAAGGGTGTTTTTTTTTTCTGCACTTATAACGTAAAATGTGCCTATCCTGAGTGGTCAAAAATTCATTACAAACTACATAAGAACAAAAAAATTTGAAGGAGCCAATAAAAAAACTGTTCTGTGCACACTGTTATATTACAATTTGATTAAGGTATCCGACTACGTATAAATGGATAATATTTGTGATATTTAGTGTCCCTTAGATTAGAAAAATGTATATAAAATCGTTTTAAGAATAGTATTACAATAAAGAAATGATTTAAGTACAATAATTTGACAAAAAATGAACATAGAATGACCACTTTTCAAAATATTCTCCTTTTGTGAAAAATACTTCTATTATATAATAATATTTTGCCTGTTTATAACTCAGACCTCTCGACAGAGGCTCAACTAGAATGTTTGAAATATATCTTAGAAGTGGGTTTATATCCCTGTTTTACGATAACAAAGGGGAGAAATTTTAAGAAAAAAACGCCAATAATTATATATATATTTGAATTAGTTGTAACTCTGAAAATAATGTGAATTTTTCCAACATTCTAGTTGAGCCTCTGTGCAGAGGTCTGAGCTATATACAGGCAAAATATTATTATAATAGAAGCATTTTTCACGAAAGGAGAACATTTTGAAAAAAGGTTATTCTAAGTTAATTTTTAGCCGAAATATATATATTGTATTTAAATAATTTTTTTTTTATCAAAATGTCCTTAAAACAATTTTATACATGTATTCTAATCTAAGTGACACTAAATACCATGAAAATTATCCATTTATGAGCCTTTTTTAAAATCACGGTTTCGAACGTAGTCGGATACCTTAAATCTTGCTTTCGACTCTTCTCTTATATCCGTAATTAATATTGAGAAAGTTTCAAAAACTAGTAATTTATTTTAAAATGTAGCTAAAGACATGCTTTAATGATATCAATGTACAGAGTTAAAAAATCGAATTTAAAACAAATCCCAAATTTTAAACAGAACATTTTGGAGATCAATCGAGAATTTAAACACACACAGTATTTACTTTAACCATTTTTTTTGTTAGTAGTTGCTGACACAACACCTTATTACCAACCAATCTCTTTATCGATGCTGTATCAACCATTGTCCTTTATTGGTTAAAAAGAAACCTATTTCAGGTTCAAAAAGATTGATAAGGTGCTATCTTGAGTCCAAGGTTGACTTGTTGCAGCTGGGGGTATGCGTGGAACACTTGGCCCTCTCGGCCCTTGATCTCCTGTATAAAGGGTTATTGACTTGTTGAAAAAGACCCCACCCCCTCTCACTCACATACATCTAGAGTAAACATCATGAATTAGAACTTTTGAATGATTTTAAGAACTTTTAAATATTGCTACCACAATTCCAGTCAAAATATCCATTATTTGTTCATAGTTTGATATTTAAACTCGGGTCTTTTTTTTATTTTATTTAGAAATAAAGTTACGTCTTTTTTATCCTACTGGATCGTGAAATTTTGGATTTGAACATGTATTTCTTGTAACGTTTTCACAAAATCGATATTTTTTTTAATACTCTGGAGGGGGGGGGGATCGTCTAACGGTAGATCAACCCCCATTGTACAAATTTTCAAATACGCATTTGTGATGCAATGTGTTAATCTTCGAGCTTGAAGTGGTTGATTGAACTGAAAATAGCACCTTATTGCTTATTGGTAACCATAATATTGGACTGGATTTGCGGTCTTTTTATTATTGTTCTCGCGTGTGAGATAAATAAATTTATTACATCATCACGAAAACCTTTTTTTATGTATAGGGAAATAATTTCTGTTATACTACAAAACCTAATATCTTAAAATTTTGTGTTTTAACATTACTGTACAGAGGAAATTGCAATAACTTTTGAAAAAAAATTCCGTTTTTTTTGGGGTTTTTTTCCCCTTTTGAATTTTCCATAATTTCATAGATTAGAAACCTATTACCAACATAATGTTTTATTTCCCACTGAGAATGTAGTTAAATAAGTATAAGCTAATAAGTAAATAAGTATTAAGTGCAAGTTAATAAGCAAGTATTAAGTGCAAGTTAATAAGTAATTTATTAAATGCAAGTTAATAAGTACCGTAAAGTCCGGCGTATAACGCGCACCCCTTTTTTACGAAGAAATCTGAAATGTGCGTCTGCAATGCTGTTATGTTTAGAAGCAATTTATTCGAAATATTTTCCTAAGGTTTGGCTAAAATCATATACTTTTAGAACTGCAACCTATTAAGTTCATTAAGAATGCCATGTCTTTTAAATAAATAGTATTTCGAATATGTAGAAGTCTAATTTTTTTATGCTCATTTTTTAAAAATTTTTTAAAGCACTCGTTTTTATAACCGCGCACCCGTAAATTTCGATCTTATTTTTCGTGTTAAAAGTGCTCGTTATACGCCGGATTTTACGGTAATTAAGAGTTGAAATAAGTATGAACTAAATAAGTAATTAAGCCTTGAAAAAAATGTTAATTTATTATTTTTTTTCTTTTGATGTACTATAATGTGCGGAAATGCTTAAATTCTTACTAATTTTTTTATGTATCACAAGCGCTTAACAGGAAACAAAAGCAACCCTGTGATTCCCCATTCTTTTTTGAGGGTGGGTGGGGTATTCTCCTTTCAAAGCCTTATAAAAAAAATTAAATATGTATTTGAAAACAAAATTTAAGTAATTTCAAGAAATTTCCAACGCGCGCGAGAGTGTATTGATGCCATTAAAATTAATAGATTTTTCCTTCATTTTTCAGATTGCTACTATCTGGGGGCGTACTTTTTGGAGGTGGGCTCACAATGCACCGCACCACCCGCCTTAAAGTAACAGACATCAATCAACATTTTACCTGTGTACTCTGTGATGGATATTTTGTCGATGCCACCACCATTGTCGAATGTTTACACTCTTGTAAGTACAATTCACTTTGTAAAGGAATAATACCGCTTTGTAATTCATGTAATAGCGTCCTGAATTCTCTCTTTTTTCCCCATTCTTCCTCAGGAGCTTAGTTTTTTAGGTGGGGCATGGGATTTATATGTATACGACTTTGAATTACTTTTTTTTTCTTTCTTGCGGGGCTTGAAAGATACCATTATGGACAATAACTTTTTAACTTGATGCTCTTGGTTTTGTTAACCATATGCAAATATATAAAAGTTAAGGTAGATGTTGGTGGTCCGATATATACTTTTCATGAAAATCGTATAAAACTTTCTAAACTTTTTTTAAATCATTAGATTTTATTATTATTTTACTAAAAATACTAATACTTTCTTTAGCCGTCTTTCTGAATGGCATCATTAAATGCCTAGTTCGTGCTTTATCTTTGGTTAGTAGGGAGTATGTGTTCTGGAGGAAATTCCTAGCCATCAGTCTTTGCTTTGACGCATTTTTTTTTTCAATTCCTACTATTAGCTCGCACTGTCTATATATTTATTTATTTATATATTTGTATATTTATTTATTTATCTTGGTGGAGTTTTCGATCGTTCATGAAATACATTTTAAAGCGCTGAATTGAGCTGAAATTTTATATACAGGATCATTTTGGATGACAATACAATAATTTAATTATAATT
>BMAV01021668.1:167795-178779 GCA_019973955.1 Trichonephila inaurata madagascariensis
AAAAAAAAAAAAAAAAAAAAAAAAATCATGCATATAATAAACCTCACTTATCTCATGAAGGCGAGCAAATTGTGAAATGTTTTAAGGTATTATCTGCAATGTAGAGTTCGAAGAGATGAAGGAGTTCCCTGTCCTATTAAAAGCTCACTCAGTAGGTTTACCTCATGACACATCTACACTTATAAAGTCGAAAATAATGAGTTCTAAAGATCTCTGTCAAAATTTGTTTATCAAAAGAAAAATCATATCTTAATTATTAAAAACAATTTCTTTTCGATTGTTGAAATAACTTGATAATTTGGGAGTTTCGTCGCTAATTAGGAAATTTGCCTCTATTTTGAATTAGGAAAAAGAAAAAAAATCGCTAAATCTTGAAATTCGTTAAATTGGGGTCCGTCTGGGTATATATTAAGCCGCTAATGTTACTTAAAATATTTTAATAATTTTAATTAACTATATTTTAGAGTAAGGGATTATTCTGAAGTTTATTTTAGCATATACACAATTTTAATTCATTATATAAAATTATTATTTACTATAATATTATTTTTAAATTTATTTTTAATTATGTACTATCCAAAAAGAATTAAGGTATTTAAAAATTAAAGTGGCATACATAAAGCCAGAATTTGGAAGCTCAAACCTTCGTCATAGACCAACACATTTTTAATTTTAGCATAGATACCCCTCACAGAACCTTCATCGATGTGTTTTTTAGTAAATAATCCACCCTATAAAAGAGTTACGTGTGCACCTCCAAAAAGGTTAGCAATTTATAGATATACATTTTTTATGGAATGCTGGAATTTTAACTTTCGCATTACTTGGCTGATATCAGTATAATGAAAAACATACTTTAAACCAAATACTAAGTAAAATACGTAAATAATTTTTTTATGCAGCATACAACGTTTTTAAGCACTATGCAATATGTGCATATTTAATCAGTTGAATTTTTATTAAGTAATTCTGCTGTAGCCGCGCGTTTGAATTTTACCTTGCTATCTACTAAAAATTGCATTATAATTTTTCTATTGAAACTTTTTAACTTTACTCTGATCTTTTAACGGTATAATTTAATAACATAAAGTCCTATATTTGTACAAAAAAATAAATGCAGAAATTGCAATTTTTTCTTTTCTATAGAAATTTGATTCTAATAAAATAGTTTAAAAAAATAAAACATTCTTGTGTGTTTGTGTGTGTTACATGTTATATTTCTCATTTATAACTAACAACAAATGCGCAAAAAAGTAAGTAAACATTTATAAACCTTCCTTCTTAAATTCCATTAAAGTTATAAATACGCAATATAAAAAATTTTCATATTCAAAGAAAAAAAATATTTGATAATTTTTATATTTATAGCTTATCAAAAAATGAATTACTATATGCTTAAAACGTATTTTAAAAGGATGGATTAAAAATGCTTTTAAAAAATATGTAGTAATATACACAAATTGACATAAAAATTTGCGCACCAAAAAAGAGTTGCCTGATTATAACAAAATTTTACATACGTAAGTGCAACGTTAATGTAAGTACGTGGTTACAAAATCGAACTAATCTAAGCATTTATTGTAGAAAAGATTACAAATGAATGACGATTTCCGCATCTTATTGGGCCACCTATAGTGTGAATGTAGGGTGTGATATGGTCAGGCATTGAGGCTTACAGTCCCGTATAATGTCCTGCCACAACTCATTATACACTTGCTTTAAACACACCTTTAACTTAACCAAATTCTTACAGTGACCAACTTGACCTGTAAAACAACGTAGGGATCGAGCAGGAAAGGGTGGAAATATGTTGGGGTGGGGTAGTTCTTTGAAACTCTTAATATGTGAGAACGATCATTGTTCTGTTGAAAAATGACTCGAGAGCAATACCATAAATGGTAACACACAACGAACTTACCTCTGGACTGTCATGGTGCCTCGGAGTTATTAACACTAGAACTTCCGCGCGCGCGAGAATTCTTTTACCCTTAAGCATCCACCAGTGTCATTTGAACACCGCGAAATAAAATACGTAAGATAATTTTTTGAACTATATAATTACAGGAATAATGTTCCGTAGGGTTTAGTTTTAAAAAACATTTGGTATTATTCCATGTATAATTACAATATATTATAACCCTTTATATTATAAAAGTATACGTTGAAATTATGTTTCACGAAGCTTTTTGGACCAATACTTTATCGCAAAACATTTCAAGTCGCAAATCTGCCAGAAACATTATGATTATGTGGTATACATTCTGTGCCTTCCCTATCGAATCCCTATCTGCAATAGTATCAATTACATCTACTTATGTCTTCATCGGAAGCTAAATTAGAGCCAATTCATTCTCTCTCAGCAAGCTCTCGCAACAAATTAGCAATTCCTCAGAGGTGAGACCATTTCTAAAAGCCATCGCGTTTCATGGTATTTACTCTGCACTAAATTCGAAAATCAAATGAATTTTTCTTTTATGAGCAGATAATCAAATGCCATATACCGATACACTTAGATTCAGAAATTTTAGAAAAATAATATTATTTTCCGCTGTTGCCCAAGAGCACCGCCTTCAAGGTCAAATAAATGTGAAAAAAACCCTTGGGAAGATTGTTTTAAGATTAGTAATGATGAACGACACATTTATTTATGATGATAAAGTTATCTTGGTGGTCGAAATCACACCAGTGGACATTCTAGGTATTTTTAGATGTAAAATTCATCCTAATTAACCTAGAACAAATTGTTCACCACCATCAATTAAAAAATTCAATTTCCTTGTAAAAATGCGGAAAGGAGAACAAACTGAACAGACTCCGGTGTCAAATTAAAACCGAGGGATGCTCTAGTGTTAAAGGATATCCATGTGCCGTATATTATTGCACCCTATGCCAGTGTTTCCCAAAATGGGGTTCGCATACTTCCAGTGGTACTGGAAGAATTTGGTGGTTCTAAGCGTTACATCGGAATTTGGTGGGTATATACACTGCACAGTGCTTAGCTGCGCCTAATTCTACGTTCTCATGGGTTGAATAAAGACAGACTCGTGAGGCGTGATATGGTCCGGCGTGACAAAGCGGGAATATACCACACTTTGTTACAGAGACAACTTACCCTTTTATGCAGGAAAACTAGTTATTTATTTCAAATCCAAAACGTTTAGTTGAAAATAAAGTGAATTATGACACACAAATATAATATATATATATATATAAGACGCATTTGATGTCTGTCTGTTTGTCCGTTCCCTTATAACTCAAGATCCAGACAACCAAATAGCGTGAAATTTGGTACACGTACACAAAATTACATGGGGAAGGTTCTTAAACAGGTTTAGTTCCATCCCAACCTCACTCTGGCCTTCTCCAGCCAAAAGTAGTGTTCCATGTACCTGTTCTTGGCCGTGTAATAATGAACCAAAAAAAGGAAATCATGCAAGCTGGACCATTTCCTCAGAAATTTTGACATAACGTTGCATTTGAATCCGAACGGGCTCTTATGTACTTATTATTTCATTATTCTTTCTAAAATTTTTAAAACTTGTTCTTTAAGTGATTTTTCGGTGTTTTGACGTCATATGATGTCACGTTTCTCACTAAGTGGAAAATTTATACTTTACACGCAGTTTGTCAAGATTATTACATATTTTTACTATAGCTATGTTTATCGTTTGGAATATTTATCCCACTTTTCTATTCTATGATATTTAATTATAGGATTATTTTTCGAATGAATCCTTTTTTTAAGGAGTATTCTTTTAACAACTAAAATTTTGTTTTGTTGTTTTGGCAACATTTAGATTGTATTATCGCGGGATGTTTATGAGTGTGATTTTGCTTTCAAATTACAACTTACATTTTCAGTATTTTCTCGGAGAATTTATTTATTTCTTTAGAATGCGAAGATTCTATAATTTTGACAAACTAAAACCTCTTATTGATAAGTATACTTCAGTTCTTATTACTCCAATGTACGTTAGTATATTATTTCCGATTTCGTTATCTGTTTTAGATAGTATGAAATTATTATGAATATTAGTAGAGAACTTTCTCTCCCGCAATCTTTTTTTTAATTCAATACATAATAATTATTTTTTTTAATATATTAGTACTTGCGGCTGTTTTTTTTTCTTCCCCTTTGCGATGTTTTAATTTATCGAAATTACTCAACGGGATTGTTCTTAAATACATTTTCTTTTTATCTGTTTCTGAAATTTTTTATATTCCTCTGAAAACAAAGATTTTCTCATAAATGTTTTGTTTTTCTACGAAACTGCTTATATTGATTTAATTAAAATATGCAGCCTTATTTTATTTTTGATATCTTCTTAAGATTTATATTTTATAGCTATCTGTACCGCATGTTGTTGTGGTTCAGTCAAGTTAAAAAGACTGGTGTGCCAAATGGGTTACAAAAGTAAATAATACTCAAAAATTGAAACAAATAAAAAAGGGTACTTGCGTATTGTAGCAATCACCAACTCTATTATAACTCACCAAGTTTTCAACACCGATTTCCTATGTGTGGTATGTGTTGAATTGGCAGCCAGATGCTTCACTTCAGATAATGTCGCCAATAGGTTGCGATAATTTCTAAGAATCGTTTGCTTTTGTCAGGTACATACCTACCACTGTATCATTCGCACCAATGATACAAGACCCCCAAGCTACAGTGGTCCCCATACGTATTACTACAGTCACTAATATGGTGCTCATATCTGAAATCAGCCCCTAAAAGTGCTTTGAAACAGGGCTCACTCAGAACTGTTTTGAAATGTCATGTGTCTTTATTTTAACCTTTAATGGTATACTATTGGCCATCAGTGCATAAAATTGCCTTGCAGAAAATCAAGCTTGGGTAATCATACTGCCCAAGCAAAAGCAGTGTTAGTAGTAATTACATATCAAACTGGAATATGCATCAGAGAATGAGTAAAACAGACAAAAGGCTTAAATACCTGTTGAGGAAGCAGGTGGTCTCGTAAGATTAATTATTTTTGGTATTTATGTACTATCCTAGCAATCGCCAACGTTCGGAATAACTTGTCAAGTTGGCAACCCCGATTTCGCATGTCATATATATGCTGAATTGGGAGTCATATGCTTCGTTTCATATAATGTCGACAATAGATTGCGGTTATATGTAAGTACATTATTTTTTCAAATTATGCTTTTGCATTGATAAAGATAGTCCAGTTCTTTTAATGCCAGTTAATGTTAGTATTGTATTTCATTTTTTAATTTATTTTTATGCTCGGGATATATACTTTTGATAATTTTTTTATTTAGTACTTACGTATTATTGCACAATCGCCAACGTTCAAGACAACTCGTCAGTTTGGCAATCCCAATTTTGTATGCGTTGAATTGGCAATCATGTGTTTCATTTTGTATAATTTCATCAATGGGTTGCGATAATACGTAAGTACCTTTAATTCTGTACAATACTATAATATTAGACTGGCCGTAACATACCAATTTGGCGTGATTTCAAAATCCTGCCAAAAACCAGTAGTCTACCTGTATGAAATTAATATTATGAGCATTATCTTAGCCTGTTTTATCTCTTTCTCTCCAGTAATTCTTAATTAATTCAATATATAATTTTTGTTTTTGTTTTTTATATTTTAGTACTTACCTGTGTTTTTTTGGCTATTATGTACAGCAAATATTTTTTTACACATTGTCATGTCTTTGGCAAAACTAATCAGTGGTATTTTTCTTAAATATAATTTTGTTTTTATCTGTTTCTGAAAAATTTTAAAATTTTGTTTGATTTCTGTCTGAAAATGCATTATCATCTCTGGCTAGAGTCTTGCCTATGAGAAAAAGGTGGAGTCTGCGCAAAAAAACAGGGTAGTCAAAAGCAGTAGAGCATACACTTGCATCAGATGCTCCTGATGAAAAAAGAGCAAGTCTCCAGGCGGATCAGGTCTGCCACAGTCTTGCGAAAGCAGCTGAAACTCCAGAACAATATCAAGTGTGACTCCAGTCGCAACAAGTTAACCAGAATGCATTCAGAGCAGCTGAAACACCTGAGCAAAGACAATCACGTCTGCAGGAAGATCAGGTCCGCCACAGAGTTGTGCCAGAGCAGCTGAAACACCTATTCAACATGTGGTACGTCTTCTTGTCTTAAGAAAACAGAGAAATATTGCCATCACTTTTAAATGAAAAGCCCAAATGCATTACGGTTCTCATGTATAACTCAAGATATGTCTATGAAAGCAACAATCTTCTTAACATTGGCAGAATGTCAAATATTTGTCTAAAGTGTAGTGCACTTAAGTGGAAAGGAGAAACTCCAGGCATATGCTGCTCCAGTGGTAAAGTCAAACTGCCACCAATTCTAAAGCCACCAGAACTATTGTGCAATCTGTTGAAAGGTGAAACTGCACAATCAAAGGAATTTGTGAAACATATTAAACTATTCAATAATATGTTTGGAATGACTTCCTTCAAGTCTAATGTTGTCCTGAATAATGGGTGGACTCCAATTTTCAAACTCCAAGGCCAAGTGTACCACCATGCTGGACCTCTTCATCCAGCCAATGCCGAAGACTGCAAATATCTCTAGATTTACTTCTTGGGAGAAGATGAGCAAGTGCAAAGACGACCGTATTTGCTTGACAGTCCTGTTGACAGAAACATTGTCCTCAAACTGTAAAGAATGCTGCATCAGCATAAAAGCTATGTGAAGTAATTTAAAATGGCTGCTGAGAAAATGGATGATAACACTCAAATGGACTACAGAATCAAAATTTCTGGCAAAGCACCATTAAAGGAACACAAAGGCAGATTCAAAGCACCGTCTGTTAGAGAAGTGGCCATCATGATTGCTGGAGAGCTAGGTGATCATAGGGACATTGTGCTGCATTCAAGAAGTTTCTCACAAATGCAAGTCCTGGGACTGCTGGAAAATTATTCTCATTGGTACCAGGCAATGGAAGAGGCAGATGTGTCTCAGTCTCCAGCACAACTCCGTAACCTATTTGCCATTTTGGTTGCCGTATGTGGCTGAAACATACCTGAACTCCATGTACTCCAATGTGGGAAAATCACTAGGAAGGCATGACAGAGGACATTTTGCACCAGGCAAGACGAAATAATCAAACAAAAATATTGAATACTGTGATGCTCTCTTCAACAATACTCTTCTCATCTTGGAAGATAAAATTCTATCTAAAACTGGAAACAAGCTAGCACTGTATGGTTTGACAAAACCAGAGCATGATCAACCTGAATTGACAAATAAGGATGTCTTGAGGGAAACTAGCTATGATATTCAAGCACTTCAAGCTTACATGGCAGCAAATGTGCCAAGACTTACTCCAGATCAGCATCAAGCTTTTATAGCCACCACTGGAATGATCGAAAGTGAAAGAGGAAGCGTTGTCTTTTTGGATGCACCAGGTGGCACAGGCAAGACTTTACTACTCAATTTGCTATTGGCTTTTGTGAGGAACGAGAAAGACATGGCTGTGGCTGTTGTCTCCTCTGGCATAGCAGCAACTCTGCTTGATGTTGGTCTAACAGCACATTCGGCCTTCAAGCTACCACTGGACTTACCCAGATCAGACAGTACCACTTGCAATACTTCCAAGGACACAGGACAGGGACATGTTCTCAAAACCTGCAAGCTAATTGTCTAGGATGAGGCTACCATGTGTCACAGAAATGCGTTCCATGCTCTTGACAAGACATTAAAGGATTTGCGAGGAAGCTCTACAATACTGGGTGGAACAACTGTCGTGCTTGCTGGTGATTTTCGGCAAACACTTACCATTGTCACACGAGGCACACCAGCAGATCAGATCAATGCCTGTTTGAAAAATTCTTATCTATGGCACCATCTCGAAAAGTTCAGTCTTACTACAAACATGCGGTCACACATTCAGGGTGATTTGTCTGCAGGACAATTTGCAAAGAAGTTGCTCCAGATTGGAGATGGTAAAGTTCCTGAAGATACTTCAACAGGCCTCATCATTATGCCATGTGGTGAAATTGCCAACTTTCCTGACGAACTTCTTCCCAAGGTGTATCCTAACATTCAGCAAAACTTCAAGCATCAGGACTGGCTTTGTCACAGAGCAATTCTGACAAGCAGAAATGATGTGGTTGAGAGGCTCAATGTCACCATTCAGAAGCAGTTTTCAGAAGTCAGAATTCAGTTTTGGTACTGGGGTACCATCAAGGTATCGTCCTCATCAATTGACTTTGTTTTAAAATTAAGAGGCCCTACGCCAACGGCCCTAATGTAGTTTCAAAGTTTGACGTTAATTATGTCTCATTTCTTAATCAATATCATGCCCACTACACAATTTCGGTAAAACCTCTTTGATATACATTTATAAATATATTTATTTGAATTAATAGAATTTTTTTGTAATGGTTGCATGTTTAAGAACCATTGAATTAATGGAATGTAGATTTTATTCAAAATTGTCGCCTCGCACTAAAAAAGGAAAAAAAAAAATATGAAATATAAAAAAAAAATATTACTGAAACTTGATAAAGCAACTGAGAAGTGTATAATTACAACCATTGAAAATGACTTAAAAAGAGGAATAAGCAGAAATTTACTTACATTTTCCATGTAAAACTGTGCTGAAGAGTATAAGGATACAAAAAAATAATGCCGAAAGAAAAAGATATTAAAAAAGGAAGCAGTAAAAAATAAAAAAAAAACAATTTGAGGCCAAAAGAAGAATTAAGTATTAAACAAGTAATATATAAAAAAAAAAAAATTAAGTCAATTCTTACTTAATCAACAAATTTTTTTTTATTTTTTATTTTAGCTACATTTTAATAAATAGTTGCCATTGATATAAATATGTATATACATATGACAGAATCACAACATTATAAGTGGTAATTAATATTTATTCATTATCGTTAAAGTATCGTATTGTCATCCAAAACAAAGGTGTATATAAAATTTCAGTTCAACCGAATGCTTTAAAACGTGGGAAAAAAAATCTTTTCAAATTTGACATAAGTCACCAAAAGAGTCCCTAAGTCGCCAAAAATTATTCTTACGTGGCTATATTTGTAATTCTTTGAATATTTACTTTTAATCATTTAATTTGTATTAATAATAATTAAATTATTGTATTATCATCCAAAATAATTATGTATATAAAATTACAGCTCAATCGAGTGCTTTAAAATGTATTTTATTAACGATTGAAAATTTCACGAAAATAGGTAGACAGTGTGAGCTAATAGTAGGAATTGAAAAAACAAACCAGTTTATTGTGAGATGAGAAAAAAACGTTTTGAAAAATCATTTATTAAAAACAAAACAGTAGAAATTCGCACAATCTGTTACCGCTAAAAAAACTCTGACAGATTTATCCTAATGTTAGTTCGAATTCACACCGTAAGATCCACGATAAAAAAATTCGAACACCCATTTTATTACTTATTTGAGAAACAGTTTTGTTTCGTCTTTACCAGATTTATCCTATTTCCCAATGAGCAAAATCAGTAATATCTTAACTAAGGTTTAAAAAAAGAAATTGAATCCCTTAAAAAATATCAAATTACCAAACGAGAGAATTTGTTAAATCTATTAATAAGTAAAAATTTAACGCGAAACTCTCATACTCTTTAAAAAATTTAATTCTTGTACTCACCAATAATTTCTAAAATATCTTACTATCCAACAGAAATTACAAAGGTAAAACATTGAAATAAAACAGCGCCCAATATAGAAATGGTTAATTCTTTTTAAAAAATCGAATTGCTTAAAATTAATAATAGGGTTACCTAAATAAGTATACCTAAATAAAAAGAAGAAATATGTTAATCATAACTTAAGCAATACAGAAAACACATTACCAAACGAAAAAAATCAGTAAAACCATATTGCAGTGTTATCCTTCAACTTGGAGAAAATTTGAAACCATTTGGCGGGTAACGGATATTAAATTAACACCTTTAAGAGCACAATTAAAAACTACGTCACTATATGTTTCTAAAATTGTTATACTTCTGTAAAATCTGCCTATGAACAAAAATGTTTTTTTCTAATTGTGTACCCAATATACCAAATATATATGTACCAAAAATAATTTGATACATATGAAAAAAAGTAGAAAATTTAAAATTTTAAAAATTGCAAGAGGTTTTATAATTTTTTCAAGTGATCAAGTAATTTCCATCAAGTAATTCATTAACTATGTTTTTACATCATTTTATGCATGTGCGTGTAAAATATTTTATATATTTAGTAAAGCTTTTTTTTAAAAAAAATGTTATCTATCTATCTATCTATATATATATATATATATATATATATAATGTGTTTCGAGATATTATATACTTGTTTAACTAAAGCGAGAAAAAAAATTTGAGCTAAAAAGTTTTGTTTTTACAGTTCTAGAGAATAACTAAATTATCATTATTTAGTCATACAAAAACTCTAAGCTCTATTATAAATATTAAATATGTATATATCACAACAACGGAATCTAAATTTTTATTATTTCACTATTTCGGGTATGACCTGGAACCATTACAAGCTTAAAAATTTGAAATGAAATCTGATTGTACGGATTTAAATATTTCGTTTCTACGTAATTAGGTAAAAATAGTTAACAGCATGTGCACAATTTTCAATATCTCAACCCCTTTTACTTACAAACATGTCAATGAAATCATAAAATAAACCTCTACTGATATCCATCAAAAACTGAGTATTCATATTTGAAACTGTCTAAAAATAACCAAAAAAAGATACTTCAAATTCAATAATACTATACGATAGAAAACAGAGGTAATATCATTAATGCCTTTCTGTGAGAAAACAGAGTGGATTCAGACGTTTTTATTGTATGAATATCGTTTTGCTCTGTCTTATAGAAGACCGTCTTCGCTCGGGGAGCTCAAATTTTCATTTTATTCATATACCTTCACCATGTCTTTGGACACTGTCCTCTCTTAGGATGCTGACGCATAGCTTTACCTTGTCTACAAACACGGT
>BMAV01021668.1:221820-239845 GCA_019973955.1 Trichonephila inaurata madagascariensis
GTGAACTTGGAAATAACGATTCATTTAAAGTAAGATAATAATGTCTATAATGGGTTACCCTATTATTCAATGATCATACTCTTATGAAATTTGAAAGTTTGTGTGTGTATGTGTTATAGTATTCTACTTTTTATTTATATATTTAACCACATATATACCGTAAAATCCGGCGTATAACGCGCACTTATACTTCCAAGTTGCATTTTTTAAATTTAATTTTAAGGTACATTCGCCGTATAACGCGCAACCCTTTTTCTACGAAGGAAACTGCAATGTACGTTAGTAATGCTATTATGTTTTAAAGCCATTTATTTGAAGTATTATCCCAAGATTTTGAAAAAATAGTAAATTTCTAAAAAACAACCCTTAAAAGTTCATGAAGTATGTCATTTCTTTTAAATATACAATATTCCGATCTTTGTAGAAGTCTAAGTTTTTTGTATGCACATTTATTTTTTTTTTTATTTTTTTTATTTTGGAAATTATCAAACTATCATTTTTATACCCGGCGTATAACGCGCACCCGTAAATTTCAATCTTATTTTTTGTGTTAAAAGTGCGCGTTATACGCTGGATTTTACGGCATATATATTAAACTCAAATATTTTATGCACATTGAAATAATTTATAAGAAAAATGCATATAGAACACATGAGATGAAGTACAGTCAAGTTATACAAAGATGGAGAAAACCTGTATAAATATTTAAATCTGTATAAATATTTTAATTTATATAGACTTTTATAGAGAGAGAGAAATATTTTATAAGAAATATTTTAATCTGTATAAATACCTGTATAAATATTTTATAAGAAATATTTTAATCTGTTTAAATATCTGTATAAATATTTTAAAAGAAAGTCGTTTTAAATGTTAAAAAATACAACACAAAATCGAAAAATTAGATCCTATAGACCAGTGTTCCCCAACCTTTTTGTCGTCGCGGACCGGTCAACGTTCGTTAATTTTATCACAGCCCGCTGAGGGGGAGGACGTTCATTGTTTATATTTTAGACTGTTTTGATTAAATAATTTTAATTTAATTGTATTTAATCATGTTTTCACAGAATAAAATACACTCACTTCCCAAAGTTAAGCATGAAGATGTAAAATGCAAAAAAATCAACAAATACTGCTTTGATTGACACAAAATTTAGCAGTAACGTAGCATATATATTTATACATAAAACAAAATCAATAATTATATACAGAAATAAAATCAATATTAAATTTTTGTTAGTTATCAGATAATGTCATACTGGAGACTTAAACAGAATTATGTATAAAGTGAAAATAAACAGCATAAAATTAAAAAAAAGGACATTAATAGGGTATGTGATTCCCCCTCATCTGTATGCAAAGTTTACACTTTCTGACCATGCTTTCAATTAGGTGGTCAACCACCGCAGAATTAAGCAATCGCCATTCTTTTTCTAGAACAGTTTCCAGCTCAATAAGAGAGGCTGGAGGTGGAAAACGTGAAGATACAGCTCGGCCGAGAGCATCCTAAAGATTTTCAATGGGATTAAGGTGGGGCGAATATGCTGGCCACGCCATACGCGCAATCCCTTCACTCTCCAGGTGGTCATCGACGATGTCAGCTCTATGGGGACGTGCGTTATCGTCCATTAAAACAAAAGTAGGGCAGACTGCTGCAGAGTACAATCTCACAATGGGTTCTAGGACTTCATCTCGATTTCGGACAGCCATCACAGAACCTCGTTTAAAGATGTGCAGGTCGGTGTGGTATCCTAATGAAATCCCTGCCCACACCATAATGCTACCGCCTCGGAATGCGTAATGTTCGGGGATGTTTTGGGGCTGATTGCGTGTTCCTTGTTTACGCCATATACTTATACGCTTGTCATCTGGCTCTAGAGCAAATCTTGACTCACAAGTAAACATGACATTGCCCCAGTCAGACACAGTCCAATTTCCATGTTCCCTGCACCACTTTAATCGTGCCTCTCTTGATTGGACGGATAGAGGAAACAAACTCGAGGTTTCCGGGCATACAGTCCATTCATATGTAATCTTCGGCATACATTAGCTGCAGATATAGCCTTACCAATGGACGTTGTAACCATAGATGTCACACGTGTGGAGGTCGCTCTGCAATTTCGCTTGGCTACAATAGCAATATATCGATCTTCCGCGGGGGGTTGTAACCCTTGGGCGACCACCTATGGGCCTTCGGACAACTGTCTGTGTGATTTGGAATTGTTTCCATAAACGTGAAATTACAGAATGATGAACGCCGAAGAAAAGAGCAACATCTGTGATCGATTGTCCTGCTTCAATGCTCCCATATCACGACAGCACTCGAAATCTTCCATTCGTTTTCTGGAAGTCATAGAAACACGTATGTCTTGAAAACAAATTGTACGAAAGTTTTAAACACCTTCTATTAGCACTTACACAATCAACTTCTGTAAACCGTCATAAAGCTGACTTCTTATAAAACTGCCCTTTTTGCATATTTCTTGACATGAAAGCACGATTGGCTGTTACCTAACATATTTGCATACTTACATCTACCTCTGCAGCGAATTGCATCCTCTTCAATTCTGATTGTCTTCCGGAAATTAGCATTTTCCTCTCCGTGCTTAACTTTTGGAAGTGAGTGTATATCTACATCAAAAAGTGAATATAAAGGAGTTTAACAAGGAATATAAAGGGGTTTTCATAAAAAGTAGTCCAAATCCAAGAAAAATATACCACAGTAAATAACAGGGAAATAATTTAATGTTTCTTATACGGACCGGTAGTATTTGATCCACGGACAGGCGGTTGGAGACCACTGCTATAGACTATTTTAATTTAGCAAGTTTTGCTTCCGATTGGAATCTGTGTTACCTCTTTTTCTCATTTACATATAGTATCAGATAACAAAAACTAAGTTATTACTAACCTGTTTTCATTAAGGTATGCGAATATGTTCAGAACCGTTATTTAAAAAAAGCGCATAAATGGATAATTTTCATGATATTTAGTGTCACTTAGATTAGAGAATACATGTATAAAATTGTTTAAATACAATATTTCGGCAAAAAATTAGAATAACCTTTTTTTTAAAATGTTCTCTTTTTGTGAACAATGCTTCTATTATAATAATATTTTGCCTGTATATAGCCCAGACCTCTGTACAGAGGTTCAACTATATTTCTTGACAAATTCCCATTATTTTCATAGTTACAACCCATTGAAATAATTATTGGTGTTTTTTTCTTAAAATTTCTCCCCTCTGTTATAAAACATAAACCACTTCTAAGTTACATAATTCAATAACTTTAGTTGAGCGTCTGTACAGAGGTCTGAGCTATATACAGGCAAAATATTATTATAATAGAAGCATTTTTCACAAAAGGAGAACATTTTGAAAATAGGTCATTCTATGTTCATTTTTTGTCAAAATATTGTACTTAAATAACTTTTTTATTGTAATACTATTCTTAAAACAATTTTATATACATTTTCTGATCTAAGTGATACTAAATATCATAAATATTATCCATTTATACGCTTTTGCAAAATCACGGTTCCGAACATAGTCGGATACCTTAAAGAAATTTTATAAAAAAATAGTTTATAATAGAGGTGATGTGTAAATACTCTGGAGTTAAACATTAAGAGAATTTTTAGGTTTTGTCGATTATCTCCGAAACTTCTCGACAGGTTTAAATGAAATGTGGTTTGCATAAAGGGCTGATATGATTCAAAAAATAACCATTCAACAGTTAAAAACACCTTCATGATTATATGGGACACTCATTTGATAGGAGGGTATAAAACAGAGGTTGCAGAATAGAAAAAAAATGGATTAATATTGGGAGACAGGGGAGATATAGTCCCCTCGTGCCGATATACAGACCATACTGGAAAAATGAGAATTTATGAGTTATTGTGGGGAAAATTGGTCTCACTTGTTCAGCAACGCTGTTTTCAGGCTTTGAATGGTTCTCGGAGGGGAGTTGTGAGTTGCAATTACTTTTCCTAGAGCGTTTCATGCATGCTTTATAAGGTTGAGGATTGGATATCTGACTAGCCAAGCTATAAAGCGAATATCCTCACTTTCCAGAAATCCATCGACCTATGTTCCTCGTTCTTTGTTTCTAAGCTCTATGTCCCTCGCTTTATCATCTATTAAAATAAAATCAGAGACAAATGCACTCAGGAAAAGGCAAACATAGGGCTCCAAGACCTCATCCTTGAGCCTCAAAGAAGTCACAGTGCCTCTTTCAAAGACATGGAGATAAAGTACGTCGAGAATATATGGAGAGAATCAGGAACCCTCTACCCCTGCCCTCCAATATCCAAGAAATCGTCCATTAAGATAAAGGAGGCTTGATGGTCTGAACAGGCATTATGTTGGATAGTCACAGACATTCCTTTGCAAGAGACACTGTGACTGCTGTGAAGTATAGGGATGAGGTCTTGGAGCCCTTTGTTCGCTTTTTCCCGGATGCAGCTGCCCCTTATTTTATTTTAATGTAGGACAACGCAAGCTCATCTGGTCGATGAATTTTCCGAAAGTGAGTATATTCACCGAATGGTTTAGCCAGATAAATCTCCAGACCTCAGACCTGGACGCTCAGTGAATGGCAATTTCAACTCTCAAACTCCCTCTGAGAACCATCCAAGACCTGAAAACAGAGTTGCTGAACCGTGTGATTAATTGCCACAGGAACTTATACATTCCCTAATTTCCGGTTTAAAATTACAGTGTGAGGCCTGTTTTTCTGATAGAAGGGTCCATACCCCCTGTTGACCAACTTTTTTTTATTATACACCAAAACTGCTGTTTTATACCTTCCGACTTTGATAAGTGTTCCGCACGATCACGCTTGTGTATTTTAACTGCGGAATGATTTTTTTGCACTATATGAGCCCTATATACATACCCAGTTTTATTAAATTCGGACTAGTAGCTCTAGAGAGAGATAATCAACAAAATCTAAAAATTCTCTTAATCTTGAATACCAAAGTAATAAAGCTTTGTGAGCATTAATATTCTGTTTTTTGGATCCGTTTCAATCTTTTGTTAATATTCATTTCGAGAATTTACAGAAATGTAAAGAAAAATAAATTGTGTTTTCTTAATTTATAATGACTCTTGAGGCTGCATGTGATATGATTGCGGGTTGGGAATAGAATTGCGAATTGCTTTTACACCTTTCCATATTCTTAAAAAATATATATATTGCGAATCATGCAATGTTCTTTTGAGTCGTAGTCAAATTGCCGTTGTAGTTTCAAGTCCGGATGCCATTGAAAATCCGCCGTGTAGAGGAGCTGATGTACATTTAATCTCTATCGAGGTTCACAATTTTTACTTTAGCATGATGTGGAAGTGTGACGAGTGTTTTGCAAGTTCAGACGTCGTCTTCGTCCCTTGATCGTGGTTCAAAAATTATTAAGTTCATTGCCAATAGTTATTGTGCGACTTCAAAATACAACTTTGAAACTGGTTTATTCGCGTTCTTCCTACTAATAATCCTCTTGGGGAATAATGGATCCTAAGGTAACCAGGACATCATTCACATTGAAAAAAAATCGATTTTTCAGTTTTAGTATTAAAAAATAGTGCACAGTTTTCTGAATCTAAAAATGTATAACTCTTATATGTTCTTTGATAAAATAACCTTAAAATATGAGAAAAGTAATTGAAAAACACTTAAATGAACGTTTACAATTTCACTTTTTCTCTAAAGCCGGGGGTTGGCATTAAGTCGATCGCAGTCGACCGGTGGACTGCCAAAACACTTTGAGGTGACCGCAAAAAGATTTTAATTGCTAGTAAGTATAGACAAAAATATTCAAGATTGGCCGAAGTATGCAGATTAAGTCTTGAATTGACTATAATAACAAAAACTAACTTGAGATAAAAACGTTTTACTTTTTTATGTATTTTGAATTGTATGATAATAAATGAATCATTTGATATTATTATATTTGTTGCTGTTATTATGTTTGTATCCTTCGTTTTGCTTCAAACGGAGTTTTAAAAATGTTAGCTTTTTTATTCTTGTTCTGTAGATAAGTACATATTCCGTACTTGTTATTAAAATATTGTAGACCTTTTCCTAGCTCAGCACACCAACGGCACTAGGTATTGGAGCCCACAAGAATTTTTCAAGGGGGAGGGAGGGTTTGAGGGTCGAAGGTGTACTATTCCCATATCATACCCTAATATGCAGCCAAACATATTTTTTGATTTTGTTGATTGTCGGGAACAAAAAAAAACAGTAAAATATAGATTACTGAAAGAGTAATCAGCATTAACTAATAAAAGAATATATATAATAACAAATATTTAAATAAATTTTACGTGCTATATATATGGGATTATAATCAATCGAAAAAAAAATCAATGTCTCTGACGGAGGGTTCGGACCCATGAATCCTCCCCTTACTTGTGTGCTCCACTGATACTGGGTGGACCGCGACACCTTGAAAGAATTAGAAATAGCCCGTACCCTGGAAAAGTATGCTCACCCCAGCTCCAAAGCATACTTTTTTGCTTTTAGGTACACTTTAAAAAAAAAAATTATTGCACTATAGGGGGTGGTTCCAAAATTTTTTATTTCTATTCAGGATACATGTGCATATAGTGAACCTAATTGTTTTTAGTTTAAGTAGTGTATAGCGTTTTTTTTTAAAAAAAATAGTTTTATATATGAAAAAGGGGGAAAAATAAAAAAAAATATTCAAAATTACTAAGTTTTATAATTTTTTCAAAGAAACTATCTTAAAGTGTTTTACTTAGAAAAATAAGTTCACTATATTTTGTGTATTGTTTCATACATATGCAAAAAATATTTTACATATTGAAGAGAAACATTTTTAAAAAATGGTACCTAAACATAAGTATGTAATATGAGATATCAAAAATTATGTCCAACTTATAAATTAAGCAGAAAAAAACATTTTTAACTAAAAAATTATTTTTTTTATTTCTACAGAATGATTAAAATATCTTTATTAAGATCACAAAAAAATCTAAGCTCTATTGGAAATTTTTAAAGATATATGTCCCAAAAACAAATAGTGTTATTTGTGGCATTTTACTCTTTCGAGCATGTCCTGGTACCCTTAAATAATATTCTAATGAAAACCTTCCTCCGAAGAAGAAGACGCAATTTATTCAAGTCATGGCTTGTATTAAAAGATTAACTCTCGAGGAGAATATTTTAGAAGCTAACAGGATAGCAACTAGTGATTAACGTAAAGCTAGGCGAGGGCGTTTCGTAGATTATTTGATTAATATTAAGATTCACGATTTGGTCAATGAGTTGTTAAATTGGATTCGGGTCGGTTTGAAAAAGATTACTTTAGAAATTATCTTCAGATATGAGAAGGTGTATTGCCTGGATATGCTAAGTGTAAGTAATCCGATTTATAATTATATCTCCAATTATCTCGTCTAACACGTTGTGTTGGTCCCATATTTATCAATTGGTGCATTTCTTAAGTTAGGTTGTTGATATTTGTTACGTTGTTGAGAATTGTTGATAAATAGAGCTTGTATTGACTATGGCTAATCTTCCTTCTCACCCTCATAGACTAATGGATTGGTTCACTTATCCATTATAACTTTAAGAAACAGTAAATCGATGAGTGCAGTAAATATTTTATTAATTTTTTTGAAGAAAAAGAATTTTTTTTTCAAATTTTGAGTCATCTTACGTAAATGTTAGGTTACACGAAGCTTTGAAACTGTTTCATTTATTTAAAAATTAATCATGCAACCAAGCAATTTTTCGATACTAAAATTTTTTTCTTCTTTTCTTACCGAGAATAACTAAAAACCGTGAATATGTTAGGCCTATTGCCTTTCTAGAAGTGTTCAGTAACATGTTATGAATAATAAGTATGTTACGAAAGCGTAGCCACAAAACCATACCAGACGTGCATCGATATTTAGCGTCACAACTCCATGCCACAATGTAATAATTTCAGGAAAAATGACGAATTGTTAAAAATAAAAATAGACTGGAAATTCCTGTTTCCTCAATAATAGAAAAACAGGGAAACGTTTGTAAGAGCCATGTGTATTTCCGCAGACTTTGATTTCATTTTAAGCCATACTATAAAAAATAATATGGCGTACTATTCTAATTCTTGATTTTTTCAGAAAAATAGAATTCCCTTAGGTAATAATAGAAAATGAATATTTTAATATCTAGCACTAAAATAATTAATGTAATGCACAGTTGTTTCCAAATATTATCTTTAAAGTACTCCTTATAATTTTTCAAAACTTGAAAAGATGAAAAAATTTAAAAAAACAAATGTTTCAAATTTCAAAATAGTGAAAAAAAAAAATCTTTTAAATTTCCTTCATTTTTTGAAATTCAAGCTTTACACATTTTAATGATAACAAGTTTTTAAACTATTTTTTTTTACTTACCTCAATAACTGGGTATTACTACTATTATCTCGGTTTTTCAATAATGTCTTAGAACTCAAGCTCCAATTCATTACTGGAAATTCATATTATGGGATTCTGTAATAAAATTGCTCCACAAGATTCTTGTGAACAATTCCCCGTTTTGAAAATGCAGAATATGTTTGCGTATGAAAGTGTTAATAACTAAATTCCCTCAACGCAAGTTCTGTAATATGATTAATTGAGAAACACAATGTGATCTCTACTCATTTATATCAAAAAAGTTCAAAAATATTTATAATACTTCACATAATATTCATAATGTATGGAACAAAAAGATTAATAAATTTGTATCATATCTAGGATTGTTTAACAATCCTTTTTTGTTTTTTGCTTGGAAGAAATTTATTAAAACATTTTACCATGTTCCCAATAAAAAAGCTGTTTGATTTTTATACAGAAATATATATTTAAAAGTACAGTGAAATATCAGAAAAATTGCTTAAAATAGATATTTCTCTCACAAACTTATTAAAAAGAATACTTTTAATTTTGTAAAAATAAAAATAAAACTTCTTTTGCATACCTAAGTCTCTAATTCTAAAGAAGAATTTTCTGTACTGGATTGGAACAACAAAAATGACTTTTATGCATTTTTTATTCCCTTTAAAGTAATCAATTTGGTATCTAAATGAAGAAAATTGTTAAAGATAGTTTACTCAGAATTATGCAGCAGTATGTAACGGATTCTAACTCGAGTTTTCTACTAATCCTATTGGAGAAAATATTCTTTAACTGTGATATTAGTTTAAAAACTTCTTTCTGTAGAGATTACTTGATTTATGCAAATGCAATTTCTATTTAAGTGCGAGTCGTTGAGTAGGTGGGGTAATAGTTAAGCGTAGATCGTAAGTTGATTTCCAAGAGTTAATAGATATTGACTGGTGGTCGCTCAACTTAAGATTAATAGTAGAAGGAGAATGCACAGGAATAATTGAAGGCATCAACTTTGCAGCTGAACGAACTATCAAGCAGCGAGCCGGATCATACTAAGTGACTTAAGCAAGATAAGTACTATAAAATCCGGCGTAAAACGCGCACCTATACTTTCAAGCTGCAGTTTTTAATTTTAAGGTATATTCGCCGAATAACGTGCATCCGCTTTTTTTACGAAGGAAACTGCAATGTAAGTTAGCAATGGTATTATGTTTATTCGTGGTATTACAACAGCATTTTGAAAAAATAGTATATTTCTAGAGACGCCCGCGGGGGGGGGGGGGGCTAAGGTCTTTTTTAAGGTCATTTCTTTTAAATAATCTTTTTTTCAACCATTGTAGAAGTCTTTTTTTTTTATGTACATCGCTTTTTATTTTTGGAGCTATAGGTTTTATTCCCGGGGTAAAACACACACACTTAAATTTCGATCTTATTTTTTGAGTTAAAAATGAGCGTTATACGCCGGAGTTTACGGTACCTTCCATAATTTAGTTATCTAAATTCGGGTTAAGATATCTTATTGCTCCCAAAGGTGAGTTATAAAAATGCATTTCGTAAAGTGTTAAAGGTTGAATAAAATTAGTTATTCTAAGATCAGGTCTGCTTCTTCCTCGAACCCTCACCCACCCATGGCCCCGGGTCGCGACAAGTGTACTTTATTTCAATTATGAAAACTCTTAATTCGCGCGGGAATGAATATACAAGTCTGAAAAAATATAAAAAATGGGGATTTAATATCACATATTGATGGCAAATAATATAATGAACTAATAGATTATTCAGAAAACAGAAAAGAGGATAATTGATTTTAGTTTAATTTAAAGACCGTGGGTACCCTAGTGGTTAGAGCATCGGTCTCCAGACCGGAAGGCCTGGGTTCGATGCCCGATAACACCAAAATACCATCCGAGTACACATGGAGTACAGGCTCGTTCAATCAGTGGGTCCGAAGTCTTGTGGGCTGAATCCCGAGTGCAGGGGATTGGAGAATGTTTCCCTCCCCTTCAGTTCCATGCCTAAATTGTGGAGGTGGCGATCGGTGCTGTCGCCATCTATCATCCCTTCGGGAATTTCTCCGAGGTAATTCGTACTGTCACCTGTATGGTGGCCAGGGCAAACGACAGGCGTACATCTAGCCCCTTGCCACGATGAACTTAACGGGCCTCGATCTGATTACGTTAGACAGATGGCATTAGAAACAACAACAGTTTAATTAAACATTTTTAAATATGAATCATAAATATATGATAGTATTTAATGTATAAAGTGTTTTATTCACCCATCTCTTTTTTACATTGTCGTAGGTAACCTAGTGGTTAGAGCATCGGACCGCAGACCGGAGGGCCTGGGTTTGATGCCTAATCCTACCAAATATCCTTCGAGTACACACTGAGTACGTTCTCGTGAAATCAATGGGTTCGAAGGTTCTGAGGGTGGTCGCAGCAGAAACCACGGATGCAGGGTGCTGGAGAATATTTCCCTCCCCCTCCGGTCATGCTTAAATTGTGGGGGTGGAGATAGGTGGTGTCGTCATCTATCGAGTAGAAGTTCAACCTGTCCCAGGCTCTGAGAAGTTTCCTTTCTTCTAGAAGGGAAGGACACGCGCAACAACCATAACTCTTTTTTACACGAATCTAAAGTTACACGCACTCTTCTCTGTTTAAAATATCTCCCTTTTTTGAAAAATTTATTTGCTGTAACACAATTTCTAAGGCACTGATTTGTAATTATTTATACGAAAGAGCATCCGAGTACAAATTGCGGTCATGGGTACCAATGCATCAAATAAATCATGTTTTTACCACACTTCTGAAAATAGGCAGCACTCACAGTGCTGTAGTGACTGGGGTGTCCTTTTATTCGACAGATCAATATTTGGTAGTTCAGTTATTTATAACATATTTTTTAATGAAAAGGATTTTATCACACGATATTTTTATCTTTTTTTTACAGGCTCAAAACATCATTACCGCAGGAAAATTTTAATTCAATGACGGATGGAGATATCTGTAGTGAGGATAGCAACTGCAGTCGAGGACGTCAAAAACAGTACCGCTTATTACTTAGTTATGATGAATAATAAGATAACTCTGTATTATTTCTTTATTTCTATTTTTATTGTCGAGTTACTATTCTCAATTCTGATTTAATTGATATTTAATATTTGTACCTCTAATTTGGCTTAAGAATTGTGTGCGAGTGTTGGGGCATAAGTCATGACAACTATTTTTTTTCTTGTAGATATGTGAACGGATGAGTTGGAGTCAGTTGGTGAGTGTCGTGCGAGCTGGAAGTAACCTGTGTTGAGCAGCGCGCTTACATCAAAATAGCCGTTCTCCGTGGGAGAAATGCGATGGAATGTTAGAGTAAATTAGAGGAAGCCCTTGGGAATAATACCCTACAATGTCGTACAGTATCACGGTTTGCTAATGCTGAGCGCCAACAGGTGACCCGATTCACACATGGTGCGGCAAATGCTGAGGCTGCTGGTATTCAGCACCCCCCACATCGTTGGCAGCGTGTGGTGACAGTAGCAGGAGACTACATTAAAGGTCTTTAGGCCCAGGTTTGTCATGCTAACTTTACATGTACTATGTTTTCATTTTTTTGCACCACGAAGACCATATTGCCCTGTATACTACCGTAATAAATTAGTGCGTTACGTATTTCTGTGCTTTTTCATTGTCCACACATGTAGTTAACACTTGTTCTTTCATCTGTATATGTCACATTTTTCGACGGGACTGGTATCTTCAAGAAAATTCAAGAAAAAAATAGTTGTCATGACTTTTTACTTGACCCTCGTATTTATGTATTTTAAGTTTTATTAATTATACAATAAAATCGCATATGTATTTATAATTTGTATCCAAATTTAAACTTTTACAGTGCTTAAGACCTGGTCTTCTTTATCATCTAAAGCAGTGTTCCGCAACCTTTTTATCGCTGCGGACCGGTCAACGTTTGATAATTTTACTGCGGCCCGCTGAGGGTGGGACACGTTGATTGTTTATATTTTAAATTGTTTTGATTTAACAATTTTAATTTAGTTACATTTAAATATACCTTCAGGATAAAATATAATTACACCAAAAATATGAATAAAAGTGATTTAACGTGGAAATTTTCTCAAATACAAGAGAAAATTACCACTTTAATTAAATGGGCAATAGTTTAATGTTCCTTAGGTGGGCACCGGTATCGGTCCGCTGACCGGGTCTTGCGTATTATTAATCTAAAGTGTGCACGGCGTGGTTGTGGACCTGCGGATTAGTGGTTCAAATAAAACACTAATGCCAAGTTCAGCAGCTTGTAGCTTTATTTGTAATCCAAGAATTGAACCCCAGAAGGCATCACAGCCTAACACTACTGTTTGATTTATGCACTTCACGGCTAAGGTATTCTCAATAAATTATTATTAGTGATGCTAGCGATTACGGCGAATGCGTTAACCAGGTCAGCCATCTCAACAACAGATTGTCTATGAAGTCAACGAGAAACTTGTCTACGGTATTCAAACCTACTGCAGATGTATATCTATTGCAGAAATTAATAGAAAAATAATATTTTCTGTGAATCACTCAGAAAGTCCATCAATAGGAAAAAGACTTGCTTTTCTAGGAGCAGCCCTTATTCCTCTGCGTCAACCTTTATGTTAAGGTCAAAAAAGAATTTCTTGTGGAGCTTTGTTGACTTCTTGAGTGTTGCGGGCGTGTATACACGTCCTGCTTAGATGGTGCGTTTAGAGCCCCGGACGTGTATAATCGTCCTTCCAAAGGAGGACTGTTTGTATTGAGCTGCTCTGTTTAAAACTAGTCCCACGCTTTAGAATACAATAAAATGACATTTAAAGTGCTTCTATAGAGAATTTACTTATTTCGGAAAAAAAGGTGGGGAATGAATTATAACGGTGTATATTCCAGGAAAGAAGAAATTCTTAACTCAGAATTTCTTTTTCTTTTTTTTTTTCTCGTTTAAGTGTGTTGTTTTCTATTCTTTTCCTTTCGCTTACCATATGTAATAGGAGCTCTTTAATTTTTTATACAAATGCACTGAATGTTATACTGGTTTACATCACAGAATATATAAGTTTTAATTTATTTTTCATTATATTGTAACTCTAGAGATTAAATTTTTTATTATTTTATCCTTTTTTTTCCCTTTCTTTTTTAAAGTGAAAGTAAGCAATTTTTAAGTGGAAAAACACTCATTTTCTATTTCCCCAATAAACCACGTATCAACGCGCGCTTGAGGGAAAAACGGTGGCACTGAGGGTGAATTTCGTAACTTTTCCTCGACAGTTAAGGGGTTAAGAAGTATAGAGCGTGCGATCTCTGACCAAAAAATGGAGAGTTCAAATCACTAGTCCTTCAAAACAGTGACAAGCTTACCATAGATCAGCGATTCTCAAAATGTGCAGCGCTCCTCTCTTGAGAGGCGTGACAGGCCTATGTGAAGGACACAAGCATATCCAAAAGCCAAAAATTAAAGACAGTTTCAAAAAATTAATATACTGAAAGGAGGCAAAGTGAAATGAATACATTCTGACATAATAAAAATATAAAATACACATTTACCCTGACACATTATGCTACTTAATATATTCGATAATTAATTTATTAGCACTAAATTAAGAACAAGTTTAATAATTACTAGTGACTTCCATGGACTTTTCTTGCAGGGCAAATGTTTTCAAAGGTAGATTTAATATTAGAAATTGACATTATAAGTTCTTTTTCTACATTTAGTTAAGATCTATATTTTGTCTTCAAAGCAACGAATGCAGAAATTCCGGTTTCACAAAGATAAGATATTGGAAATGGCAATAGTATACGAAATGCTTTTGTTTTCTGTGCAGAAAATGCCTCTTCCACCAATGCCCAAACTTCAACGAGTGCCTTATTGCTAATGCTTTATGATTTCACTACTTGACATTAAATTTATGAAGATTTCTTCTGTGGCAGTTGAGAGACCCTCTGGAGTATTTTAAAATGGATCCCTAACCCGAACGCAACCTTCTATCTAGTTGTCGTTAACAAGGAAATCAGGGGCGTATCTCCGGCTTATTAGTCGTATCAATGATATGGGCCCCTCAAGCTTCAGGGGCCCCAAAATGCAGAAACAAGAAATCTAAAATGTTAAAGGGTCCCAATAAAGAGCTCTCAAGGAATATTAATTCAGAGCCTCTCAGGACTAGCTACCTCAGTGAAGAAAATACTTTTTAAAATTCTTTGCCAGCGTGGCTAAATGATTTTTAATGGTTTCAAATGGTTCAATAGCTATCTTGATATTTTCTACAGTTTATAATTAAGGTTATATTGTAGCTGTAGCGTCAAAATGAATTATTATTGCATTCAATACATTGTTATTGCACGGAAGGGCGCGATGAAAATTGTGATTGAAAATTTGGTCCCAATCATTGATAGTTTGAAATGGACTGTCATATGGGATACGTCATCAACCATTACTTGCCAAAAACCTATAAAAAGAGGTAAAGTACAGGTATTGTTAAAAAGAGACAATAGGAATGATAATAAAAAATATTGAAGATGTGAAAGAGCAAAAATTATTGTGAAATAAAAGAAAAATGTACACAGTTGTAAAATTGTGTATCGTTTTATGAATGAAAGCTCAAGCAGTGTCTTTTCATTCATATTTTTGTCGTAACTTCTCCAGTAAACGAAATCAGTGCTTTTCCTTGGATATATGAATGAATGTAAAAGAGTGGAAAACGTTACACATCACTATTCATTAAAACACATATTAGAAATGATTATTATTCTTGAAATCAAAGATCTGGACAGTAAAATAAAATTTATTTACGTTATTCTATTCGTGTATTATAAAATTATCTGACTGAGTGATTTGAATTTAAATTATGTTTTAGTTTCTTTCATGCATTAGAGAATAGTCGCCGTTGTGCATAGACTCAGAGCTGGTTTTTTGTTATCAAGAATGTAAGATTAATAGTAGCTAAAATTCATGTAGTCAGATTCAATAACTCTTTCTTAAGAAAAAATTGTGATACTAAGTAGTTTAAAGGAAATTATCTTTTGATTTATTTGAATTCTCGATTCTCGAACTCGGAACGGAATATTAATAATATTAATGAAAAGCATTATTTTTGAATTTTGTGACTTAGCTGTATAAAAATTTCCTTTCAAAATAGTATGTCACATTGAAAAGTATTTAGTTTTGGATTTTTTTAAAAAAAATGTAACGTAATTGTTTATTTATAAATTATTTTACCTTTAAGCAATTAATTTAAAAAAAAAAACACGGAAATATACCATCAAGTTGGAAGAAGACATTTGAAAAATTCGAAAGCTGCTATCTGATTGGATGATTTTGTTGATAATTTTTTGAAGTTGAAAATAATACCACAGAGTTCTTAAGATTATAGTCTGGTATATATCTTTAAAGAAATCAGCTGCATGTATTAGTAAGATTTAAAAAAAAGAAAACGTTGAATATTTTTTGAATACAATATAACTGTTGTAAATTAAATATAAAATGACTAGATGGCGTCAAGTCATCAGAGAATTATACTTTTTTAGCTTGTAGAATCAGTTATGTCATGTTCTTTGGTCTGTGTACATGTCTTCTGGGTTGTCTAAGGAAATAAACCAAAATGTGTAAAAAATAAACTAATTTACTGGAATAGCATAAAAATATAATGGATATAATCGCCTAACTGACCAATGAAATTAAGGATTTAGGAATTATAACAATAACAGTTAACATCTTGACTTTCAGAGTTTATTGTAACAATTCTGCCACAACTCAGGCATTCAGTATAAATGTATCTTTTTGTTGCTTTTATTTATATAAATATTTTATTTACAAAGTTTTTGATTGTCAAGTTTATAATGGTTTTTTCCAAGGCTTTTCTTTCATTCTTGTATATGTAAAAAATCAAAAATATTTAAAATTTGAGCATCTGAGTTTCATGGTTTGTGTATAATTAAAAGATTTAAATCAATTATTTAAAAAGTATCAGTGTCTTTTGAAATTCAGCAATCACATGGTCACTCTATTACAGCGACCTTATCATCAAGTTGAGAATTCAATTGAAGATTTCAATTCAATCAAGACTTATAGAACTAAATAATGCAGCGTTTCTCAAACTGTAGGACGCACCCACTTAGGGGGGGGGGATAAATCTAAAAGGGGTGCGCGAGTATATTGAAAAGTCGAAAACAAAAGATTATTTAAAAGAACTATTAGTTTACTGAAAGTAAACAAAACAAAAAAAAACTTTCTGACATAATAGAAAGTAAAATACACATTTACACGGATATATAACACACTTATAAATGTATCAATACTGCACAATATATTTTATAATTAATTTAACAATACTAAGTTAAGAACAAGTTTAATAATCACCAGTGACCCTGTGGGCTTCTTATATATAAAATTATGTTAAAAATCCACAATTATCTTAATAATTTGTACTGTTTACAATTAATTCTTTAACTGCCGATTAAAAGTTACTTGATTCGCTCCCCAATGCCTCGTAGGCGAGCGCATGTAATACATCGGAGGGGGGAAGAAAAGCAATAAAAATAATCAAATACTCTGAAATAAATAAATCCTTCGCAAACACTGTCAAAATATTTTTATTGCATTCCAAAGCCTTCGGAATAATTTTATGAATAGCAGTGCACAGAAAAGATCGTACTTTGAAACGACGTATATATATGTTCGAGATAATTAACGTTTTAACTCTGCGAGACGTATATATACGCCAATTTCGCTTAACAGTTTAAAATCGTATTGCAGCTTTAGCGTCAAAGTGTAGTATTATTGAATTTAAAACTTTGTTATTGTATGGAAGGTGGGCGCGATGGAAATTCTGATTGAATATTGGATCGCATATGTTGAAAGTTTGAGAAGCACTGAAATAATGAAATTCTTGCATCGATTGGAATGGAGTTGAGAAATTTTGTCGGGGATTCACAAAAGATCATCTAGTAAAATAAGGGATTTTATAACGTTGATTATAGAATTGGTTTGAGAACACAAATGCTGGATCCACCGAAGTTTATGCGGAATTACTTGTGCATTAATTGGAATTAGAAGAGAGTTGAAAACTGAAATCTGTAATTGGTCGAAAATGCAATAAATAAAATAATGGGGCTTTTGGACGTTGATTGGAACTAAGCCTCAAGATTCTCACTGGTGTAGTGTGGAATTTTAAAAATTGCTTAGATTCCTTAGTTACATGATTGTAGCTCAGAGTTACAATGTTTGTCTACATTAACCCTATTGTATTGCTAGAGCGAAGTTGATTTAAACATCAATTTCAATTAAAGTATTAAAAGAAACTAAATATTGAAGAACTTATTTTAATGTACTTTAAATTATCTTTTAGTACTATAATGAACCACAAAAGTAAAGAGATTAAATGATGAAATATCAACACACATTTACTAATTTCACGCATATATATTGTGATATGGTCGATCTTCGTTGACCATATCGTGGGGTTTCAGCGTAAGTTAGAGGTGTGGGATTCTCGAAATGATGAGACATTTTAGAATTCTTAATATGACTTTTATTAAGAATTTAACTTAAATTACTTATATATCGAACAAACTTATATTAAGTGAGAATAAACCAAAACACGTAGCCGTA
>BMAV01021668.1:252777-263227 GCA_019973955.1 Trichonephila inaurata madagascariensis
CCCCCCGCCACGACCCCAATTATCTTCCCCTCTGTCTCTCACCTCCCCCCCCCCCCCCCAGAAGTTTAATATGGTTCTTAAAAAAGGGCATTATACAAAAAATTCTGCTGGTATTTCCCCATTACATCTACTTGGTAACATTGGCTCTTATATTTCAATTCGTTTTTTAGTACAATTATTTTCCACTGTAGTTGTTACTTATGCCACCTGATCGACAGTAACATCAGATCAAGATCCACGAAATTCATCGCGGCAAAGGGCTCGATTTTTACGCCTGTCATTAGCCTTAGCTTTGAGCACCATGCAGGTGACAGCACGATTTTGGTTGGTTCCACCCCAATTTTGAGAGAGAACTCCCTGGGGTGGTCAGGGGGCTCTTCCCCATCCACCAACCTCACTAGAGGACTTGCGGCTCGACGGCTATTTAGAGTAACCCCATGCCGCGAAAGCACTATACATTTACAAAAATCCATGCCTTCCCCAGGATACGACCCCAGGCCTCATGGCACCGCAGTCAGTATCACTATTCACTAAATCGGATGGGTAATTCTTTTCTAAAGATAATGCATCTACGTTTTGTATGCACAATCAAACCTTTTCTCTTGTGATTTAGTTCAGTAAAATTTTTGCAGTTATGTATCATTGCATTTTTTTAATGTCTTAAGGTATCCGACTACGTTCGGAACCTTGATTTTGCAAAAACGTGTAAATGGATAATATTTACAATATTTAGTGTCACTTAGATTAGAATACATGTATAAAATTGTTTTTAGAACATTATGACGAAAAAAAAATTATTTAAATACAATATTTTGGCAAAAAATTAACTTAGAGTAACCTTTTTTCCAAATGTTCTCTTTTTAAATGTATCTATTGTATTAATATTTTGCCTGCATATAGCTCAGACCTCTATATAGAGGCTCAATAATGATTTTTGAAAAATTCACATTATTTTTAGAGTTACAACCATTTGAAATAATTATCGGCGTATTTTCTTAAAATTTCTCCCTTCTGTTTTAGTAAAACATGGATAAACCGACTTCCAAGTTATGCGTTTCAAAAATTCTAGTTGAGCCTCTGTACAAAGGTCTAAACTATAGACAGGCAAAATATTAATACAATAGAAGCATTTTTTACAAAAGGAGAACATTTGGAAAAAAGGTTATTCTAAGTTCATTTTTTGCCAAAATATTGTATTTAAATAAATTTTTTTTTCGTCATAATGTCCTTAAAACAATTTTATACATGTATTCTAATCTAAGTGACACTAAATATCATAAATATTATCCATTTACATGTTTTTGCAAAATCACGGTTCCGAACGTGGTCGGATACGTTAAAGGTTCGTATTTACTAGTTAGTGATAAATAGTCGTAACTTTTGTAGCATTTTTATAATTTTATTTAAATTTTAGGAGTTTTAAGGAGTTAAAAGATTTTTTTTTTAAATAAAATTAAAAATGTCATATTTTTATAAATTAAAATTAAAATTTGTGATTGACGATGTAATGGAAAACGCGAAACAGATGGTGCTAAATTTTATCCCTTGAATGAAAACACAATGTGAGGACAGTAAGAAGAAAAATAAAGGCTTCATTAAAAAAACCAATAGCAATTGGCTTTACTTCGAGTAAAAAAACGATTTCTTGCGTAAGAGATACTTCAATGGAAAATATGGAATAAGCATTAATGATACGGCAAGAAGACTCAACTCAAAAGCGGATTTCATTTGATACCAATACATTTAGAAATTAGTTTTATTTTATGTTAAAACAGTGCTTCTCGAACTTTCAACAAACGTGACCCACTATTCTATCATAATTTTTATCGCACCCCTCTCCATACAATAACAATGTATTGTGAATTCAATAATACTATACTTTGACACTAAAGCTACAATACGACTTTAATCTGTTATGTGCCACCGACGTACATAAACGTCTCGCTCAGTCAAAGTATTAATTTTCTGGACGTGTATATACGTCTTTCCGAAGTACAATCTTAGCTGTGCAGTGCTATGCATAAAATTATTCCGAAGCCTTTGGAATGCAATAAAAAGATGTTGACAGTGTTTGCGAAGGATTTACTTATTTCAGAGGATTTGCTTATTTATTGCTTTTCTCCTCCCCCTCCCCCTCAAAAGAAAAACATCAAAATGCTCTTGTATACTTGGAAAACGGTGGCATTGGGGAGCGAAATGCGTATCTTTTAATCGGCAGTTAAGAAATTAATTATAAACTGTACAAAAATTATCAAGATAAATGTTAATACAAACCCATCGGGTCATTGATAATTATCAAATTTGTTCTTAAGGTATCCGACTACGTTCGGAACCATGATTTTAAAAAAGCGCATAAATGTATAATTTTCATGATATTTAGTGTCACTTAGATTAGAATACATGTATAAAATGGTTTTAAGGACATTATGATAAAAAAAAAATTATTTAAATACAATATTTTGGCAAAAAATGAACTTAAAATAACCTTTATTCCAAATGTTCTCCTTTTGTAAAAAATGCTTCTATTGTATTAATATTTTGTCTGTCTATAGCTCAGACCTCTGTACAGAGGCTCAACTATGACTTTTGAACAATTCACATTATTTTCAGAGTTATAACCATTTGAAATAATTAGCGGCTAATTTTCTTAAAATTTCTCCCTTTTGTTTCGTAAAACATGGATAAAACGACTTCCAAGTTATGCGTTTTAAAAATTCTAGTTGAGCCTCTGCACAGAGGTCTGAGCTATATACAGGCAAAATATTAATGCAATAAAAGCATTTTTTATAAAAGGAGATCATTTGGAAAAAAGGTTATTCTAAGTTAATTTTTTATCACAATATTGTACTTAAATAATTTTTTATTGTAATACTATTCTTAACCCAATTTTATATACATTATCTAATCTAAGTGACGCTAAATATCATAAATATTATCCATTTACACTCTTTTGTAAAATCACGGTTCCGAACGTAGTCGGATACCTTAACTTAGTATTGTTAAATTAATTATAAAATACATTGTAGAATATACTGATACATT
Organism: Trichonephila inaurata madagascariensis; assembly: GCA_019973955.1. Lineage (NCBI taxonomy): Eukaryota > Metazoa > Arthropoda > Arachnida > Araneae > Nephilidae > Trichonephila > Trichonephila inaurata. Next base: position 255,820 of record BMAV01021668.1, read on the forward strand.
TATAAGTGTATTATATCAGTGTAAATAGGTATTTTATATTTAATCATATCAGAAAGTATTTTGTTTGTTTACTTTTAGTAAATTAATTTTTTATTATCTTTTGTCTTCGATTGTTCAATATGCTCTCGCCCCCCTCGTAAAGTTATCACGCCCCCCATAGAAGGCACGCCTCACAGTTTGAGAAACGCTGTTAAAGTAAGAGATTGAATCATGCCCATTTCAGTTTGCTTTCGATTTACTCCGTGTAGCATATAAAAATCTACTATTTCTATTTACACGCTTTTCTAAGAAAAATATCTCTTGTGTACATCGGGGATAGGTGTATATCGATGCTAGTAACTCAATCGATGAATACAATAACATAAGTTAAAGAAAGACAAAACTAAAACGATAATTTAAACTTGAATCGTATAAATTGGGAAACGTGGTAATAATAAAACGCAGAATGGTATACCCATAACGCATGTAAGGTTATTTCAACAACGTACTTCCGAGGGTAATGCGAAATGCAAGTATTTTTCGAAATGTCATATCGCATATCCCGAGCAGAATCTGTGTTAAAAAGAGATAAAATAGCTCGTTTATTTGGAAGACTAATGATTTCCAAACAATACTTTTGTATTAACCTTTCAACGAATGCGTCTGCGTAGATCGTTTCGTAATTTCTCTTACGCTATTTTCAAACACGAAACCAAAAATTCATTGTTATTCCTCCTTCCATTTCCTTGAAGTTTGCCCGCAATTTGTATATTGCAACAGTGACTCAAGGATTATTAACGTTTATAGCAGTGACTTAGTGTACACCCCCGCCTCTCGGAGGTCCCAGGATTTTTGGAGGCTCAAATCCTGACTGTTTGGGGTCCCAAACCCGATTTTACATGGAACCCTTGAAAATAAGTAAACATTAAGGTATCCGACTACGTTCGGAACTGTGATTTTGCAAAAGCGTATAAATGGATAATATTTATGATATTTAGTGTCACTTAGATTAGAAAATGTATATAAAATTGTTTTAGGAATAGTATTACAATAAAAAGTTATTTAAGTACAATATTTTGACAAAAAATTTACATATATATAGAATGATCCATTTTCAAAATATTCACCTTTTGTGAAAAATGCTTCTATTATATAATAATATTTTGTCTGTCTATATCTCAGACGTCTGTACAGAGGCTGAACTGGAATTTTTGAAATATATAACTTAGAAGTGGGGTTATTCATGTTTTACGACAAACAGAAGGGATAAATTTAAAAAAAAATCGCTGAGAATTATTTCAATTGGTTGTAACTCTGAAAATAATGTGAATGTTTCAACAAAAAAAAAATAGTTCAGACTCTCTGGAGAAGTCTTTACTTCATATAAACACACACACACACACAAAATATTATTATTTTAGAAGCCTTTTTTTTTATAAAAGGAGAACATTTTGAAAAAAGGTTATTCTAAGCTAATTTTTTGCCAAAATATTGTACTTAAATAATTTTTTTTTGTCAAAATGTCCTTAAAACTATTTTATATATGTATTCTAATCTAAGTGACACTAAATATCATGGAAATTATCCATTTATGCGCTTTTTTAAATCATGGTTCCGAACGAGCCGGATACTTAAAGGTATTTGGGGTGACTGAGTTTATCGCGCGACCACTTTTGTTCCAAAATATTTCATACGAACAGGCTACATTTCCTCCCCCCTGTGAACGATTTAGTGGTCTTGATTGCTGTGTTGTAAGGATCATTATGGTTTGTAAATGAAAGAGAACAGAATACAACTTATAAACGGGTATGTGTGATAGCCCTATTAGCTTAAGTGGAAACTGATCAAACAAGGGAAGAACCTGGTGAAATAATGGATATTGATCGTAACAGTGAAAGTAAATTTAAGAATAGCGATGAACATGAGACTTCTGAGTTAAAAAGAAAGTTTTCACATACCACTTGAAAACCTCCATCAAGAAAGATACCTCCATCAAGAAGCCACAATTATACGACAAGACACACTGCGAACTCTGAAAAAGACACAAGCAAGAAAAAATTCAACATGGTATTTGTTGATCCTCTAAGTACAATAAAACTACATTAAATTGAACAAAATATGACAGTTTTGCCTGCAAATATCATTCCTGTAATGTGTATGTGATTTGTGTCCTTTATTAAAGTCACGCTCATTTGAAAACTTTTAATTCAGTTCAATTGGATTTTTTTCACAAATAATCCAAGAAAAAGTGAGAAGTTCTTAAAAGTAGGTAATTACATCTTCTCTTTATTAAATTATTCACTGGAATTACGATTTGTATAGTGTACAGTAAAAATAATTATAAAAAAAGAATTAGGGTGACTCCGTCACCCCGCGTGACCGCTAACGTTAGTATCGAGTGCGGGTTAAAGAATCCAGTTAACACAATCGAATAATCCACACATTAAATGATAAAATCAATCATCAATGGACTGAAAAAGTGTAATACAAAGAATAAAACGGTCAAACATAAAAAAAAAAAACAACCATAACGTAAATTCACGCACTGACAGGCAGAAACGAAATGGAAAACGGAATTAGCTATGCTACGCACTGGTAGTCGACGCAAATTATGAGAAATAACAGCAACCGGCGACGACCAGACCATTACATTTATCATAAATTATCTCAAGGAGTTTTTTTTTTATCGAATAAAATTACTGTCTCTGCTTTTTACTTTCTAAATCTATGATATAAATTATTCTGGGATGAGTCAACGTTTAAAGTCAAAATTCTTAACAGAAAGAAAATGGAGAAGCAAACTTTTGAACTTTAACGCGACGGAAATCGCTAATGAAAATATATTAGCTTCTTAAAATCCGAAAAACTCTTGATTCCTCATTTTAACGGAGAAAATAAATTAATATACAGATTAGCTAAATGATCTGTACACTAACGGTTTTCTAAGGTTAAATGTAATACATACACGAAATCATTCTCAACAAAAAAAACTTTTGAATGAATTTTCAATTTTGCAACGATTATGTATATATATATATATATATATATATATATATATATATATACGACATTTCTATGCATTTTTAAAATACCTAAAACATTAGAGGTATTCAAATTTTAACCAAAAATAGAACATTTTTTCTTGTTTACTACGGAAATAGCTTAAGGTTTCCGACTACGTTCGGAACCGTGATTTTGCAAAAGCGTATAAATGGATAATATTTATGATATTTAGTGTCACTTAGTTTAGAAAATGTATACAAAATTGTTTTAAGAATAGTATTACAATAAAAACTTTTTTAAGTACACTATTTTGACAAAAAATGAACATAGAATGACCCATTTTCAAAATATTCTCTTTTTGTGAAAAATGCTTCTATTATAATAATATTTTGCCTGTCTATAGCTCAGACCTCTGTACAGAGGCTCTAGAATTTTTGAAATATATAACTTAGAAGTGAGTTTATCCATGTTTTACGACAACATAGGGGAGAAATTTTAAGAAAAAAAACGCCGATAGTTATTTCAATGGGTTGTAACTCTGAAAATAATGTGAATTTTTCAAAAATCATACTTGCTCCTCTCTACAGAGGTCTGAGCTATATACAAAAATTAGTATTATAATACAAGCATTTTTCACAAAAGGAGAACATTTTGAAAAAAGGTTATTCTAAGTTAATTTTTTGCCGAAATATTGTATTTAAATATTTTTTTTTCTGTCAAAATGTGTCCTTAAAACAATTTTATATATGCATTCTAATCTAAGTGGCACTAAATATCATGAACATTTTCCATTTATGCTCTTTTTTAAAATCACGGTTCCGAACGTAGTCGGATACCTTAAAATCACACTTATTATTTTCACTTTGGCGCTTGTAAATTTCGATAATAATGCAGTAATTTTAAAAATATAGTTTTAAACAAAGTTAAAAATTCACAAAACATATACAGTTAATTTCAGTTAATATCTTCGTAACGTTTTCAGAAATCCCTATCCATATTCCAAATTTTTCCGAGGGAAAAAAAATACCCATTGTTCATAAAATGCATTTTAAGTCGATAGGTTTTCAAATTGAAAGTGGCATACACTCTTAATAAAACAGTTATAGCTTTTGTACTGGTACAGTGTCAATTAAAAAGATTACATTTTTAAAAATTTATGTTATTTATATTTTTATAAATTTAATAAACTTACCTATAAAAAATAAACCATAAGAGATTTTGTTAATTTTTGACTAAATTCTCGAATTTAAGATACCCAGATACTTTAAGAAATTAGCACTGTTCAAGTGTCAGATACCAGTACAGTAGAACCTGTTTTTGTGCGGTCCTTTTTTATGCGATTTTATTTTTGTGCAACTGCATAAAAAAAATTTCTGCAGTATTACGACGAATTTGCTTGTTTTATGTAAAAATTCATAAAATTTTCGAATATTTTTTGTGTGGTTATGTTTATGCGGATCCTCTCTACCGCACCAAAACAGGTTCAACTGTATTGATATATAAAAGGAGTGAGAGTTATATTAACGTTGCACTATAAAGCTGCACGAAGGCTATTGGTGACGGACCTCGTAATTTTGAACCATGGTCATGTGACGAGAGGGACACCTGAGCTGGTATTCCCTCTTTCTGATCTTCCAAACTTCACCAACGGTACAGCGTTTGAGCTTCGACATATTTAATGTGCATCTCCCCCCTCTGCAAGGCGGGTTTCCACCAGTACTAGAGTCGAACTCATGACACGCCAACCACTTGTCCGATCTGTAACTATTTCTGACCACTAGGCTACCGCGGCCTCATCGACTTTTTGAGAATAATTTTCACTAAATTTTTAAAAGATTCAAGATAAAGGTAATTAGGTGTATTCAGATAAAGGTAACTTACTGAATCAAACGATAATTTATTTATAGGATTTATGAATATTTAAAAAATCTTAAGAGATTGAAAAACTTATCTATAGAGCAAGGATAATAATTTTTTTACTATGTTGTTTTCTTTTAATAATAATTTCTCGTTTCAAATTTCCAAATAATAATAATAATAATAAAAAAAAACATTACCTATTTTTTTTACTATTCTCATATATTTTATGATAGATAAATTATGCATAAGAAATTTACTTATGTAATAAAATTTGCTATCATAATTTATAGATAAAGAATTTTTGCTGATTTTCTTGTAAGAGATTGTTAAGGAATGCATATAAATAATATATGATTGTTTTTAAAAAAAATTAAGTAAAAATAAATCTGTTTCAATACTATGCTGTATAAATTGCATAAAAATCTATAACTTTAGTACATTTTGATAGATTGATTGTGTAGAATGATTTCACAGGCTGGACGTGAATGTCTTTAAAAGATGAAAAAGTATAAATGTGCTTGCTATGAGGAAGAAAAAACCAAAAAATATAAGATGTTATAATTTTTCAAGTGAGAAATAAATTTTGAAAGAGATAAAAAAAAAATATTGAAGACTAAAGAAGACTTCACTTTTGAAAAATAAACACATGCTACTTAAAAATAAATATGTACATACTTGCAAACGTTCAATGAAATTTATGATAGAAAAAGTTATGCATACCTTTTTTAAAAAAAAAATGTTTCCTGCTTAATATTCATGATTTTTGTTTTCATTTGCAAAACAACTGTTAATTTTAATTAGATTTTAGATTACACCTGACGCATGATGCTCATACATAATTTATAAGATTTTGTTTACTTTTGTCTCTATGTTAAAAAGTAACTAAATAAAGGCTAAAGTCAACGTTGGTATTATTAGGAAGAAGTGTGGATAAAAGCATGCAAAAATTTCAAATGTAAGCCACATTGGCTTCAAAAATCAATCCTCCCCGTAGATTTTGGTATGGTTCAAAATACGTTCTCTTTATTGCAGTAGAATAAATGTAAGATCGCAAGAAATTTTCTAATGCATTTCTGTACCCTATTTGTTTTCAAAAAAAGTAAAGAAACATAGCAATCTTCTCATGAGTTATTTATCCAGCATTTTTGAGAAATTCCCAAATTGTCTTTATATTGTTATACGCGAATCCTACTATTAAAAATTTAGAAGTGAATACTCGAATTTTACTTAAACCCAGGACTATGATTTTAACCCATTTATGCCGTGGTTGAAATATAAACCAACTTTCACAAACTCTTTGCATGCAAAGATCTGCAGGAAGGACTAACTGAATGTTTTAAACGAAATTGCTATGCCTCTACGAAACAGGGCAAAGTCACAAATCCAACCACAAACGCAATCTTGAACTTCTAAACTACAAAAAACTGTCACTCGACTATTGTTCCAAAAATGGAACACTAGGCATAAATGGGTTAAGTAAATTACATTCCTATGTAAAAAAAATAACACATAATTTTTAATTTCGGTACAAGGGAATAAATACTCTCCATTTTAAACACGCAGGAAAAACATTTCGTGCTGCCATCTATGTTTCAACTTTGAAAGTATTTACAGCTTTGGAATATCGAATAAGAAAGTAAAATAATTACAAAATAAGCATTTATATTAGAATTTAAAATTTGGGACGGGAAAAATTCTTTCATGAAAAGAAAAGCAGCATGATTTAGAAAGATTTTAACTGTACTAAGCCATTTTTATTCGTCTTGTTCTTATTTATAATAGATGGGGAAATAAATTAAGAACAGCAGACGCTAAAAGTGCTATCTAACTTAAAAATATCTTTTTTTAAAAAAATTTGAATTATGTTTTATTTATTAAAAAAAGTATAATAAATATTTTATAGAAATGGTTAGTATGCTTTGAGTAGTTAACTAGAAGTATTATTATGATTCAAACATTTTTTTTTATAATACCTAAATATATTTTCACATATTACGAACACATAATTTAATAAGGCAATGGTTCTCGTTTTTTTTTTCTTAAATTGGCAATATTTATATAACATGATTTACAGTTGCTGTTTGTATGTGGTTATAACAACATAAAATAGAATAAACCAATAGTAAGATGCAAGGAAAGCCTAAAAATGTAAAAATTGCTTAAATATAATGCAAATGTATCAAATCGGTATTGCAAATTATAAACAGATTAAAAAAAAATGACTGCAGCACTTTAACCTAAGACATGCATTTATTTCATAACGATGGAATGATAATGAAATTTGTATTTATCATTACAGACATGGATGCTTTAAAATACTGAAAATTTAGTGACTGTCAATTATTACCGTCTTTTAATCAATGGTTTTAAATTTCTCAATGATTTTAAATTGAACCAAATCTCTGTAATTATAAGGACCAGTAAAAAGAAAAGTGATGCAAAAATAATGCCCCCGTCAATAAATTTAAAATATCTGCTATATCATGCAATAAATCAATAAAGTAAAAAAAAAAAAAAAAATTAAAAAATTAAGAACTTCTAAAGGGAAGGTTTTACAACAAACGAA
>BMAV01021668.1:282905-332032 GCA_019973955.1 Trichonephila inaurata madagascariensis
TAGTTAGATGATTTTAGACTCAAAATAATTTTTTTATGCAAAATAAGTAACCAAAAATGATGATTATTGATAAGTGTGTGTGTGAGTAGTGAGCAGTGCAATGTACATTGCAACATTTCATAGCTCCTGCTCTCACTTTCCGCAGCGTCGAATCATATGAATCTACACTTTTTGCACATTTTCCGCTTTATCGCGCACTATAATTTCGATAGTAGGTTTTTTTAAAAAAATACTAAAGATGCTGTCAAATATACCTGATGTGTTTTTTTCTTGTAAATATTTACTAGGTGTCTTCTGGTTGCAACAAATGCGAAAAGTACAAAAATGTTTCTTTTCTTTAAAGCTGTCTTCGGCTAATATTAAAGAATAGGACCCAAATTCGGAATATTTGCTCAGATATAAAAATACTCAAACATTAATATTATATTCTGGCTTCACTATCCTGTAGGGAATCACTTATTTTATCATACTACTCATTTTTATCCGAATTGACACATTTTTTTCTTTTATAAAATGTGTTTCTCATTTTTTCTCTTATACCGTAATGCTAAATGAGCTATACCTTTACATATCAAAAGAAAATACTGATTATTTTATGAAATATTTTGAAACTTTATAAACACTATATTATGAACAAGTGCATGAGTTACTATGTCACACATTTTTATAAAAGTTGAGGCCTATTTTCTGTCCGAAAATGTGCTCCGCGTTAAGTTCATGCTGTCATACAAATGGCGAAAATAGCCTTTACAAAAATTAATCATTCCCCTTGGGACAGTATTAAACACATAAATAGTTTTTTAATTTTTATTTTTCTCGCAATCTATATATCTGAAGAACATTTTTTCCGTATATAGGTACGTTTTGAAACCTTGTTATGTATTACATCGCCAATCAATTTTGCCATATAAAAAAACATTGCCTATTCAAAAGAAATTGCCAAATCCTGTCATCGTTATTATTGTTTTGTAGCATAAACGAGAACGGGTTTACACAATTGGCTGCATATCGCGGCTTTTGGCACCGTCTTTTAGCTAGAAGAAATTGGTGTGGATGGTTTAATAAGCAGATTTCTAAAATTTTTATCTCTTTCACACACGAAAGAAAAAATAAATATAAAATATTTCATTTCCCTAATACCACTGACCAAAATTTAAAAAATAACGATTATTTTAAGGATTGTAATATTAAAATGCAAAAGAATGCATTATATTAGTTTCATAAATTTCTATTCAAACTAATTTTAAAGTAAAAAATTATTAATTTCTGTTCCCCGAAAGTCGTGAGTTGAGATCGTTTAGATATGAAAATAACTGGGGAATATAACATCGCTCTAATGTTCGAATTTTTGTAATCGGATTCAAGTATGCAGCCATTAAAATGAATTTATTTCGCTTTTAAAATAACTTGGGATTTTGCATCGTTAGAGAACAAATAGCAGAATTTAGAATTTGTATATTTCACGTTATTTTGTTACACAAGAAAAAATGACTTTATGAGATATTTAATTTAAAATATATTTAAATTTTTTTATTTTAATTAATATTAAATAAGAGCATTGAATTTATTATTAAATTTGTAATATAATCAAAGGTTTACAACATCTTAAGAGAAAATATTTGTTTCAAAAAATGAGAAAAATTATACATGTGTAACTATAACATATAAATATGTTTTTTTATGCAGAAAAATATTCTCGAAAATGACTAAAGCAACTCGAAACAAGCTAATAACTTTCCAGAGATTAATACAAATTCCTATAAAACAAGTTGTATCAACCATTAATTTATAAAATAATTTTTTTTAAAAAGATAGAATATATTCACAAAGAAGTACACATTTCGATGCACTATAAATTAAAAACAATGTAAGATATTGAATGAAATCTGTAACACAGTGTTTTTCAAACTTTCAATACTTGCGACCCAATTTTCAATCATAGTTTTCGTCTCCCCCATCCAAAAACAATGTATTGAATGCAATAATAATGTACTCTGAAGAAAAAGCTACAATACGACCTTAATTATAAACCACTCAAAGTATTAAGAAAAGTACTAAATTTTGTACATGTTAATAGAGTACAAGTAATAGAGATTTAAAGTTATTTTTAAGTAATAAATATATCAAATAAATTATATATATACTTTTAGGTAGTAAGAAAAGTATTATTTTTACTTTTCTTTTTTAATTTTTAAATTGGAACAGATAACAATAAAAGTGCAACGCGAATTTTTATTATGTCAGAATGTATTTTATTTTGCTTCCTTTAAGGTATCCGACTACGTTCGGAACCGTGATTTTAAAAAAAGAGCATAAATGGATAATTTTCATGATATTCAGTGTCACTTAGATTAGAATACATGTATAAAATTGTTTTAAGGACATTTTGACAAAAAAAAACTATTTAAATACAATATTTCGGCAAAAAATTAACTTAGAATAACCTTTTTCAAAATGTTCTCCTTTTGTGAAAAGTGCTTCTATTATAATAATATTTTGCCTGTATATAGCTCAATCCTCTGTGCAGAGGCTCAACTATGATGTTTTGAAAAATTCACATTATTTTCAGAGTTACAGCCATTTGAAATAACTATCGGCGTTTTTTTCTTAAAATGTCTCCCCTCTGTTGTCGTAAAATATGGATAAATCCACTTTTAAGGTATATATTTCAAATATTCTAGTTGAGACTCTGTACAGAGGTCTGAGCGATATACAGGCAAAATATTATTATAATAGAAGCATTCTTTATAATAATATTTTTCCTTTTTCGAAACCTGAAAAAAATGCAGTTGCACAGCAATTGTGGTTTCCATTTTGCCAGTGGAGTAGCGTGGGCTTTCGCCGCCTGTAGCCGACAGGAAGTTTGTCGCCTCTCTATTTTAATTATTAGTCAAGAAAATTAATAAAAGTGAAAAAATGCAGCTTTAAATTTTCTTTCTGATTAAAAATGCACTCTTCGTGTTTTTTTCATAGCAAAATCTTTTATGCAATTGTCAATATCAACATGTATGTCTTGTTCAATTGCCAGAATAGCTAAATTTGTTAGTCTTAACGTGGACATAGTCGATCTGAGATAATTTTTGATTAATTTTTGATTTGAAGCTTCTCTTGCCACTGGCATTAATGATGTCTGATGTTAAAAAAATTCTCAACATTATACCAATGTTTGGTAAGCTATCTGCAAGTTTGGACTCAATAATATATTTTAATAAACCAAAGAGTTGAACCTAATGAGCTCTTTTTTACAACCGGGGTCTGTTGCAGCTACAAAAGCTTGTAGACGTACGCTCTCAAGTTGGAATTCTTCTTTATTAATGTCTTGAGGAGCTTGATCTAAGTTAAATTCGTCCACACTCGATATCACTTCAGGCAAAAAAAAAGCATATTTTTGCACTAGATTCTGCAACTGTTGGGATATTTCTTGAATTCCATCAGTTACTCTGTCTATTGAAGAAAACATTGTTCGCCTCAAGTCATCTGCGTACGATAACTGAACATCTTTACTTCCATCGCCAAATATATGCTTCCTCCTGATTGGTCTTGGGGGTTCAAAAGAAATTTCAAGCTCTTCACATAAACTTTTAGTATATATTAAAGCCTCATACACGAATTCCTCTCGTTTTGCTTCTAATACGGTCTACAAAGCACGTAATTTTTAGCACATTGATGGATATTTAGTTTCTCTGCAAATAATTTTGAGCATCAATGACTTCACACAGTACCGGTTGCCAGAAGCCTAAGTAACATAAAAGCGAATGCGATTGTATAGCGACTAATAAACTTCCTGCGTCTGTGCGTGTATTAAAACTTTCACTCGTTTCCATCAGTTTTGTCGCGCGAGCGCGATTTGGAATTTGAAATATTTTTGAATTTAAATATCATGCTTCTTGCCACCGCCCGTTTCGTATGCCACCCGGAGCCATGACACCCTCTCTGCACCCCCCCCACGCTACGCCACTGCATTTTACAAAGTTCAAGAACATAAATAGCTTCTTATACTGTAGAAATCGCCATTTCGACTAATTAGTATGACATGCCCACTATTGCTTATGTCATTTTTGTCAGGGGTTAGACACAAACTTGAAAAGTACTTTAATCTTAGAATTTGCTGAACTGGTGAATGTCTGATTATCACTGTATTACATAATCTAGAAAGTGCATACTTCTTTATGAATCACCCTGTTTATTTAAAAGATGAATTCTAATTACAGAAGTATATTTATAATCTAAAAAAAATTCCAATATACGTTATTATTATTTTTTTTTTTTGAGTTCAGGTATGAAAAGGAAAAACATAAATAATTGGTAATTTCTTTTAACAACCGATTTTTCTATCTGAAAAATATTCCAAGAACACGCAATACTCTTTGCTGTAATATAATAATCTTTGATGCTTTTGTTTTGCTCTTAATGTTTAGTGTTTTTAAGAAAACGTAATAAATCTTAAGATTTAAAAATAATTAATATATCTATCCTTCAAACATAATAATCCTTACCCTTTCGAAATGAGATGTTTTTTTTTTTCTTCCCAAGATTTTTCATAGCAATTTTTAACAGTTTGTCTTAAATAGACAACTTACACTAATTCCCTCATTCAGTTTAACACGCATGAGCAACTGGAGTCTAATTATTCCCATGAAATATGATGTGAAAGTGAAATGTCGGTGATTCCATAGAGTAATTTGTTTTATAATCTCATAAGCCTATGGGTAGTTATGTTGTAAATATACGAGGAGGGACAAAATAATTGCGAGTTTAATATTGTCATAGAAACGGGAAATGTTGTTTATGTAATTTTCACGAAAAGGGACAATAAAACAAATTAGATAAGAAATAGAATTTTAAATTATCCATACATATCCATACATAGTAAATGTGAGAATTTTAACGATATGGTTTGTCTTATTAATCTCATCTCATTTCATTCCAGTTACCCTTACAGGAACATATGGTTGTTAAGAATAAATATTACAATGTATCTATTTATTAAAATTGTTTATAAATATTAAATAAATAAGAATGCTAAGAAAATATATAACAATGTTAAGGGGACACAGTACGATTAAATTGACCAAAATCGGTCAAAAAATTGAATGTAATTTTTCTAGCCTAAATTATTTTTTATATACTTTTCTATAACCTCACAAAATATGAATGCTATAAACATAAAAAAAACGCAGAATTATGACAGATTTTACGTTCGTTTTTATTCACATCCCTGTGGCAAATCAAAACTTTAAACTTAGTTATCTCAGAAAGATAAAATAACTAGTTTGTCTTCATTTAAAATGCTAAGGCATTTTTTCTATTGTACCTAACGCTTTGAATTTTTTATCCATTGTTAATAGTACATGTAACAAAAGTTGGTATGCATTTTTGAATCAAAGCAATACTTATTTTTTTAAAAATAATTGAACTCAGAATTTATACATTTTTTAAGGAATTTTCAATAAGCATTCATAAAAAGAGGTATTGTAACAATACTAATCATGTTATCGCAAAACCCATACCAACTTTTGTTACACGTAGTTTGACGTACTTGTAAATCAAATTTCATGCGAGTACGTAAGTTTTTGTAGAAGTAGCATTTTAAAATCACTTCACAAATTTTAAGTTTTTTCCTTAAAAAATTAAATGGCTAACTTTTTATGAAACTTTGAGCACAAAATCTTTTTTACATAGTATACACATGTAGGAGACAACTAAACAAATTTTGAAAATCCTTAATTTAAATATTTTTGCGTAAATTTTAATGTAAGTTATTGAATTTAAAGTGTCAATTTAATTGGGATCAATGTGTAGCTTTATCAGGCGATTGTTTTTATTTGTTCAAATATATTTTAATATCGCACAAAATTATACTTATTGAATAACATTAATAGTAACAAAATTATACTTATCGAATAACATTAATCGTAACAAAATTATACTTATCAAGTAACTTTAGTGAGAAAACACTGTAACATATTGTTACATGACACAGTTAGATTAAGAATATCCTCCCTTTTTTTTTTCAATGTCGCCTTTTGAATTGAGAGTTAATTTTTTGTAAGTGTTCTCGTTTAAGTAATTACATTCAGCATACGTTCTATTTTGTCATTCTGTATAAAAATGTAGACACGAGTGATGTTAGAATTAAGTACGACGATCATCAATTTTATAATGAGGGAAAATTTTTCACTTAGTCATAAGATGATGTTTAAAAATGATAATGGCAATGTTTAAAAATGATAGTGACTATATGTTAAAGATGAAAATGAAACAAAATGCTAAAGAAAATGATATTGCTTTAAAAAAGCATACATATAATTTATAAGAGTAATACAAAAAAATTATAAACTCTTTTCTACTAAGGTTCTGGATTCTCCCGATTGCAGAAATCTGCATATTTAAGGACCCACACTATTTGAATTCTTTACTTTTCCAAACAAATAAGGTTATTTTTTATGATAAAGTGTTTAGATTTAAAAGTAGAACTTTGTCAAATTGTAGTTTTCATTCATTATTTTTTATGACTTGACTGTAAAGTGCTAGAATGAATCTGGGAGCATTTCTCAACCCTCCCCCCTTTCACATTTCTAGCTTGCCTTCATTTGAAATAAAAATACTTATCAAATGTAACTTGGTTTGATTATTATAGCAAAATATGCAATAATAAAATCTTACTTATGAATTTCACCATTAACAGAAGACGAGAGCTATATGTTTACTTAGTATTTTATATATACTTCATGATAACAGTGAAAAAATCAGCTAAAATATTAATACAGAGGGAATTTTAAGAATTTCGTAATACAATTAATTTAATTGACCATTCTTAACCTCTTCAGTATCCTGATCACATGCATGTGATCACTTCAGGGAACACAGTATCATATTGATACGTGTTGTTCTACTCATAAAATTTAGAAAAAATTTCAAACATGAAACTTTGGCAAAGAGGTTCAAGTATTAATATTCTTCAAAAAGATTTTCAGGATTAAAAAAAAAAAATTCTTCTATTCTTCTTCGGCTGGAAAAACGTGATTGCATTTACCAAGTGACTATGACGTCACATGAATTTATAAATTGGTTGGCTAGAAACACGTGACTGCAGTTATTATGTGACTATGATGTCATTTGAGTTTAGCCTATTGTTCCACAACTTAAATTAAAATAAAAAAAATAGTAGCTGTAATGAACATCCTCCTGAACCACATCAATATTAAATAACTAAGACATATAAAAAATATTCTGTTAGGAAAATTCACCGATTTAAATATGATTTCGTACAATATTAACACATTTATTTCAATTTTATTCGACTGTGTTCTTAAACCTTAGAAACTATTGACAAAAATTTTCGTTTCACATTGTAAAAATAAAATTATAGGTGAACTGCTTAACACATAATATTCAATAAAAATAGATTAATTTAAATAAAAAATAAATATTATTGTAGAGACACACAGCACTAAATATATATAAATAATATTCTCTACACTATACTTTGAAATTGAAAAGTAATACCGTAAGTCATTTTGTATCTGAAAAATTGTTTTGAGTTAGAGCTTTGCATGAATTCAAGAAAATATAATTCTAATATTAACTTCAAATACTTACTGTGAAGTTCACCGAAACCTTCATTAAATTTCCTTAAAAGTATTTAAAGGATTTTAAAATATCTGATAGATATCATTACCAAGTTCAAATACAAGACATAAAATACTTTTGAACAAATGGTATGTCAATATTCTAACTGGTATTTTATCATGGCGTTTAAAGAAAAATTGTGTTATTTCTCATTCTTTCTTCTCTTTCTCTGCAAAATGAAAATTTAAGGAATTCAATAATTCTTACTTTAGGGATAGCTAGTAAATATCCAGAAAATTATTAAATTTTATAGATATTAGAGCTTCTATTCAATATTATTTCAGTTTTCGAGAGAATAAAATTTTGTTGAAAAATAATGCTTTGAAGAAAAGGCAAACGATTATTAATGTGAGGAAAATACTAATTTAATTAAAATAATTTTTTAGAATTAAAAACCTTATGAAAGCAGAAATAATAATGAACTATTTTTAAATAACTGTAATATCTACTGTTTATAATTTCTAGAAATAAAAAGGAATATATATATTTAAAGTAATTTTTTTTTCTAAATGAAAAACAGAATTTGTGCATCTGATGATTATTAATTATAATTACAGATTTATTTACAAATGTTTGCAATTTTAAAAAATAAATTATTATTCTAAAATATGGATATCGTTTGCAGGAAAAAGCAAGAATCTCAAGCAAGCAAGAATTGAAAGTAATCACCTGGTTTGGAATAAAAAGGTTCCAGATACGGAATTAGAAAAGTTCAAGAAAATAATTGAAGAAAAATACAATTTGAAATTCGGTAAGTGATTATGATAAAATAAAGTTGATGATATATAGCGAAATTCGTAAAATATATTAAGTTGCTTTAAATAAGTACAATAATAAAACCATAACTTATGTTCTTAACCTAAGTAAATTTAAATAAATGATTTAGATCCTTCTTGAAAAGTGACCATCATAAATTATTCTGTGAAAAAATTTATTCATTTATTCAATGAGTATTTATATAAATCCAAAAGTATTTGAAAACGCCTATAAAAAATTAAATATATAAATTTCTGTAGAAGCTTTTTGATAATGTATAGTACTACGGAAATCAATTATCTCCTCTAAAATATGTAAGCTTTTAAGTTTGATGCATTCTTAAAAATTATTTTACTATGATTATCTGAGATCTATATTTTTGTTTATAATTTATAACATAAAAACTTTACAATGTTTATCTCTGATTAAACATTTTTATTTAAATTAGCGCTCTCATTAGGATACATTTTTGTTTGATTTATTTTCAATTATAATTGCTTCATCTAATGTTTGGTACTTCTTTTATAGTATTGAATGCCTGCCTCAAAAAATACTTGATTTGAAAAAAGTCAAGTTTTTTCCAAATGTAAATGTAATTTACTTGTAATATTTTCATAGATCGGATTAAACATTGTTGAAAAAGTAATGAGGAAACGTATATCATAATAATGAAATCATTTTTGACGTTTTTTTAAAAAAATTTTATAAACATTTCCTAGTTTTTAATCTTGTTGCCTTCATTTAGTGAAAACGTGGCTGCGTTAGACTAGTGATCAAGATAACGGACTTGTGGCTGGGTTGTTATGAATTTGAGTCTGGTATCGCTGAAGACCCACCGTACAGAGGGCGCCAATGCACGTTAAATATGTCATTCCTCAAATGTCCTCTCATTGGTGTGGTGTGGAAATTAGGAGAAGGGGGGGGGGAGAGCGCCAGCCCAGGTATTGTCCATGGTTCAAAAAGTAAGAGGTCCGTCGCAAGAAACCTTAGTGTATCTGAATAGTGCGACATTATAACATTCACTCACTCAGGAAAAATGTAGCGTTTCTCTGTACAAGTTATTAAGTGACACGCATATAGTTAATACGTTGAATCTAAAATAAATGTTAGTAAATCTTAAGGAAATTTTTTAAAAATATTTTAAACATATAACAAATTAATGATGCTAAAAAAGAGTTTTGATGGTTAATTTTTATTTCAAACTCTTCCACTTAGTATCGTTAATTTTCTGTTTTTTGACGTTGTAGTATGAAAATTGTATGTAATTATATCGTAATGAAATACAATAATGAATGTATGATGATTATGATTTTAGAAACATATTGGGATCTGCATTCATGGAGTGTGACGAATTTTCCAAATTTTTGGGAAGAAGTGTGGAACTACATGGGAATTGTAACTTCAAAACCCCACGACGAAGTACGTAGACTTTAAATATATATTGGAATATAAAGTTATAAAAATGTACCACTTAGTAAAAATCTTCAGTTGACCTCTTAAATTAGAAATGATACACTATGCAGTTTATTTAAAAGAAAATTTTGTAAGTAGTTTTTATATCGAAAATGTTTTTCTTTTGGAAATATTGATGGAAATTGTTTTGAAATTGATGAAAATTGTTACAGATAAAAAAAAAATTATTTTTAGTGTTTCATTCTGTTGAAGTATTTCTAATCATATAGCGTCTTGATATTTAAAACTGTTATTTGGGAAACTTTAATTAACTTTAATGCAATTAAATATGTTGAGGTTCAAAATCGTAAATCGGATCCCATCTCTTTTTTTTTCGACTGCTATCTAACTTGTTCTCATTATTATGAAAATAAATTCGCATCTTTAATTAGTTTGAATGATTTATTTAAAATTATAATGTGCTTTCTCTTGCACATCAAAAGTGCTTTTTTTAATATATAGCTGAGGCATATAGATAGATTTGCATGAAAAAAAATAAAATATACAGCTGAAAAAGTAAATAACACAAAAATTATAAAAGTATAATTAGTTTATATAAAAAAAAGACATGAATGTTTAATAATAGCATAAAAATTTATAAAAAAAAATTCTTTATACATAAGTTTGTAAATTTTAAAGAACTTTGATATTGAAAAAGTATGGTTCTCTAAAAATCATTAATGAAAAGTAATTGTTTTCGAAATATTCTGAATAATCTTAAATTGAATTTCTTGATACATATATTCTGTTATTTTTGATGGTTCTAGAATTAGATATTAATCGTATGCACCCTAAAATTATTTTTTTTTTGTTTTTTTTTTGAGTAGGTATTTTCAAAAAGCGGCCCTGGTTTCTTGGATAATCAGTGGTTCAAAGGAGCTGCTTTCAATTATGCAGAAAATATTCTCAGAATACGAGACAATAGGGAGGCCCTTCTCTGCTTGGGTAAGTTTCTTAAGACATATTAACGCAGCATAAGGGAAATTAATCCTTTGTGATTGTGTTAGATTGTTGTATATTGATATTAAATTGCAACATATTCCCAAGTACAAAATTATTTTACTTGAACTTTATATATTTGAATGTTAGCCGATTGGAACAGTTGTGAGAGATTGAATGGAATGGAAATGTCTTATTTCAGAATTTATGCTTAAAATAAACACTAAATACAGATATTCCACAGAACATTTTTTCGTATATTCTCTAACTACAGTTGGACGCCAATTTAATGAATTCTTCGGGAACGAGCAATTTTTTTCGTTAAATCGGGGTTATTCCTTATATTGGGGTCCTAACAAAATACAGATTTTTTGCTCTTACCTTTTGGAAATTCTATAGTAAGCAACTACACAAGAAATATCTATAGTTAGGAACTACACATTTTTTATTCAACAGCTAAACATACTAAAAATAAATTACTACGCACCAGTTAATGGGGAATTTTAAAATGTTGACTAGTAGATGTTTGAAAATCTTCTTGATTTCTCACCCAAAATAGTTCTATTTTCGACTTTATGTAGAGAAGAGAATACTTCGTCATTTACATCCTACTGTATAAGATATGTTTTCCCAGTTTGAAAAAAAATGTAAAGCATTAGAAAGTGTAACAGTTTTTATAGGAGTTTCATTATCATATTATTATCATCTTAATCGCTATCAATTGCCTCCAGCAAATCAACAATTTCCTGATTTTCAGTTGCTCAAATAGGCAGTACATCATCAATTATAATACAATCAATAAAATCTTAAAATATCTTCTGCGTTGTGGAGTTGGAAGAAGTAAGGTTTCCTGTCGTATTCAAAACTCACGCAATAGGTTACTCATGATTCATGTGGACCTGTAATGCTTAATAACGCTCTGCTCTCATTCGCTGCTTGCAAGATAAATATTTTTTCTGTTTCGGTTAAAAAGGATGTTAATTAAAAAAAATCTATTTTTCTAACACAAACTAGTAAAAAAAATAGGATGTTGAAATAATTTGTTAATTTTGGGTTTATGATTCATTAAATAGTAATTTTTACCTTCAATTTATTTGGGGAAAGAGAAAAATTTGTTAAATTGAGATTCGTTAAATAGGCCTCCTACAGTTCTTTATATCAAAATACTATATCAACTGTAAGTTATATCATATTAGAGTCCACTCTCTCACAATTAAACGTTTTTCCCTTCTGAGAAATTCGAACCTGATATCACTAAAGATTCTTCATGTCGTGGGGCTGATGTGCGTGTGTGTTGGCTACATTTATTAGATTCAAAATCTTCATATGTTGTGGTGTGGGAGTTTTTAGAGTGGGGTGTCACTTGTGGTTTTGTCTTGGTCTTTTGTCACTGATTGAAAATTAGAAGTCTATGGGTAACATCCTTCATTAAGTTTGTAATTATAACTTCAACAAATAATCAGTTAATTCAATCTCCAAAACAAAATAATTCGTAATCAACTATTGTGTTGTCACAATTTTGTAACCGTGTATTCTATTTTTTCTTGCTAGATGAAGAAGGCAATTTCGAAAAAGTAACTTTCGCAGAGATGTTTCAAGAGGTGAAATTGTACGCAGCAGCCTTCAGGAAACACGGATTGCAGAAAGGAGACACGGTTGCATGTAAGTACTAAATGTTTAATGGAGAGATATAGTAAAATAGATTTTTTAAGAATTCTCATTCGGAAAATCTTTACTTTTTTACGCTGTAAAAGTTGTTTTTGTACATAATATTTTAATTACGGAATACTCAAATGAAAAATCATTTATTTATTAAACCAAAACGAAAACAGTAAAAAAAACCCCTTATGCATGAACTTGATAAAACTAGATATAGTGATAAAAACGAATAATCAAATCTCTTAATATTTTACTAATAAACTGTTTATGACTTAGTAAAAGTTTGGTACGATATATTTTTTAATGAAAATCTATTTACTGCTGTATAATGTATATTTCTTATTCTAGTTCAAAATGACTGCATTTGTACATTCATTTTCTAAAACGAGCTACACCTTCTATGTTTATATTTTACAAATTATGATTCATATTTTTTACATATATGAATACATTTGTCATACTTACGAAAAAGAATTCAAGATTCCTTCTCCTGAATATTCAGGATTCTCATTTTTCCATAATGTTCTTTCAAGTTTATTAGAACAATTCTTATCGAATAAATGCCTATAAAAATTAAAGGAATTCATCTGATGTGTTCTGAATAATTTCACGGAAATCGTTGAGAAATTTATTGTTTATACTTTATGTTTAATCTATCTATATTATTCTGATATTTTCTTATGAAAATTCAAATTAAGTTATTGACTGGAATAAGAAATAAAATCAGAGCAGAACTTGTGCCGAGGTAGATGCATTATCAAAAATAAGCAGCATTAAAAAAATGCTATATTATAAAAAATATAAACAATATTAAAAGGCACTTAAATTGAAATACATAAATAAAAAAATACTAAAAATTTTTAATTGGTCCCTATAATTTATAATACGTTATATATGTAGGAAATTATTCTGCTTACCAAAAAATCAGATGAACGGAACGCTATTATTCTAAGATGAAATTTCCTAAGAAACATTTTGATGTAGATTTGAAGTCAAGATAATCCACTAGACAGAAATTAACGTATGAGAACCATAAAATATGAACCTACTAAATTAATAATATAACCATGTTTAAAAGTTAAACTATTGATTTATTGACAGTCGTTCAATGAAGAATGAAACTATTTTCGATAAATGTTAATAAGTAATAAATAACATTTTCCAGGCTACATGTCCAACAGAAAAGAAGCTATTTATGCTATGTTGGCGGCCACAAGCATTGGCGCTATCTGGGGAGGACCTCAACCTTTCTTTGGAGCTCGGGTACGTCTTTATGAATATCACAAGTCTCTCTTCTAAGGTAGTATTAATTTAATAACTATCAGGTTTGGGCATATGAAATATGGGAGTTTCTTTACATGTGAACACTTGCCCCTAATTTCGTTGCACTTTTGTTTTTAGCATAACCTCGTAAATGGTCGTATTATCCATTGCCAGATTCACATTATAACAAAGAACATTTTCTCAAAGTGTTCCGTTATATAGTTTGCCTTGAATTTCGGAAGGATACGAATTCAACTAATATTCGTGTAACTTTTTAATATGAGTATAACCTTGGTCATTATTCTGCAAAGCTGCACGCGGTGTTAACCCGGCATTTAGGGAGAATACTGTTAATGATCGATAAATGCAGTGTTGTTTGAAAAATTTCTGTCTGGGGATTTTTTGTCAAAAATGAACCGCACAGAAGATCCAAAACATGTGTGAAAAATGATGCTCTGAAAACATTGAATAGAATAGTTCCTATTATATTGCCTGTACACTGATGAAATGAATGTAAAATTGAAAAATATTCAGTTGTGACGTTTTCGTGTCACATAGCTGAAAAATTGGCTTCTTTTTGTGGATAGGATAACAGCGTTCCTATGCACCCTTAAATATTGGGGGGGGGGGAACCTTCGGTGTGACTTTGCCCGAAACCGGTGGCCGGGAGAAAACCAAACGTCTGGAGACCTGCGAGTCGGAAACTCCGAGTGTAATTCGAGGTGTCAAAAAGAAACCGCCCTCATCTCAAGACCATGGAGTAGAAAGGAAAGATTCTATGAAACACACCGAAGAGAACAGTTGTGTTGCCTCCTTCCTCACAAACATTATGTTCAGAACTCTGATGAAATATCATTATTATGAATAACTTCAATGTAAATGTATATACTGTAATTAATGGCTGTGACGTAAATTAACCAAATATTTAATTCCTTAAGTCCCACGCTACCCTTAATTTTTTCAAACGCCATGCTACTATATAATTGTTTATCAACATGGCCGAATATTTCTCCACAACAAAGCTGAGCTGCATACTTCACACTAAGTAACTGCGAAATTAAATGAATAAAAATATGAAATTTTTCAGCACTGAGCTTATTTACTGAATATTTTGCCAACCGAGACTTTCGGGTTTTTTTAAACATTCGGAACAGTTTTTTACGGGGTAAGCTGTATGAAATTGAAGACAGTTGGAAAAATTCCATATCAGAGAATTTTAGATTCTAAAAATCAGAAGTTTTAATATATCCGACTACGTTCGGAAGTGTTATTTTGCAAAAGCGTGTATAAATGGGTAATTTTTATGATATTTAGAGTCACTTAGATTAGAATACCTGTACACTATGGTTTTAAAATTATTATTCCAGTAAAAAAAATTACTTAAATGCAATATTTTGGCAAAAAATGAACATAGAATTACTTATTTTCAAAACATTCTCCTTTTATGGGAAATTAATGTTTTGCTTATATATAGCTCAGACCTCTGTATAGAGCCTGAACTAGGAATTTTGAATTGTATAAGTTAGAAGTGGATTTATCCATATTTTAATATAACAAAGTGGATAAATTTTAAGAAAAAAAACACAGATAACTATTTTAATTGGTAATAACTCTGAAAATAATATGAATTTTTCAAAAATCCTAGTTCAGGCCCTCTTTAAAAATCTTAGCTTTATATAAGCAAATTTTTATTTTTATAGAATCATTTTTCATAGAAGGAGAATGATTTGAAAATAGGTAATTCAAAGTTAATTTTTTGCTAAAATATTGCATTTCAAAAATTATTTATTCTAATAATATTCTTAAAGCAACTTTATACATGTATTCTAATCCAAGTGACACACAATATCATAAAAATTATCCATTTATACACTTTTTTTAAATCATGTTTCCGAACGTAGTCGGATTCCTTAAGACAGGCATCAATGCATTAAAATTACATTGGGAAAGATACATTGAAGCATATAACATATTTTCATTAAATGAACAGCTCTTGAAAAAGACGCTCAATTTTATGTATATTCCTTTTAAAATCCGACATTTCATAAGCACACTAATCTTATAGTTTAGTGAAACCTAATATTGAAGTTATTAATGCATTTATAACTTTAATTTGCTTTAAGTGTTATTTTTTTAATGAATCAAAATCAATAAAAAATCAATATTAATACAAAGTATTTTGAGTTATTTGTTTTATATGTAAGATTGAGTAAGTTTCTTGAATTACCGAGAAAATTTTAAAATTTTTTTGTAATTTGTAATTGTTGATAACAACAGTATTTCTTTTTGAATTTGTATTGTATCAATCTAATTTTAGGCAATATAATATTTCAGGCTGCTTCGAATATTGTAGCAAGACTTGGAGCCAAATTCTTAATTGCTTGTGATGGTTACGTGGATTATGGAGAGGAGCATAGTATTATGGAGAATTTACCTTTCATTGCTGAGCGTAAATATGAATTTTTTGTGATTTGAATATAGTAGAGTGATAAATATATTGCGTCAAATAACAATGTTTCTCCAACTGGGATGTACTTTGGCATCAGAGGTACATAAAAGTACACTAAAAATACACTGAAAATAGAGTAAAGAAATTATAATGATGTATTTTAGAAAAATCTAGCTTAATATATAATTGCAAAAAAAAAAAAGAAATGTTTTAGAATTTTTGAATTTTGAATTGATGAACGTCAAGTTAATACTGTACAAATGCTTTCATCTCTAAACGTAGTTTAGGGCATAAAGTAGAATTTCGAAAGGCATTACAATAAAGAGCGTTTGAAAACGCAGTTTAGGGATTTTAAGGGATTAGTTTAGGGATTGCAATAAAGAGCATTCGAAAAGAAGGCGGTGGGGGAATAAAGGCTTTTTTGTTGCATTTCTTTTTTTAATTTATCAAAATATTTAATGTTTATTTCAGTAATGTTATTTCAATTAATGTTTATTTACATATAGAATTAATTATCAAACATCGGAGAAAAAGTAACCTTCATTATATCATTTTGTAATTCAGAAACTTAATTTATATTTTACTCTTTCGCGATGCCCTTTATTGCATTCAAATTTATGCTTTAATCCAGGGATACTCAACATTTTTACTGCCGTTCCACATACGCATGAAAGGTATTTCACGCGGGCCGCATAAAAATGATTGGTATTTTAAGCAGGTCGCAACATGCGGATAATGGAAAAAAAAACACTGTAAGACCAAAGAAATATTGGACATAGCAAAATTTATATCAAAATATTAAAACTCATTTTTGGCTTTTATTTTAATACTTTGGAAAAAATTTGAGAAACTTTGTTATACAACCATTTAGTTATACACATCTCTTTCAAAATATCTATAGTTTTCAATGTAACTTAACAAACCCCGTACAAACATAATTTTACTGAAATTACTAATTTTCTATTATACAGAAAATTCTATAAAGAACTACAATGGTGTTGATATTCATCATGACAGATTTATTTTAAAATTATAGAAAATATCTTTACCTCAAATTTTTTCTCTGGAAGAAATTGAGTAGGTTTCGGTATTATAATTGGCCTATATTCTAAAATATAATTACTTTTTTAAGATAATATTTAAAAAAAACAAGTTTTTTTTATTCTGCTATTTTTCCTCCCTCTATCTTTTCCCGTTTACTATTTTTTTCCAGGAAAAGAATAAACTGGATTATTTCGAGAACTCTTCATGATTCTTGAGTAAAGTTTTTTTTAAATCTATTTAAAATTTGTAAAGAAAAAGATAATATGTCTGATTAATTATTAGATTCTTTCTTAGCGTTTTTTTGTTATTCAAAAGAATTAAGTTCAAGGACTGAAATTTATGCATTCTTTAGCCACATCGATATTAATTTAATCAATCAACTTCATTTCAGATGCACCATCGTTAGAAAAGATTATCATTGTCCCAACTAAGAAAGAAACTTTATCGAAGGACATCTCATATATTCCTAACAGGTAATGATATAATACAATAATTAAAATGTAATACAAGCTTCTTCGAATTTTCTTTCGGAAAGCGTTGAAGAAATTGTAATATTTAAAAGCAGTTTTAAGAGTGCTCAGCACGACTCATTGCACAGAAATAGGTCAAATAATTAAATCAAGTTTTTTTAGACTAAATTTTATTTTTCCATGACCTCACAAAATTTGAAGGCTCTAAGCTAAAAACAGACAGTGCTATGATAGTTTTCTTTGTTTGTTTTTAATCACATCTCACACACAGTTACAAATATAAACTTCAAGCCGATTTATTTCACAAAAGAAGAATTATTAGTTTGTCTTCATTTAAAATGCCAAGTCTTTTTTCCTAAGATACCAAATGTTTCAATATTCTTTTTAACTTCTGTTATGTATTAAAAGATGTATGTTTGAGGGAGCATGTATTAAAAGACGGCATGCATTTTTAAATCAAATAAATACTTAATTTTTTAAAGAAAAAATAGTTGAAGTTAGGATTTATACATTTTTTTAATAAATTTTAAATCAGCATTCATAAAAAAAGTAATTTACGAACATCAATCATGTTATCACAAAAACAGTACTAACTTTTGTTATGCGTGGCTCAACTTACTTGTAAATCAATTTTATGTATGTACATCTATTATTGTAGCAGGAATAGAATCTTGAAATCATTTAGTGAAATTCAAAATTTTTTCTTAAAAAACAAAACGATTAGCTTTTTGTAATATTTCGGGTCTAAAAATTATTTTACATAATACACTATGTAGGGCTCAAACAAAAAAATTGGGAAAACCATTAAATATGAGTTTTTTTTTTTTTTTTTATAAATACTTCATGTCCTTTTAAAAAGAACAACTAAATAGTCTTCTCCTTGTTCGTTAAAGATATTTTTATTTGTTGAATAATTCATTTAACTATTAAGTTAATATAGTAGAACAATTATTAAGTTATATTTAGATAATGACACAGGAATTAAATACATCATAATAGCAATTACTAAGTATAAATAATTTATAAATAATAAAAGATTTGGATGTGATTTTTCGATGTCTTAAAGTGGTTTGATAACTTTTACAGCACTATTAAAATGATATGGGCAATACAATTGATATAATGATGGTATAGAGAATGCCAGTAAATTATTTTCACCTTCAGTAATTTGCATTTTTTGACAAATTATAGGCGCATTAATGCCACATGGAAATTATCTACATTTTTCTTAAGTGTTTATGCTTTCCTGCTGAAAAATACATCTTAACTGTAATATTATCTTCGAATCACAGTTATATCATCTTAGTTAATAAACATGTTTTTTTCGCTATCATTGTACTGCAATTAAAACAACATTTGTTGTTCACTCTTCCATTCCAAAAATATTTTTTTTTCTTTGCATGCTTAATTAATCACATTGCGCAATTAATTACTTTTTATCACATTTGATACGACTGATTGTTTTCATTTCATTGCTTTGATCCTACATCCTTGGATATAAACATTTGAATCTCATTTGGATGATCTAATGACTTAGAATTCTGATCAAACATTTTTATGGTTTTTGTTTTTGCATTTTGGAATTTGCTGATAAATGCATGGGATAAGCATTCAGATAAAATTATCAAGTTTATTTTTGATTTTACTATACTTCAAAACTACACAAAAAAGGGATAATTAAAAAAATATATATATCAACATAATCTTTACACTTTGTGTGCGTTCTAGAAAATATATATTTTGTAGGCTTCATTGCAAGTTTTATCATATTTGATACGAATCATTATTTTCATTTACAATATTTTTCTTCTGCATTAGGGTAGATCGAAAAAGGAATTTTCAGAACTTCAAAATCTGTTAAGGTATCTGACTACCCTAAAATCATGATTTTTCTTTAAAAAAAAAGTTGATATTTTTTGATAAAATGATAAAAAAGTTGAGTTTTTATCATTTTATTTTATAGGCCATCTTATTAACTTTGTAAAAATACTATTTTTTTTTTTATTTTCCGTTCATTAGAACAAAAACTACAAGTGTTTAAATAAAAGCAGATGCCATAACTGTACATAAGATGTCAAACTTTAAAATGTTTTTTCCTCGAAATGAGTTTTTTTCTAAGACCTCAAACGGGGACAGCGTTTGCTCAAAAGGTTTTTATAATAATTTGCTGAAATTTTGTGTGCATGTTCTGTATAACATTAGAAGTGTTTTAATCTTCAGATTTATCAATCACTGTTTTATTACGAAATTAACATTTCCTTATGTGAATATAATCACTGTTTTTTTAAGCAATTTCATATAATAACTAAGAAAAAGTACTCTAGTTTTTGTAAAAACTAAAATATCTCTTTTCTTGAAGCTCATTTCAAAAAGGAATCTACTACACTACTACTAATCACAACTTAGTATTTGCTTAACAACAATAATCCCTTTTGGTTATATATATTGTAGAAAAATAATTTTATTTTGAGTCTAAAATTACTCAACCAAAATTAAGTCTTTTTCCATTTCTTTTCGGGAATTCAACCCTTTTGTCACCTTATTAAATTTTGAAATTAATTTTTTAAAATTAATTTTCTTCTAATCTCTCTATTATAGAACAGTAATTCCCAAAGTGGTCTATATCGACCCCCAGGGGTTTATGTCCACGTTAGCGGACACGTCTGGTAGGAGGAAAAAATTATTTTGGGGATCCATGAGATATAGATGGGGAATCTACAATAGTGGCTCTTATTAAACCAGATGGTGGTTTTAATTTTAAAAGAAAACAATTAAATGGAAACCAGATTTTTTAGCAACTTTTTTAGCAAATTTACTTACTGAATTTAATGTTTGTGTTTGCAGTTAAAGGTGATAGCATTATTAGAACAAGAGCCATCATTTCAGCGTTTTTTGACAAAATTCAGCTATAGGAGTATAATATTGGTACCATTTTTTTCATTTGAACACAAACAATCTGTCAGGAATATGACGTTTAGGCTCTACAATTAAATACTCTGTATTCAGATTTGGTTTGAGAATGCTTTGACACATTAGGATATTAATTCCTATGGTGACATTGAAAAAAAATGTCATATTACAAAAGGACCTGATCGCAATAGGCACCCACGGAGATACATAAAGAAAGAAAATGACTGGATACTACAAACCGAGGAGACGTAGGGTTACACCTGACAGGATTGATGCCAAATGTTGAAAATTTGTTATTGAAGCCGCCTATTCACCCCTCCCATTAAAGTCATTTGTTTGCTTTATGTAACAGTTATTTTATGTATTAATTAAATTTAAGTCAATTAATTAACACGTGTTTCTTTAGTTTTAAACATTGTACTTCACTACAATTAGAAATTTAAGTCTTTTAAAGTAAGTAGCTGTATACCAACTGTCAAAAAGACATTTAAGTAGATAAATTTGCAAAAATTCGATATTGGGTAAGCAGGGGTCTACGCCATACTAAAAACATGGCAAAGGGTTTATGAGACAAAACGTTTGGGAACCTCGGCCATAGAACATCATTTCCGTATAGGTAGATTCAGATTGATAATGTTTTCTTCCACCGGATAACCGTGATCCACCCTATTCTACATCCTTGGATACACGCGCTTAAAACTCATTCGGATAATCTAAGAATTAAGAAATCGCTGACTAAACACTTTTAAGGAATCATTTGTTTCTTAAGCAGTTTATGAACTTGCTGACACATGTAAGTGGTAAATATTCAGAGGAAATTTTGATCTTTATTTTTGATTTTATCATATTTAAAAATTGAGATGGATAATTACAAATACCTAATTAATCTTTCAATAAAGTAGTTAGAGAACTCCAAGATTTACTGTATAAATTGAAGATGAAATTCTTCCACGAGAAAAGATCAAAAAGTTAATACTCGTTCACCTCTACCCTATATTAAAGAAAAAATAATAATATATATGACATAACGTCATTCTTATTCTTGGAATATTTCCCCAAAACTCGTTTCACAACTGCGTACACATATCATTCGAATTGACAATATGTTTAATTCATGTGATGTCACAGTCAAATGATAGCAACAAAATCTTGTTTCCTGCCGATCAGTTCGTAAATACACATGATATCATTTAGAAACATGATAAATACAAGCACGTGTTTTCAACCTACCAGTCCATGCACTTCGTTGTTGCCAGGTTTTGCTCCCGGCAGAAAAATTCTCTTAAAAAGCCTACACTCGTCAACAATACTAACGTACATAAATAAGCAAAATACGTTTTTTTAAAAAATACATGCATAATATACACATTTTTTTTTATCTTAAAATATTTCTTTCTTAATTTTTGAGCATCATTATTCTATTTTCAAATTCAGGGACGTCTAAAGGCATGGGCCAACTGGGCCCGGGCACAATGGGGGCCTCGTATCGTTCTTTACTTAGCCTTAATAAGATCATGATTCGAATTTTTTTCACGATCAAGTGTCATTTCCGATTGCTTTCGCCACAAAAATTGAGAATTTCGGACGATATGACAACTGTCTATATGTGATGACCATAGTCCATTTATAGTCCTAAGCCTACCACCATACACCATCATTACTCATTCACTCCAATGGAGGCAGTCGGTCAACACGGTTTGTGCGATTGTAAGTCATGCACATTTTATTTTGTTTCAGGTTTGAACGAGTATTTGTCAACGTATGGTATACACTGTATTAGACGGAGCCAATATTTGTGTAGGGGCCAGGGCCTAATTTTGCGTAAGGGCCCAGGGCCTCAAGAAGTTTTAAGACATCCCTGTATAAAATTTGAAATTTTATCTAAATTTTACAAATATAATAGCAGGAACAAATTCAATACCAGTTTTAAATTCAATGGAAAATAAGTGACTGTATTTTTCATCTGACCGTTATTAATTTAACCCATTGAAAAGTTGTCTCATTTAATGTGGTGGTTCTCAAAAGAAATTCATACTACGAGATTCTGTACGTAGCTCGGTACAGTTGGTATCTGATACAGAATGGATTGTCAAAAATTCTGGTAACTTATATTTAGAAATTCAAAAACTGTATTAGTCATTTTACTAGCTGATTTTCGCTGAATATTAGGTGTTCTTTCGCTATGAACGAATTACAAATCTAAGTTGTGCTATAAATTTTGCACGATATATATATATATATATATATATATATATATATATATATTTTGTTAATAAAATACTTTTTATTCATCCACTCAAAATCAAATACATTTTTTGAACTTATAGTGGATCACACTTGATGTTAATACAGTTTTTTCAAATATTAATTCATTAATAAATAGTAGCAAACAAACAAAAATAGTGCAACACCTTAAATAGAAAGGAAAATGGAAAATTGCGAGGAAAATCGCTTTCTATTTTGTCACATAATATTTTGATTCTGAATTGTGTTGTCTGAATATACATATTTATATTAATTGTAACTATTTAATAAAAAGTAACTAAAATAAAATGTTTCTTTGTTGACCTAAGTAGGAAATGACTTAATCTTTTTTTTATATTACTCGTTTTTTACGCCAGATTTATCAAACTATATATAGTTTTAAAAGTTAGGTTCTTTCAAAATGTCCGTAAAAATTAAATTATACAATTTTCAAATGTTTTAATTGCAGTTGTTTCCTCGGACCATTCCTTGAAAGTGGTAAAACACCAAATGGAGAAGTTCCAGATATAGTTTTCGAACAACTTCCCTTCGATCATCCAGTTTCTGTTGCTTTTACTTCAGGAACCACTGGTCTACCCAAAGGAGCAGTTCACTCAGCAGGGGTAAGAGACACCTAATTAAAACTTGACAAGTAATATTTTAAAGCAAATACTTAAAAGAACGATAAGTTACAGATAATTTGTGTTGGCAGTGCTGTTTTATTCAGTAAGTGTTCAAGAAAAAGTTTAGAAATCAAGAATTAAAAATAAAATTAAATTAAAAAAAAACTTCGAAAATAAATGAATGATTTAGTTTAATTTAGTTCATTATTAGTTTGCATATTTTTCAGGTAATTAATTGAGTTCTATTGAAGAAATAGAATCATAGAGAAGAATGAAAGCACATAATAGTAATTAAAGTCAGAGGAATTATCATATATTAACGATATAAAAATGAGGTTATTATAATTTTTAAATAGATTTTACCAAATTATATCTTATTTTCAAAACAAACATATGTTATTTGTTATAGCAAAAATATTTTATTTGTTTAAATCAAAAATAAATAATATGTTTCATAAATACACGATTTAGAATGGATTAAAATTATCACTTGTGTTTGTATCCATGTCATAGAAACAAAACAAAAAATGGCTCATAAACTAAAATAGTTTTAAACATCAGCAGGATATTTGCTGAAATTTGATTTTTTGGAAGCAATGACTTATTTTTAGAAAACATCAATATAAACAGACACTTGGTAAAAACCTAGAAAAGTTACCTGGCTCTTATGGCTCCAAATGCTTTCACCAAATTTCGCCAAAGGAAAAATCGCGTTTTTCAAAATTGGTTCAGAGACGAAAATCATGAGTAAAAACGTAGTTTCCATAATGGCGTCAAGGATCGAACAACCTCGGGAAAACGAGGTTTCTAAAATGCAACCGATAGGAAATGCGTGCTTTAGGTTGTTATTTAAGTAACGATCTCCTTCTTTGAAAAAAACACATACTCTTTTCAAATTTTGGATATTCATACCGATATATTATCACAATACTCTATTCATACACTAATAAGTCATTTTAAAGATGTGTTTCATAAAAAATGGCTTCTAGAACATATCACTTCTAAAATGCAACAGTGGGAAAAAACATCTCGGAAATGTATATTTAGGTTGATTTCATCAACTAAGACAAATGTCTCAAGTAAACATTCTTTCCACATTTCGGACTTTCGTACAACGTTGTTATGCGACCGTTAGTTTCTTTGTAGCCTTTTTCATTTAAAAGTAGAAAAAAATTCCCTCGGCACTTAAATTTCGGCCATTCTAGAAAAATTTCTCTAACAAACAAAGTTCTAACCGCTGCCCGAAAAACGATAGAAAAAGATGGTCCTGATAGGTTTGCCATTTCTTGCCAGTTACCAACTTGGAGCCAAATTTTTGTCGCCAAATCAGTGGGCTGTGCTAGGATTCAAAGCCGTTTAGTTAGCATTGCTGATAAACGTATAAAAAGAATCATTTTAGCTATTTTTAGAAAAAAATAATCTCATCACATGTGATCAGTTCTGAATACGTTACTTCGATTCATACTAAGAATAAACAATGCCATTTTTTTTTAAACACAGCGACTACGCTTCAATGAGCAGCCACATACAAATCCCATTAAATCATATCTACGAAAATCTCTAAAACGTAAAGACATTAACAAGGAAAACAACAGCAAACTACAAAAAGATAGAAATCATATCTAGTAACAATGCAAAGAATTTTTATTACTAGGAAAAAATTGTAAACGAGCTATTTTATTAGCATTGAAACATTGATAGATACTTATTCTTGGAATTATCATTGGCAAACAGCGTAGTAGGTAAATCATTGTTAAATAATACTTATTTTAAATAATTTTAATTAATAATTATTTTAAATAATTTTAATTAATCATTGTTTTAAATAATTTTAATTAATCATTGTTTTAAAAATTTTTAATTAATAATTTTAAATATTTTTAAATATTAATTATTTAAAATAATTTAATAATAAATTTATTTAATTTTTTTTTACTTTATAAAATACAAAATAATTACATAAAATATCATTTAATATTTAATAAACCTTTCATAAATAAATTTATTTAATTTTAAAAATAATTAAATTAAATGAAAAGAAAAAGTTGATCTATGAATCGAGCCCTAACCTTGAGCATAGTACGCAGATGATATACCAATCAAGCTACGGAATCGTTGGTGGAAATTGCAACTTAATTGTATAAAAGCTAAGCATGACTTTCGAAGGCTATTTTCTCCGAATTCATTGGCCATTCGGCGGAATTACATTGAGGGTTGAACACCCTAAAGGAGTACTACTATTACACCAAGTCTCAACCCAAAATGAATTTTCTTAGTCGTGCCCTCCCCTTGTGAGTTCCAAACTCCCATTATACTTAATAATACTATAACGACTTCTATTATATAGTTTTATTATATTTTAACCATTTCAATAAAAATAGCTGATACAAAAAGCATTAAAATATGCTAAATATTCAAATAAATTTGGTTTGCGGTGAAGAAAGTAGATTTAAGTATTATTACCAAATCTAACACACTAAACAAGCTGAAAAACTTGTAAATACTTTTTAAAGCACTGAGAAAGAAGTGTCACTCACTCCACAGCTTTCTAAGCCTGAATTAAACAAATTCCAAAAAAAAAAAACAACAACATATATATAGAAATATATATACAGGGTGTCCCAACTTTCAACAACTCGGGGTAAATGGGAGGTGTCTTACCACTTCTAGTAAAAACAAAAGTAGTCACATGAAAGTAGGCTCTACAAGTATGTGCTTGATATATTAGCTGAATTTATTACATCAACTGCCTCAGCAATTCTTTTGGCGAAGTTCGGTTACATTTTCGATCGGTTTAGAAGAAGTTAGAAGGCAAAAACTTTGAACATATTTAGTATATTAAAGTATTTCAAAAATGTTTCTCGTTTATATTTTTAAATTTATTACTTAGTTTGAGATTCATACTTAAGTTCGGCCTTTTTGAAATGAGGTTATTTGATTGAAAAAAAATGGTAATAATTATTATGGATAGAAAAATAGCAAGTGTTGCACCATTTTAGAATCTCTACTAAATGAATCATCTTTTAAAATAACTTGCCTCGTATAGTATGTGATATTTTTCTTTTTATGAAGAATCAAAGTTAGGAGACATCATTCTTACAAACCGACTCAAACCACGTTAATTTTATCTAATTTAGCGTGGGTGTATGTAATCTAGTTAAGGAAAGTATCACTGTAAAACTGTGAACATTGTGGTCACACTATACATTATGATGTAATGGAATGAGTCATTTTTTCACATTTCAAAAATATACTTGCCATCGTTTATCCAAGATTTGAAAATTTTCTTTAGATTCTTACCAGAGCTGATACGAACCTTCCCTTCATTCCCCCTGTGTCCGCTTGAGTTTCAGAACACCCTGTATATTGCTAAAGTTCAATGCAATTCAAAGAAATTTTTGTCACTAAAAATAAAAAATATGTTTTTATTTTTCTTTTTTGCCACTGAATACAATGAATAAAATTATTGAATTAAAAGACAAACTAAATAAGAGGAAGACAATTATTTCATTGCACTTGCTGTATGTTTCAAAAACTTCGATGCATGTAAAAAAATATGAATTGATAGCTTTTTTTTGTTGAAAATTAATAAGACATTAAAAATAAGTTTACAAACAATTGATTTTACAAAATATGACAAACTGTATACATTTATATACATTCATAATTAATTTTTTCTTGTTTCAGAGCCTTCTTGGACCTTTGATGCATTTTGCCCTTCACTATAATTTAAAGAGTGGAGATGTCGTTCACACTATTTATCCGGTAAACATTAAGTCTTTTCCAAAGAAATATTTTCATACTTTTATAATAATCGTTTTCATATGCTATATTTTTATATTATTTGATCATTTAGCTTAATATAAATTTCAAATATTTTGTTTGCCCTCCTTCTAATATTTCGTAATTTTAATTTTTGGTTACATGTAAATTTCTTCTGTGAATATCCATTATATTTTTGTCCATTCATTTGAAGACTAAGATATAGACATCATTTGAAATTTTCAAAATCTCTATCATTTTTAATATTTAGATATATGTTTAAATTATGCATCGCCAACATGCGCATATATATATTCTTCAATATATTCCAAAAAAGAAATAAAAGAATATGTTGATATATGTAGCTTTAAAACATAAGATCTTCTAAATTCTGAAATGGAAGCAATTAACATTTCTAGGATTTAAGTATAGTCCTATGTTAAAGAATAGAATATATAATTGGAACACTTTTCTAGAAGAAAAATGCTCCGGTATTTTTCCGTATGCTACCAGTTAATATTTTAACCTTTGAGGAAAGAAATAATTAAATTAACAATCGAACATTTCTCTATAATTATATGCAACACACACACTTCATGGTAAATTAGAATATTATTCTCCATACATTTTCTAACATTCTAATTTATAAAGAATTTACATCCTATTCTCTTAATATTCTCCATCTAGAAAAAACTTGTTAATTGTATGCATATATGTATGAGGATTATCCAGAAAATAAAAGTATACAAAACGAAAATACAAGATTTATTGAAAACAAATTTTTTTTATACCTGAAACCTTTTTCACTTCACTACATAGACCCCTTTTTGGATTTAAACATTTATCGTACCTCTTTGTGAGCTTCAAAATAACCATGTTATATTCTTCTGATGCTAGTACATTA
The DNA here is from genome assembly GCA_019973955.1 of Trichonephila inaurata madagascariensis. NCBI lineage: Eukaryota > Metazoa > Arthropoda > Arachnida > Araneae > Nephilidae > Trichonephila > Trichonephila inaurata. The sequence goes on from BMAV01021668.1 coordinate 311,013, forward strand.
AGCCAAATGGCCACTGCATTTTTCAAATTTCATCACTTCAGCTTAAGGAAAAAATAATAATTTTTCGTAGCAAGATCTGGGCTACAGGGTGGATGATCAAAAATTTCTCAACCAAACTAATCCATCATTTATTGATGGCAGTATCAGTATGAGGGAGAGTATGGACGCGAAGAAGCGGAGTTCCTAAGGTAAGCATTATTCGTCTCCTGTTTTAAATGGTTCACCGTAGTCTTAGAGTTCAATAGTAACGATTTACATTGCTCGTTGTTCCGGTTGTGATTCGTTAAGATGGTTGTCATTACCTTTCGCTTTGAGCTTTTGAGCGTTTGTTTAAATTTTCTTCGAAGGTTTTTTTTTTTTTTTTGAAATGATAGATGATGACGTTCAAGGATTGGCGTTTTCTCTTTGAGGGTGATGTGAGACACCTCGGCCTCACCACCGGAGACAATCCTGTCAAAAAAGATGTTTCCCTCTTTGTGATATCGTGTCAAGAATGTCAATGTTTGCTTGATGACCTGGAGGAGGAACAGTATAATAAAGGAATTCTGAAGTTCGTGAGATGTTACGAAAAATGCTTAAATGTAGATAGTGATTATGCAGAAAATGGATGTAACAGAATTTTGTTTCCTGTAAATATTGCGTGTTTCCTTTTGTATAACTAAACGGTCTTTATTTTCTGGATACAGCCCCCGTATATAAACATATATTTAAATTTGCAGCACCACTTCAAATTTCAAACATATATATAATCTGCATACATTTTCAAGTATTAATTGCTATATTTTTCTTTTGGGCTTTTAAAATATAATTTGTATTCCTATTTTTTAGAATGGATGGACCTTATGGAACTATCATGTACCTTGTTTATCTCTTGGAATTAAACTCCTTCTTGAGAATGGAACCGTTTATCGCTTGAAAGATGGCAGTAATTTATGGGATGTTCTTTCTAAGTATAAGGTGGCATACAGTTTCCTCGTGACGAGCATCGTTGACAAGCTAGAGAAGATGAAAGCCTGCCCTGGTAAGAAAACATAAAAATAATTTATTATTTTGTAATGAACTAATTTAAGAATAACTTGGGATTCTGTTAATGGGCAAATCTTTTTCATTCATATCTATCGAAAAAACTTAATTGATTATATCTAGAATATGGACTGAAGTAGATTCTTCTTTCAAAATACGTTTTATCATAACTGTGCAGCGCACTCTCCTCCCGCGAGTCGAAACCAGCAAAGGACAGAAATAAAAGTGCTGAAAAACTGTCTCAAGTAGGAATTTTTTTTTCTTCCTAGTTGTCTTACGAGTGCATTTCGGATCCAAAGATGGCCAATTCAAACCACTCTACCACAAACAGAAGCCGAGGTTACCATGGGTCATCCTCCCCTTCACCACCAAAACAGCAAAATGCTGAAGTGGTGACCAAGGAATTGATCCCTTAGATAGAGACACAGCCTAACGCTATTGGTTGATTATGTATTCCTGAAGAATCTAAGACATTCCCAAGAAAACATGACTAAGGATTCAAATGCAATAGGTGCACGCGTTAACCCGACCCTCCATCTCAATAAGGGACTACCATCAGGTGGAAAACATGAAACTCACTGGGAATGTAAATCAGTTGCAGTAACGGATGGAAATAACCTTCTCTATGTATTGCTCAGAAAGTTCAACAACAGCAGAAACTAATTTCTTCTCTATTAAGGGGGTTTGCAGTACCCTCCTCCCGCGAGTCGTAACCAACAAAGGATAGGGATAAAAACTCTTAAGGACTAGCCCTAATAGGGATTCTTTTTCGTCTCAAAGGTAATCAGTTCAAACCACATTGCCCTAGGCCAGGGGTGGCGAACCTTTATGGATCAACGTGCCATGTTTTTAAAGAAATGTTTAATGATTTACAGATATGCCATCAAATAATTTTGACGTGATTATTGAGAAAATAAAAAAACTAAATACTAGCAACCAAAACTCTTCATTCACAATGAAAAAAAAATATACTTTGTACTGTATAGTAATAAATATTTAAGTTATACGCGAAACTCAAATTAATGTGATTTCTGTGTTACAGATTAGATGACAAATAACTTATATTAGGATTGTGTGATGTTACTTTGAGCAGAATGCATTCTGAATTGGAATCCTCTGTCAAATGGTTTCTAAGAGAATCTTCAATGTTACTAATCTCTGAAAATAATGACTCGTAGGCATAGGTAGATGAAAATATGGTTAAAAAGCATGAGGCAACTTATTCAAACAGTTAAATGTGTGTGGAATTGAATTCCATGTTTCGAAAATTTCGCTCCTAGTATTTGTACTCGTACTGCTTGTTAATCTTTCTATTTCATTAAATTCCAACTTTTTCCTTGTTCCAATAAACTTTGAAGTCCATTTTGAACTACACTGTAAATCAAACAGTTGGATTTCCGATTTTCCAACTAATTTAACTAGGATACGTTCAGTTTATCGAGAGAAGTCATATCAGGGTACATAATAAACTTGAGCATTTTTGATAATTCTTTGAACTGAGAAAATCCCACTGAAAACTGGTTGAAGAAACAATTACGGAAATAAATTCTCCAATAACGTTTTCTTCGTCTGGTTTTCTCATGTACATCTAAATATATGATATTTTTTTACTTTGGGATCGGTGGCGTGCCCAAATTATTGTCTCGCGTGCCATCAGTGGCACGCGTGCCACTGGTTTGCCATCCCTGCCCTAGGCAACTACCAATGCCATCATCGGTCACCCTCCATCACCAAAACATTTAGGCACCACTGGAAAATTCAAGTAATTTGTTTCTCATATTAACTCCCTTTATCTTAGGAATGACTTTGTATTAAACAGAGATACTTTTATCTCGCTATTATAAAACTTAATTTCATTACTACTTAATAGGAGCTGATAGCAGAAATGATATTAAATAGTATTATTATACTCCACATTAAATACATTATTATATTGTATATTACATATCATTTTTCAGATCCATCCAATACAAATTTTGAACATTTGAAAGCAATAACTATCGGAGGTAGTCCTGTGAAAACTGAAAACTTCAAATATATTCAAAGTATTGTCAAGGATAATGTAGTTATCGCAGGTTTATACGGTAAGTGAAATTGTCTGTCATTTGAAAGTTTAATGTTATAATATGAAATAAATTGTTACTGCTTTAAAGGTATAATTACAAACTAATATTTTTTGTGAATTCATGCTTTTTTTTATTCGTACATGGCTCTAATTAATAAAGATTCTAATTCTGTTTCTTCGTGTATACTTCTTGAGCTATCTCAGGTTTTATTTCCATAAATTATTCTAAGCAAATAAATTTTATAAAAATGAAGGGAGCTGTGTCTTTCAGTTTCATATTAAATATATTTTTCCCAATATTGCAATGAAGACATAAAATCTGTTTAATTCAGGTCGTGTGACCAGGTAATATTATTTTCCCTTCAGTTGTAATAAGTGATCTAGATTTCTTTTTGAGATGCCTTGTGTTTTCATTTAGGTCCAATCCTTTAATAAATATTCACTATGCATCTATTTTAAATAGAGGCATAATGAATGATTTTATTTTACTTTGTTTAATAAATGGATCTAATTTATTTTCTTAAAATAAAATCAAACATTATTTTGTTCTTTTCAATAAAAGCATGCTTTAGTTAAAATCTTTAAATTAGCTAAGAAATTTAAAGGCCTGAGAAATATTCAGAATTATTTTTCTGCCTGAGAAAAGAGCTATTACAGTTTATGAATGTGTAAAATTTGGTTATTAGAAGCTGGGACGCTTGCTCGTGAATCCCGTCATCGTTTTTTACGAGATCAAAATATTCAAAATAATTCTGAATAATTGCGTTTTCTCTCATTAATCAAGTGAATTAAGTTTGTTTTTTCTTAGAGGAATATATTTATAATAATAACGCTATATATATATATTCTAAATGCCAAGTTAAGAATATTATTTGTTTGGCAAGTTAGCTCATGCATGTTTATTGCAACTTAATTGCGTTTAGCAATAACGCAATCAGGGAATCTATTACTCCAGTAAATATTCGTTGTAGCAACAATGTATATCGAATAGTATTTCTGTAATGTTCACCAAAAAAAAAAAAAAAAAAAAAAATTATATAATTTTACTTTAAAAGAAGCGATTGCTAAGAATGAGCAAAATGAAATTATTCTTTCGGAAAATGTAATATTTTTACCTTGAAACATATATTTTATAAATTTGAGTGAATATACATTTAATTAAAAAAAGAAACATTGATAAAATAAATATGTCAGTTTTAAAAGTTTTTCAAACCACTTAAGGTATCTGACTACCCTAAAATCATGATTTTTTTCAAAAATTGACAAATTTCTTTTATGATTTTATTTTATAGGCCGTCTTATTAGCTTTATAAAAATACCAAATGTTTTGTTTTCCATTCACTAGAACAAAAACTACAAGTATTTTAGTAAAAGCAGATGCTATAACTTTACACAAGATGTCAAACTTTAAAATGCGTTTTACTCGAAATGTGTATTTTTCGAAAAACTCAAACGGAAACAACGATTGCTCAAAAAGTTTTTAAAATAATTTGCTGAAATTTTTTGTGTATATTCTGTATAACAGTAAAAGTGTTTTAATCTTCAGATTTATTATTCACTGTTTAATTTCAAAATTTACAGTCCTTTATGTGAATATAATGACTTTTTTTTAAGCAATTTCATATCGTCACTAAGATACAGTGCTCTAGTTTTTGTAAAAATTAAAATATCTCTTATCCTGAATGTCAATTCAAACAAGAATAACAAAGTAACACATCAAAATTGAAAAATTGAGAATTTGTTCATAAAAGCATTGTACAGAGCAGGCCCCGTTTATGTAATTTTTTTGTACATTTTCACCAGTTTTTTCCCATTTTAATAGCAATAATTTTTTTTTGTTTTCAATTTAAAGATTTTTTTTTCTTAAAATATACTAAATAAATCTAAAAATCTAAAAAAAATCCCCATACCTCCAATTTTTCAAAAAAGAGTTGTCACAAGTAGTCGGATACCTTAATGAAGATAGATATTATTTTCCACATATTTGGTTCAATGTTTACATCTTAGTAACCAAACGGTTGATTTGCTTGTTGGCTACTCCTTAATACGATACAACGTTTACTATATTTATAGCTCTCTACAGTAAAATTACTGAAATATTGGTTTTTAAAATAAATACAAAAATGTGTGTAGTTTCATAGATAATTTTTTTATTTTTATGATTACTATGCATCTTCTTTTTTTAAAATAAGATATTTGAGCTCTAAAGCCCAAGAAAAAAACAAAAGTATAACAGAAAAAAAGATTATGAAACGAGATAGTTCAAAGTGTGTATGGTATATATAATCTATCTAAACAATTTAAAATAAATTATTTTTAAAAAAGAGTTATTTTATACTATTTGCCCATGTTTGCCTAGCAAAGAAATGAGAATGCAATTATAAGATTCAGTTACTCAATAATTTGGAGAAAAACGAAAAACGAAGCTTAGATTGCTTTTTTTAATCGAAATTCCCTGATGCCTGTTAACCTTGCAATTATCAATTTATTTATATCAATAATATTTGTTATCTTTTTTTCTTGCTGACTAATGTACTTGTCTTCGATTTTAATTGAAGAATTTTTAGTTATAAACGGAAATAATCGCATGAAGAAAAAAAACAACAACAGAAGAAGCATTTTGATATACAGTTCAGATGAAACCATCAAAATTATGGCTTTTCCGAAATGCTTACAATATTAAATTGTGATTTGCAGAAACAATTACAATATTAATTCTCTTTGGAACTAAAGTTTTTTAGCTGTGATTTCCTTATGTAAAATAAAAATACACAAAAGGATCTTTGTTATAAACGATTTAAATCAAATAAGAACTATTTACATAAAAACTTCAGAAAAAACTAGGTAATTACGTGTTATCGCAACAATCGCCAACTTTATTAATAACTCGCCAAGTTGGCAAACCCGATTTCATTTGTGTCGTACTCGCTGAATTAGCAACCAGGTGCTTCGTCTGATTGAATGTCGTCAATAGGTTGCGATAGTAAGTAAATACCAAAAAATAATTTGAAGATTAAATTTAAAATGCTGTTAATTTTTTTTCCCTTCATTTTTTTAACATTGAGAAGAAATACATTTTAGTAAAAGTTTCTTTGTGAAAGGAAAATAAAAAATATTGCCTTTAATATTTTCCATCTGTACTTTTTACAGGAGCCACGGAGACTTTTGGACCCTTCTCGGGATGCGATTTCAATTTACCTATCTACGCTCCAGAAATTCAAGTACCGTCACTAGGAACTAAGGCTCAATGCGTTGATTCAAATGGTGAAACATTTTATGTAACATATTTCTAGTTATTTACATAATTATTTTAATTTTCAAATTGTGTTTATCCCCTGTGAAGCTTCTAGAGATTGTATTTTTGAAATAGTAAAATAAAATTAAAAATTCTTATATTTTTGGTATTAATATTAATATAGCTCAGGAGTCGGTAATCTTTAATCTGTGGCGTGCAAAAACAATCTACCTATGGGACTTAGCGTGCCACAGAGTAGGACATTTTTGAAACAATTCAATTCCCGCGATAACGCATACAGCGTTAGAGAATAGAGGTCAATAATATAGGTTTACAGTTTTTTTATTAACTAGATTTACATCATTTAAAGATATTTCTTAACATAAAAATAATCAGCATAAATTATAACTATTCCTTCACCAAAAATAAAAATAATTAAACCTGTACATATAGTAAGTATTTTTAAACATATTTATTAAAATAAGAAATAGACAACATAAAATGTAATTATTTCCCTTCATTATATTAAATAAAAAGATAAATAAAAAAATTTTAATGTGAACCTAGTGCTTGCACCACTCTGCTTTTATATTATGATATCAGGGGTATAATGCGTGACTTTAAATTGGACACGATTCTGAGCATTCAGGTGCTAAATAACTTTTTTGTGGATTCGAAATATTTTTCATATGAGGAAAGTTTTATTACTTAGATATGCAGAACTATAAGCAGAAAGCAGAGCACATACAATTTTTGCTCTTCAAACAATTAAATCTCTTCAGCAATGACTTTTAATAATTTAAAAAATAGTTATAAATTTATCTTTGGAATTATCTTACAGGTTTTTTGGAATTACATAATTTTCCATATCTCTGAAAATGTTTGCCAAATAAGGTCCATCACAAATTTATACACTTTCATCCACTGAAAAATTGAAAAATTTGGAAAGTAGTGCAGAGTGCCACTGAGAATTGTATCGCGTGCCAATGTTTGCCGACACCTGGTGCATGTAGATTAATAACCTTCAATTAAGAGATCACCCTAGAACTATCGCTTGCGTTCCATTAGGCTGTGGCAGCTGTAGCCTTGTGGTCAAGGCATCGGATCGTGGCTGGCGTGTCAGGAGTTCGACCCCAGTACCACTAAAGACCCTCCACGTAGGGGAGCGATGCACGTTAAATCTGTCGAGAGCTCAAATGTCCTTCCGTTGGTGTGGTGTTTTAGTTAGGAGAGGAGGTGCAAGCTCAGGTGTCATCCTAGTCACTTGACTACGGTTCAAAATTACGAGGTTCAACGCCGAAATCTCTCGTGTAGCTTTAACAGTGCGACGTTAATATTCATTCACTTCATTAGGCTTTTAGAACACCACCATAGAAAAAGATGGTTGAATTATTCAGTTAGTCTTTGTATTAAATAAGAATCAAATTCATGCTGTTTTTTATTTTTTAAAAAAATTAAAAAGTTAAGCAAGAATGTGGTCCTACACATAAAATATTAAATTAAAAAAAATTTGATGGAAGGGTGGAATTTATAAAATTGCGCTGCAATATTCCCTGAAATAATTACATTGTTTCGATGTTGTTTGTTTAAACGATAATTATAATAAATATTTTTTTAGTGCCGTTGGAAAACCCCCAATTTTAACAATTATTTCAATTTCTTCTGAAGGTATAGAATCACGAAATCATTCTATATAATAGTTTTGATTATATATAAAAAGTAGCCTTAATGGTAGCCGTTATTATATTTCTTCATTTTTCACAATCTTTCCCTCCAACATTCCTTTTAGCACATTTTTCAACTTTCAAAAATAAGCGTTTAATTTCTTATTTGGGAAAAACTACTCGATAATATATTATAAATGATTGATAAAATCATAAATCTGAACGACAAATCGATTACAAGAATCGTACTTGATTAGGTATCTAACCGTCCTAATTTTCATATTATGCTACATGTGACTTTCACAGTTTTCATCATTCAAAACCTCGCTTCTTTGAAGAAACCGAGACTCAGATTTTAGATTCAAATGGAGTAACATCACTCACGAGAATCGATCATAATTTCCCATCAATAGTGGTTGCTTTCCGATAAATATCAATAAGTAATTTTATTACATTCTTGTAAGTTGATTACGAATTAATGGATAGTTTGGAGAGGGGGTACATATGTAAAAAATAGAATACGATAATAGGGGTCGATGTCGGTACTTTTTGACGAAGACTGCGAGACGCATTTATCGTACTTACTCGAATCTATGCCGCAGTATTTTTCCAGTATTAATGCTACTGAAATTCGGTGGGCTTAGAATCGAAGGCAAAATATTTATTAGAAGGTGACAATTGAGTTTCCACCCCTTGCAAAAAGGAAAATGTAACCATCCATTATGGCTACTTGCATCAATGATTTATCCTATTCTGCAGTTTATCTCTAATAATCCAGACTATTCTAAACATCGTTGTCTGCTCGTATGTAGGAAAAATTCTTGTATACGATTTCTTTGATGACATATACATCAAAGAAATCGGTAATAGCATCAAGATGAGTTCATTATGACGCAAGTATGAAAATAGAAGCAATTTCATCCGCAGAAGCACAGAGCAGTGGCCACTGAAAATTTGACTCCGATGAAACAAATATACTTCAATGGCGTAAACAAAGTGATATAATTTTTGCTTGTAAATGTGCTACAGTCTTTAAAATTTTTTTTACATTATTCTATACCGCATTCTTTTAAAAAAAAGCGGAATTAAGAATGGAGTAGAAATAAGCTACCGAAAACACAAACAAATAAAGTAAGCACAAAACACTATCAAAAACTTCATATGGTGGAATCGACAATTTAATCTCAGAGAATAAAATTTCTTTAATAACATAATTGCGAATATATATTTGAACAATGCAATGATATATATTTGAGCTTTTGGTGTATTTCTTTAATTTTTGATGAATAAAAAAATTACCCAGTTTAATCTTTAAAATGGATTATAAACTGATATTTTAAAAATATAGCTTTGCTTTGTTTTGAAAATTTGTAAATTTTTATAAAGTCATGATGTTGAAGAAACTATTTCTTCACTTACAGGGCACCCGGTTGTTGGGCGTGAGGGAGAACTGGTGTTAACTGTTCCTAATCCAGTTTTGCCTATTTACTTGTGGAAAGATGAAAACAACGAAATACTTAAAAAGACTTACCTTACTAAATATCCAGGTATTTTTATTATTTTATATGTATATATATATTGCGTGTATTAGTTCAACATAATATTAGTAATATTTTGGTGAAATAAGGATGGCGATCTGAGATCGACTAATCAAAAAATCGATTTCTCGGCTCCAAAAATCGATATGTAGTACTGAATAGATATTTCATCCTAAAAAATCGACATTCGATTTTTTCTGTTTTGGTGAAAACCATACAAAAAGAAGAATTTAAACACTGTTTATCGCAGGCAGTTGGGCATCTGAAGTATGATCTATACTTTACTGGCAAGAACAAAAAAACTCTATTTATCATCACGTTCACTCAATAGCCATGGTATATATGAGTATCGTAGGATCATTTGTTCCTCGTGAGTGCTTTTTTCGATTGCCGGCAACATCGTAAGTGATGAGCGGTACCGCTTTGATCCCATTAGACTTGACAGACTGCTGTTTGCAAAATGTTTAGATATTAAGCATTGGGAACTATAAGCTATATAATCAATTTTCTAAACTTTTTAATGAAACAAATACATTCAGAAAACAAATGTCTTCTTTTATACCTGATACTTTGAAATAGTAACAAATATATATATATATATATATAATTGTAATTGTGGAATTCCCTGAACTAAAAAATCCCCTGATTTTACCGATAAGATATCGTTTATTATGGTATTTTTCTTGTTTTTCATAAAATGGAGTTATATTTACATTGTGACTTGAAACAAAAATCGATATTTTAGAAATCGATCTTTTAGACAACGATTTTTTTTTTGTGAATCGATTCCTCAGGTTACGATTTGAATCGATTTGAAAATCGATCTTTTCGCAAAGAATCGCCATCCCTATGGTGAAATAATACAAGTACCTTAGATTCAACTTTGCGAGTACTTTTAGACTTAAACTTACACTTGTACTTCATTCCTTTTGCATATTGGCATGCTTGTGAACATTGTAATGTAATCTGAAATCTAAATTGATGTTTTATGATCCAGATAATGAAGATATAATGCTTCGTATAATCCAATTAGTGAACATATCTTCTAAAAAAACTATATCTTTTTTGTCTTTATCCTGTAGGGTATTGGTGTCAGCATGATGTGTGTTATGTAAATCCCCAAACCAATGGGATGGTGCTAAAAGGAAGAAGGTAATACAAATGCAACAATTTCATGAATTGCAATTGCTCTTACGAAAAAATAGTCTAAATTAACTGATATTCTCTGATATATTTCTAAAATTTTAATTGCCAGGAATTATGTTTTCCTCTTCGTTTTTAATTTTGTGTTAGTGTCTTATAACTCCTTAACGGTACAAAAAATATTCACGGAAACTAAAGATGAGGTGATCAGTAATTTAATTTTAATAACACACAAGGTGTGCATTTGAATTTTATTTTAACCATGTAAGCTGATTCAAAGCATATTTATCATTAATTTCAAGAAGTAATAAGTATTAGCTTGAAATGTTATATAAATAGTATATAATAGTTCAAAAAATAATTTATAAATACCTTTCAAATGAACAAAAAATATCAAGTAGCAATTGATTTTAGATACATATTTATTCATTAAAAAAAGCTGGCATATTACCATTTTGAAACAAATGTTCTCATCAACTCTGTTGCTGAAATCCTAATATAAAAAAAAATAAAACATTCAACTAAAAAAATTGTAGAAAAAAATAGATTCTAAAATGACAAACACTGCCAAAAGCAAAATTTTAAGAATTAGGAACAATTTTTGGTTTATAATGGCTATTATCGCTTATGGAAAGCATATTAAGTTTGGACACTTTGATTAAGAAGGAATTTCTAATGTATTTTTACTAAAGACCATAGTTTTGTTTACATCATTTATTTTAAGTTCAATTTTTTTATAATATTTCCTAGAGTTTATGCTCATATAAATAATTTATTTTTTCGCATCTTTAAGTAGTATATTTTTCAGAGTTTCAAAAAATTAACTTGTAATGGGTCAAAAGTCATTAACAAGAACAGATGACCCATCTCAGGGCAAATATAACCATCTGTATAAAGGCACACTTCTATCAACTAAATAATATAAAGTTTCAAGTTCAATGCAAAAATAAAAACAAGGAAATTATATTGAGAGAGATTTCTGCACGTTGGTGCGCATCAAATTTCGAGAAGTCCACTGACTCACTTTCCTGTGGCTTTCGTTCCTCCACCAGAAGGAAACCATGCAAGTACTCTGCCCGGTGGCGCCATCTAGTAATTTTTGCAAGAATAAGAGCTAATATTACGATGTGTTCAAACCCCATACAACTTTGTGTTCAATTGAAATGTTGTTTTGCATAAAGATGTATTTATTATAAGTTACTTTTTGAGCTTCATTTTGTATTGTTAAGTAAAGTTGAATAATGTGAATTTTTTTTTATCACAACACAAATAATGAAGCACTTTTCAAAATATCAATCCATGTGGTAAAACTTATATAGTAAGAACCTAATTACCAATCTTCAGAATATACCTTTTTTGGAAATTTTCAAAAATATATCTCTTTTGTTCCTGAACATAAAATTATCTTAAAATTCATTCATAATTACAATTTTTGTAAGAAAATAAGCTACTATTTTAGATATTTTTGAGAAATTTAACATACGTGAAGGTAAAAGGAAAATAAACTGTTTTATAAAGATTTTCTTCTAAATTTCATTTTAGTGACGACGTACTTATTCAGAAAGGTGAACGTTTCGGAGCTGCAGATGTCTACTTTGCAAGTAAATATTCCTTGACTATTGATTGTACTTAAGAATCCTTCCTAACGAAACCTTCTGAATTCTTAAGAAATGACAAATTTTCAATTTTTGTACATTTCTGATTGTTTTTTTTTTTTCCTTTCAGTTCACGGTATGGAAGAGATTCAAGATTATATTTGCGTAGGGCAGAATAAATTCAATGGTGACTCCAGAGCCGTTCTCTTCGTTAAAATGAGGGAGGGATATGCCTTCACCCCTGAATTTAAGGACAAGCTTGTCAACAAAATTAATGGTGAATTGTGGGAAGATTGTGTACCAGAACTGATTCTGGAAGTTCAAGATATACCAGTAAGTAATAGCGTTTATACGATAACGTCTTCGTTCTTCCTTTTTCAGCAGTTATTACATTTGTGAGAGAGAGACTTAACACAAAATATTTTTCCCCTGCCGTTTGTGAATGTTTCCCGAGTGATCGTATCAAAATTTTTTGCATTTTTGAAGATTATTTTGTTGTTAAGCATTGGGAAACTACACATATAGAGTGCGTATATATAGTGAATAGTTTGAGAAGCAGCTCTCAATTTAATTCTATTTGTTATAAGCATTTTTAATTATATACTTTGAACATATATAATTAATTATCTGAACAAGAAATACCTATAAAAATTTCTAGCTAAATATATGTCGTATATTTCTTTTGAAAACATTCGTACGTATTATCGCAACAGCATTGGCGGCATTATATGAAACGAAGCACGTGATTGCCAATTCAGCGCATACGAAACATACGAAATTGGAGTTGCCAACTTAGCGAGTTACATTGAACGTTGGCGATTATTGCGATAATACGTATGTACCTATTTGACTTTTTGATACATATATTATAACGAGAAATTTTTTATCTATGTCCCACCTTAATCTCCCAGTTTATTTCATTAAGACCCTTTCTCAGTAGATCTCTATTCAGTAAATGAACCATGCTTACCGAATTTCAAGTTTGTAAATCTAATACTCCAACAACGAGAATTTCTTCTATCTAAAACCTCTGTAACCCCTATTTGGGAGTTGATTTTCTTAAACTCTTTCTTAGAGAATCTCTATACAGACGAGCAAGCATGCTAAGCAAATTTCAAGTACGAAGATCAAATAGCTAAAAAACGGAAATTTTTGATTATCTAAAACGCCTCTTAACCCCTCTCTCCCCGAGTCGATATCCCTCAAAACCCGCTCTTGGCGGATCTCTATTTAACAAAAGAAACTTTCTTACTAAATTTCATGCCTATAGGTCTAATAGTTTGTGAGATCTCGGGATGATTGCGTGAGTAGCTTCTCAACATTTTATACGAGGGTTATTTTTAAAGTAAGGTCCGTTGACGCGTATATTTCCCTAGTTCACGCGTGCGCCGCATCAAGTCTCTGCGTCACAGACCAGCATCCTTTGCGAACACACATGCGGCATTTCCAGGTCAGTAGCATTCGTGTAAGATTCGCTGTGTGTCTTTAAAATGTTTAAGATGATTGAGTCGTCCACCAAGTTTGAGATACGGACTGTTATCCGTTTTTTTGACTGCAAGAAACATGTCGGCTGCAGACATGCATCGCTAGATAACAGAAGTTTATGGCTCAGAAGCAATCATTGGCAGTAAAGTTCGAAAATGGGTACGGAAGTTTAAAAATCGGCGAAAAACGTCCATGACGAAGAGTGCTCAGGCCGGCCTTCTGTAATTGCTGATGATTTGATGCAAGCGGTTGAAAGAAAAATTCGTGAGAACAGGAGATTCACGATAACTACTCTTTCATTGGAAGTTCCCGACATTTCTCGGTCGGTGGTGTTCAAAATTGTGAATAAAGACTTCAACTTTAAGAAATTGTCTTCTCGGTGGTACCCAGACTACCAGCGAAAAACAAAGAAAAGAGGTTTGCCATTTCATTGGACTTTTTGATTCGTTACGAGGAAGAAGGGGATGATATGTTGAGTCCAATCTCGTTACTGGAGAGGAAACATGGATATCTCATCACCCTGGAATAAAACCAACAGTCTATGGAAATGCGACACACATCCTCTCCCATCAAGGTCAAAGCCAACCAAATGCTGTCAAAGCGCAAGATCATGAAAACAGTGTTCTGGGACTGACGTGGTGTTTTGCTGGTGGACTTCATGCCACAAGGAACAACGATAAAAAGTGCCTACTGCTCAACTCTATGGAAGCTCCGAAGAGCATTGCAAAACAAACGGTGTGGCATGCTGACAAAAAGTGCTTTGCTCCTCCACGATAACGCAAGGCCTCACACTTCTAGAACGACTCGGGAGTTAATCGAATCTTTTGGCTGGGATATTTTGGACCCTACACCATGCATCCCCGACCTTGTTCTGAGCGATTTCCGCCTTTTCCGGTATCTCAGACATAGTCTTGGCAAGAAGCGTTTCAGTAACAACGAAGAAGGTAAAGCGGCCGTGAACTCTTGGCTGTCCAGCCTGGCGGCAGACTTCTTTGAAGAGGGTTTTCAAAACTTAATTCTAAGGTATGACCAGTGCATCAATAAACTCGACAACTATGTAGAAAAATAAACAAAAGTGTACAATCCTAAAATAAATGCTTTTTGAAACAAAATATTATCGTTATTTTTTGAAAATCAAACGGACCTTTACTTAGAAAACAGCCCTTGTATATATAGATGTATTGGTACTTAGGTACTATCGCAACAATGCATACCTTCAAAATAATTCGCCATGTTAGCATGATTTCACATGTGTCGTACACTCTGAATTAGTAACCATGTGTTCCTTTTCAAATAATGTTGCCAGTATGGTTGCGATAGTACGTAAGTACCGATTAACCATTATGATTTAACTCCATTATATATATATATGATATTTTGAGGTGCTGTGCGGTCTAGTCAACTAGTTGGGTACTTAGATATTTTTTTTTACTTCAAGTGATTCTAGAGAAGGAATTTCTTCCTACAATTACTTTCTGGATCCGGTTTCAGTGTTAGGGAAGAAAGAACAAACTTCATCCATTCTATGCAACAAATATTTATTTATAACATGTGGTCACAACTACAAATTCATCTAAATATTTAAAAGTTAGTTATAAAATCAATTTTAGTTTCTAATACCGTACATTAACGAGACTGTGACACGATAAAACTCAGACATAAGCGAGATTTCTTTAAAGAATACGTTGCGTCCCCTTATATAAAAGAACTTACTGAAATCTCGCCCTACATTCATGACTTATCCACCACTGTTTAAAATTAAAATTTGAATTTCTTTACTCATTGTTACTAGTACAATATTTTCACTAAAATTTTAATTTGATTCCAAAAGCTGCTAACTGAAAAATAATCTCCGAAAGTAATAATAATAATAATAATAATAAAGATATCGTCTACGTCACTTGACAGTGGTTTAAAATTACGAGGTACTTCACCAATAACCTTAGTACAGCTTTCTAGCGGGACGTTAATACAACTCTCTTTTCACCCTCTAAAGAAATATGCATTTAGAATACTTTTAATTTAAAACTAGTTATAATTTGATGTATATTCTTTAGCATGAAGTCATTAATTTACATGTAATAGTATGAGATAAATATATGGATATACGTTTTATGAAATATATGATTATATTGATTTGAAGTGTGCACAGAAAAAAAAAATATAAAATTGACAAAAAAAATATGTATATATTTTTCTTAATATTTGAGAACTTTCTTTTATATTTTCGGCAAGGAAAGTTTATTCTTGTCGAATGTTTCTGTATGAAATGTGAATTCCTTTGTTTTACTGGGTTTTCCAGAAACGAAAACTCATAACGACTTACTATATAAGTATAGTAAAAAGTTTGAAATATGTTTGCTTTTGGTAATATTTATTTAAAAGAAGTGTATAGACTTTTTTTCTAGCATTGAAATGAAAAATATTACCATTTAGCACAATGTGTTATTTTTGAGTACAACAGAATACATTTGTTAAATAACATTTATTTCCTTACTTAGTATAATGTGAATAATAAGCGAATGGAAAGTACTGTACGAGACATCGTCGAAACCAATCGGATACCAATTACGGGGAACGTCAAAAATCCAGAGTGCCTGAAATATTATTGCAACCTGCCTGAAATTGTAAACTACAATCGAGAATAAGACAGAGAAAAGGTTTGTACGTATGTTTTTATTTCAAAGTAGTATAAATTTATGATTTAATAATATAAATACTTTATAAAATAGTTATGTAAAATTCTTTTTTATATCATAGATTTATAAAGTGCTAATTTAAATTTAAATAATATATAAGAAAAATTTCATTAAGATATTCATTCCTTTTGTGTAACAATTGTTACATTTATACACACACACACATTTTTAATCATGTAATAATGCAAAATAAGACTTATTAATTTTTTATAAAAATATGTTGTTCCGTATATTTTTATTCGTATATAGCAGGGGTTGGCAACCTTTTATCAGTAGTATACCAAACTAATTTACCAATATGATTCAGCATACCATACAGTAGGACATTTTTGAAAAAATTCGATTCCCATTATAACGCATGCAGAGATGGAAAACAGACGTCAAAAATATAGATCTACAGTATTTTACCTATTAACATTGCAACATTTAAAGATATTTCTTACCAAAAATAAATAGCATAAAATATAACTGTTTTTCAACAAAAATAAAATTAAATATAAATCTTTACAAATATTATACGTATTTTTTTCCATATTTAAAATAAAAATAAGAAATTGATAACATAAAATAGAAGTATTTCCACTTCATTATAGTTAATTAAAAAAAAAGTATATAAAACGTTTAATATTCTAATCTAGGGCGTGCATCGCTTTGCTTTCTTATCGCAAAAATTTAAGGGCATAATTTGAGACTTTCAATTTGACACGATTTTGAGCATTCAGCTGTTAAACAATTCCTTTGTGAACTCGAAATATTTTTCATATGAGGAAAGATTCTTTACTTAGATGTGCAGAACCAAGAGCGGAAAGCAGAATACATACAATTTTCTGTCTTTAAACAATTAAATCTCTCCAGGAATGATATTCAATAATTTATAAAATAGCTGTAAATTTTTTAGTTAATCCGTAAATGTCCATAACTCCAAAGATGCTTGTCAAATAAGGTCCTTTACAAATTTATCAACTGCGATCAGTTCTAAAATCGACAAATTTGGTGAAGAGTGCAGAGTGCCGCATGTGGCACACGTGCTATAGGCTGCCGACTCCTGGTATATACCAATATACAGGTAAGCTTATAACACATAATTTTTCAAAGAAAAATTTATATTGGTAGACAAAAAAAGTTCTTCAGTTCTTATTTTATTACATATATAACATTATATCCCATTAAACATATTCTAAATAGGAAATGAACTGATTATATTTCTTAACCATACAAAATCAGAGAATTATTGTTGAAATTTCCGTTTCTAAACTGTTTGAACTCTTAACGATATTATTTTTCTAAAATATTTCAATATCTATTATTTATCATATGAATAATTTATATGGTAATGAATATTGATGATAATGAAACATTATTATATATATTTTTTTCTTTCTTTACAGATATTTTTCTGATGAAAACCTATTTCTTGCCTGGCTCATAAATATATATTTAATCTTATTATATTTTACAGAAAATGCTGAATATTTTTTTTTTCGTAAAACTTTCTTACATCATATTATAAATTATATGAACAATTACTGTTTCCACATCTTTTACTGTTAAGTACACATTACTTGCATATTTGATAAATATTTATAGTCTCATCATATTTAAGTTTTCTTACCGAAAATGCTGAATAGTTTTTTCGTATGACTTTTTTTAAGACAATGTTAATAAAATGACCTTTTTTATTACAATGTCATACGTGTTATGTGACTATTAATCTGATTTCGTTTTTTTTTTACTTTTACTTGTATTGTTGATATATCATGAAATATTTTTCTTTCTTTAATGTTGAGTGGCCGCGGTAGCCGAGTGGTATAGGTATCGGGCCGTGGCTTGCTTTGTCACGAGTTCGAGCCCAGTACCACTAAAGACCCGCCGTGTAGGGCAGCGATGCATGTTAAATCTGTCGAGAGCTGAAACGTCCTCCCGTTCGTGTGGTGTGGTAGTTAGGAGAGGGGGGTGCCAGCTCAGGTGTCGTCCACGTCACTTGACCATGGTTCAAAATTACGTGGTCCGTCGCCAAAAGCCCTCGTGTAACTGAACAGTGCGACGTTAATATTCAATCAATCAATCAATTCTTTAATGTTGATATTTAATAAGATATCAGAGACTATGAAATATAGAACTATAAATATGTTTATTCCAAGGAAATCAATTATGGTATTGATTTATATGTATATGTGATAAAAAAAAACCTATGCTTAATCTGATGATTTTCAGTTATTCAGAATATATTATTTGTATTATAAGAACAGATATTTTATTATATTTTTTCTACAAATCTATATATTTATTTAAAAAATGTATGTAATATAATTTATGAAAAAAGATTAAAGTTTTTAGTCTATGAGCCTTTTTGTCTCTTGTTTTTTTTTCCTTTATGCTTTTGAAAAAAAAAGGAGTAGATGTAGTCTTAATTAAAAAGAGCAGGCCTTAAAAATGTATAACAAGCAATTCGTATAATCTATGAAATCAATTCTCTGCACGAAACTTGAAGTGTTGGGTAAAGACAGCAGTATTTGAACTCAGTTGGAATATGAAATAGTTTTCAATAATTTTAGATTCATATTGTCAAATTCCAAACACACATTGCAAAATTTTCTTCTACAAAATCAGATGATAATGTTAAATATAATAGTCCATTAAATAAAAATAAATTGGAACTAAAATTACCGTTACCAAACGAAATAATTTACTACATATGTTTAAATCAGTGCTTCTCAAACTTTCAACTTTTGAAAACCAGTTTGCCATCATAATTTTCATCACGCCCGTACAATAACTGTGTATTGAATTCAATAATATACTTTGACGTACAGCTACAATACGACATTCATTACAAACCATACAAATGATTAAGATAAGTATTAAATTTTGTATCTAATTTTGTATATAAAAGCCCATGAAAGTCACTAACAATTACTAAACGGGTTCTTAACACAGTATTGATAACTTAATAATATCAAATACATTGAGCAGTACTGTATATTATAAAATTGTAAATGTGTGTTTTATTTTTACTATGTTAGAATGTATTTTGTTTTGCTTCCTTTCAGTAAATTAATAATTTTTCTAAATAAGCTTTTTTTTTCGAATTTTCGATACTCTCGCACCCCCCTCATAGGTTTATCATGCCCCTCTAGGGGGCACACCCCACAGTTTGAGATACGCTGATTTAAATGTTAGAATTTCCCAATTAGATAAGGAAGATTTCGCTACTACAAGGAGTACCAAGAATCTGTGGAATGAGATACCTAAAGATAAATACCCATAATTTTAAAATATATTTTATTTAAAACAAAAACGTACGATTAAGCCAAAATAAAAGTAGATTTCGTAGTAGAAAAAGTTTTTTTTTTCAAAAATTTAGTAAAATGTTCTCATTAATTAATAAAAATTTCTTCCGAACACGCTAGTGTTTGTTAATAAAGATGATTCGAACGAGTACAATTGCGTATGATTTGCATTGCTAAAACTAAAGCTTCGAAATAATACAACCAATATGAGATAATTCTTCTTGCTTGCCATCGCCTTTTATTCCACTGTTACTCTCACAACGTCGTCAGAACTACACCAATCCTATTACATAAACTTTAAATGCATAAAGCAGCGTTTCTACGGGGGTGTGGTGACTCTACGAGGGGGGCGCGAGCATATTGAAAAGTCGAAAACAAAAGATTATTTTTAAAAAATAAACTATTAATTTACTGAAAATAAACACATAAAATACATTCTGACATAATAAAATATAAAATACATACTTACACTTATATAATACACTTACAGAAGTATCAGTACTGCACAGTTTATTTTAAAATTAATTTAACAATATAATAAAATTATATAAGTTTAATAATTACCAGTGGTCCTATGGGCTTGCCGTATATATAAATATATCCTAAAAGGAACACTTATCTTAATAATTTGTATGGTTTTTTATGATTAATCCCTTAACTATCGATTAAATATTACGTGATTTGCTGTCCAATGCCACCATTTTTCATGTACGCGTACGCGTGTGATGCATTGGGGGGGGGGGGGCAAAAAAGGCATATATATTTGGGTAAACCCTTTTTCTGAAAAAAGTAAATTTTTCGCGCAAAAACTGTCAAGGTTCTTTTATTGCATTCTAAAGCCTTTGGAATATTTTTATGGATAGCATTGCACAGAGAAGATCTTACTTCGGAAAGACATATATATATAAGTCCTTGGAAATTAACACTTTGGCTGAATGAGACGTTTATATACACCGGTGGCAATTGAGCTGTTAAAGAGGTTAAGATGTTAAGCTTTAGCGTCACAGTATAGTATTATTAAATTCAATACATTGTTATTGTATGGAGGCGGGAAAGAGGGGGCGTAAAGAGAATTTATTATTGAGTTTGGTTGGCTGTGTATCGATTTGCGCACGGCTGCATGAAATTCGGCATACGTTGAAAAACGTGAGCTTTCAACATACGTACAAGGTAAAATAATAAAAAGGTATCAGAATAAAGGAAATTTATCACTCTTACACATTGTAAACTCCTTTCTCAACATAGTCACCACTAACAGCTACACATTTGTTCAATCGTTCTAT
>BMAV01021668.1:332043-344816 GCA_019973955.1 Trichonephila inaurata madagascariensis
CTTTCCGTCTATGAAGAAAGATTTTGGTTGGCTGCGTATGGATTTGCGCACGGCTGCATGAAATTCCGTATACGTTGAAAGACGTGACCTTTCAACATCTTCACTTTTGGGAACAACCAAAAGACCTATGGTTCCAAATCTCGGCTGTAAGAAGTTTGTGGAACCACTGTGAATTTCAGTTTTCCCATGACGTCTTGTGTTTCTGCACTGCAATGCGGTTTTGCATTGTCGTGTTGCAAAAGGAAGGTGTTTCTTTTTGTCATCATTCTACGGATATATTGCCTGAGTGATAGTAATGTTGCATAGTACATGTCGGAATTCACCGTCAATCCTTTAGTCAGAAATTCCCTGTAGACCACACCAATTGCATGCCAAAAGAAGATAAGCAGGACTTTTGTTGCTGAAATTAGAGTTTTGAATTTCTTGACATTCGGAAAACCAAAATTACGATACTCTATTGTCTCTTGTTTTTTGGGTCATAGTGATGAATTCAAGTTGTCAGAGTTTAGGCAGCCGTGCGCAAATGGATACACAGCCAACCAGAATCTTCCTTCATGGACGTAATGAAGGAATGAATTGAACGATTGAACAAATGTGTAGCTGTTAGTGGTGACTATGTTCAAAAATGTGTTTACAATGTGTAAGAATATTCAATTTTCATCATTCTGATACCTCTGTCATTATTTTAATTCGTCTGAAACTTATTTTATACTATTGAAGACCTTATACTTATAAATCACCTTTCGTAGATCAAGTGTATTACAGCTGACTCTCTTATTATGATTTTTATTGGAGGAAAATGGAAGGAGTGACGAGACAGAAAGAAATTGGCTGGTATTTGCAGAAACAAGCAAAGGTGTTTACTGCTAACGTTATAAATTGTTTTCTGATACATCACACACATCTAAATAATTGGTTTTCAAAATTGGAAAGCAGTTACAGCTACTCTGGCCGGCCACAATATATCAAAAGGGCATGTATTAGCCATGTAAAAAGGTCATATATAAAAGCCATTTATTAAGCCATGTAGAGAAGGTCATCAAAAATTATTAGAATTGATTGTCACAGCTATAGTAGAACAAAAGACGCGTCGAAGAACATTATTGGAGGGATGTCTTGGAGTGAATAGTATTTACTACAAAACTTTTTAGCCTTTGAGGAATAGCATTCAGAGGCCGTGGTAAAGGTCAGGAATTTTCAAGGAAGGGAAATTACTTGACATGTTTGGAATGTCTCTACGAATACGATGATTTCTTGAAGTTGCAGCTTCAGTAATACATCAGCGGAGGTCAAGGTAATGTTCGTAATATTTCACATCAAATTTGGGACGAATTTATAAGCATTATTGGTCAAAAAATTGATGAACCTAAGAATGTGACATATTACAATACCATCTTTGACTATACGTCTCACGTCTCATATGCTAACAACTAACGTTCGTCTTAAGATATGCCTCACCTAGTAGTGAAATAAAAGAAAGATTTGTGCAATTTATATATTCATAGAAATACATACTTCTTCATATTTAGAAAAACTACTATTAGATCTTTCAGCTAAATTTGGATTGGATATTAAAATTTGTAGTGGGGAATCATTTGATAATGCGTCTAAGGTATCCGACTACGTTCAGAACCGTGATTTTGCAAAAGCGTATAAATGGATAATGTTTATGATATTTAGTGTCACTTAGATTGGAAGATATATATAAATTGTTTTAAGAATATTATCACAATAAAAAATTATTTAAATACAATATTTTGACAAAAAATGAACACAGAATGACTCATTTTCAAAATAGTCTCCTTTTGTAAAAATGCTTCTATTATAATAATATTTTGCCTGTCTATATAGCTCAGACCACTGTACAGAGGCGCAACTATGATTTTTGAAACAAATCACATTATATTCAGAGTTACAACCATTAGAAATAATTATCGGAGTTTTTTTCTTAAAATTTCTCCCCTCTGTTATCTTAAAACATGGATAAACCCACTTCTAAGTTATATATTTCAAAAATTCTAGTAGAGCCTCTGTACAGAGGTCTGAGCTACATACAGGCGAAATATTATTATAATAGAAGCATGTTTCACAAAAAGAGAATATTTTGAAAATGGGTCATTCTATGTTCATTTTTTGTCAAAATATTGTACTGAAATAATTTTTATTGTAATAGTATTCTTAAATCAATTTTATACATGTATTCTAATCTAAGTGACACTAAATATCATAAATATTATCCATTTATACGCTTTTGCAAAATCATGGTTCCGAACGTAGTCGGATACCTTAATATGCCTTAGTGTTACTCAAGTGAACAAGCACGTACTAAAGAATGCACTCCAAGAGTAGATTATATTCCTTGTGCCAGTCACTCTTTAAAATTAGTAGGAGATTTTACAGTAGAAAGTTGTAGCAATGCGATTAAATGTTTTATACTTGTACAGAAATCATTCAAATTTTTTTGCGTGTCAACCCACCACTAGAGAATTTTAAATAAAAATTTGGAAAGGAGTAAAATGCAATATCGGTGACAAAAAGTCTCAGATACACGTTGGGCAGGAAGAGCAGATGGCGTATCAGCTATAAGACTTGGTTATACGCATGTAGAAGAGGCCCTGACTGAAATCCGTGATAAAAATGAGTAACAATGACCACAACACTGGAGACCCCTTCCCTTCTGAAACAGATGGATAAATATGAAATTTTTTTAATTACCATGATTTGGAACATCATTCTCCAGAGAATAAATGATGCTAGTAAATCAAAGCAATCAGTTGAGCTTGAATTATTAAAATAATCTAGTCTGCTAAAATGTCTAGAAAGTTATATTTAAAATTTCAAAATTGAATTTGGGCAAGAGGAACAAGAAGCAACTGATTTATTAGGGCTCCCGTTGGAAGAGGAAGCTGGACAAGTTCACAGGCAGCATAGGAGAAAAATTATTTACAGTGAAAGTAAAAAAGTCCATGGATTAGAAAGAAGGGAAAATTTCACAGATAATTTTTTTGATGCCATATGCTATAGGGCATATGCTCTCAGCTAGTTAGGGTAAAATAAAACCAGTTCAAGATTTATGATCCTCATAAAATGTGTTAAAGAGAGAATTACTTGAATTTTTTCAAAAATACTTTTAAAAAGGGAGAACAAAAACTGAATCACAAAAGAAAAAGTTAGTTTTATAGAAAATGCACTTCGCTATAGAGAGGTTCGTTATACGGAGGTTCGACTGTATATATATATATATATATATATATATTTGATTTTAAAAAGAATGAAACAAAATGGAGAACATATAATGTTCAGTAACACAATTCATTCTTTTAAATTGCAAAAATGAACAATGTTCGAAAGAAAACAACAATAAATAATTGAAGCTCTTAGCATGATAGTGAAACCAGAATATAAAATATCTAGGACAGTTACTACCTAAAACCTGCCTTGAGTTTGCTTTAATTCAGTGTATCTCAAACTGTGGGGCGCGATACCCTTACGAGGGGGAGCGAGCATATCAAAAATAAAAGATTTAAAAAATAATTAATTTACTGGAATGAATTAAAACAATATTCTCCTGACACAATAAAAAATGCACTTTTACTCTGATATAATTTATAGGCGATATAAGTCATCTCTCAAAAATAAAAAATTCTTCAATACCTAATTAGCTATCTTTGATCCAAGAAACCAAATAAAAAAACTTTTATTTGATTTGCTGTTATCTCATGATAAGTGATTTTTACTACTCTTTCAGAGAAAAAACAAATCCCAGACCCAGAATCGAAAAAATTTAGGAACATAAAAAATTCATCGCTGTGATTATTTTTGAAATACTGCACATTATAGTTGTAATCTGTTTTTGCTGATAATCTGTTTGACCTTCTAAGTTATTGGTACAGTTAGTTATGACCCCTCTCTTATGTGTTTGTTTCTCATTTAGGGAAGTTGTAAGTAATGTATTTATATTTCTGTGTTGCGCTTTTTTCCATGCAAAAGAGTTTTATGATATTTGGAAAACCACGGAAATGCTCCAAATGCTTTGGAGGATTATTTGTAGCCAAGACTTTTAACCCGGAAGTGGTCACGCGAGACACAGATCACAAAATCGTTAATTCTGGCAAAACTGTTTATTTGTTACCAAAGAAAAATTGAAAAGTTCTTGAAAGTAGGTAAGTTTACTTTCTCTTAGTTAAATTATTCACTGAAATCACTATTTGTATAGTGTACAGTAAAATAATTATATATATATATAAAAAAAAAAAGGATTGGGGTGACTCAATCCCCCCGCGTGACCATTAACGCTAGTATCGAGTGTGTGTCTGCCCCCGGGATAAAACATTTTGAAGTCTTCTCGCTTTAAATATTAAAAATAACACTGTTATTCTTCATTGGAATTTTATATTATTTTTCATTGTTCAACATTAATTCTAAATGCTCATTCTGTGAGGCTTAAAATTACATTTCGCTTAAAACTAATTATAATATGAGCATTCCTTTTAAAATATCATTTTACATTTTCGTAAGCATTGTCGCGCATTTGAGTTTACTCTCCTGACATTTCAGCTATTTATCAAGAATGCTTTAGTTTTTTAAAAAATAAACTCGTTCAAAGAGCGGGTACTTCAGACAGTATAATTTTAATGTATCAGTGCTGCACAAGGTATTTTATAACTAATTTATTAATACTAAATTAAGAGCAAGTTTAATAAGTATTAGCTACTTCCATGGGCTTGTCTTGCAGAGGGAAGTTTTTCAAAGGAAGGTTTACGATTAGAAATTGACACTCTGAGTACATTTTCTATATTTGGCTGAGATCTATATTTTGTCTTGAAAGCAGCCACCGCATTTTACAATCTGTTCCAATTTAAAAATTGAAGAAAAAAAATAAAATATATATTACTTAAAAGTTACATATATAAAATTTTATATACTTATTTTATTAATTTGTACGGTTTATAATTAAGATCGTTTTGTAGCTTTAGCGTCAAAATGCATTATTATTGCATTCAATACATTATTATTGTATAAGGGGGGGCCGATAAAAATTATGATTGAAAATTGGGTCGCCAGTATTGAAAGTTTGAAAAGCACTGCTTTAATTACTGAAAATGAGGTAAGTGTAAATCGAAAACAACAACACATCGTTTGAGATTAAAATTAGATACAGTTCGAAACATGTACCGAATAGAAAAATGTTCGTCATTATTTCTGATGCATATAAAAGGAGTTCTTTAAAGGAGGTCATGTATATCACATTATTGACTACAAGAACAAGTCATGGATTTCATTCCAACAAATGGTAGGTAAAAGAGCCTTTTATGATTATATTAGTTGAAAAGTTACGCTATTTCTTAATTTTTCTCATCTACAAAAGAGCAATTTAAGGTATCCGACTACATTCGGAACTGTTATTTCCAAAAGCGTATAAATGGATAATTTTTATTATTTTGAGTGTCACTTGGATTAGAATACATGCATAAAATTATTTTAAGTATATTATTACAGTAGAAAATTATTTAGATGCAATATTTGGACAAAAAATGAACACATAATTTCCGATTTTCAAAACATTCTCTTTTAATGGAAATGCTTCTATAATAATAATATTGTGCCTGTATATAGCTCTATCTCTCTGTATAGAGCCTGAACAAGGAGTTTTGAAATATATAACTTAAAAAGTGTGAATTTATCCATATTTTAATACAACAAAATGGAGAAATTTGAAAAAAAAAACAACAACAAAAAAACAAAAAAAAAAAAAACCACCGATAACTATATCAATTGGTTGTAACTGAAAATAATGTGAAACTCCTTGTTCAGGACCTCTGGAGAAATATTTGCTTTATATAAACAAAATTTTGTAAATATAGAAGCATTTTTCATAAAAGGAGAATCTTTTGAAAATAGGTAAATATAAATTCATTTTATTGCAAAAATATTGTATTTAAATAATTTTATATTCTAATAACATTCTTGAAATTATTTTATACATGTATTCTAATCCGAGTGACACTAAACATCATGAAAATTATCCATTCATACGCTTTTTTTAAATAACCCGAATGTAGTCGGATACTTTAAGAAATAATTGGTTGAATTTTAGAATTATCCATAAATATTAAGAAATTAACATTTACAGAGACCTAGTTTTTTGTGGACAGATTATTCAAATTTAAGAGAAAAGAAGTATTTATTTTGAAAATTAAAATTTTTTTCATCAAAAGTAAACTATTACTTAAAACTGTATCGATGATATAAGGAAATTATGAATTTAATTAAAAGTTTATTTCATTAGAAAATATTTTTCATGGAAAATAAAGCTTTATTAATAAGAAATAAAAAAGTAAATTACTTCTATATAACTGAAGTAATTAAATTTTTTTCTATTTCTTCCTTCCTCGGTGGCTTGACAGCCCAGGGTGGGCCTTGACCTTCTCAAGAAGCCTTTTTCAGGTCAGCCTTCTTCCTGCCAGTTTTTTCCAGTTCTTAGTTCTCAAAACTAGATCTTTTTCTAGGCCATCAATCCATCTAAGATTTGGTTTGCCATTTCTTCGTGTGCTAATTATTTTTGCATTGAAAACTTTTTCAGTGGTGCGGTCTTCGTTGATCCTGACAACAAAACCTGTCCATTTAATTCATTGTATTTTGATGCAGTTAACAATGTCTGATTTATTATATAATTGATAGAGTTCGAAATTTGATCTCCTTCGCCACATTCCATTTTCCTGAATTCCTCCAAAAATAAATCTTAAAATCTTACTTTCGTAGTTATTTATGTTCTCACCTGTTCGAGACATGGACCAAGTCTCACATGCATAAGTTAATACTGATATTAAAAGCCTTTTATACAATAGAACCTTTGTTTTTTTCTTTTGATTATTTTCGATTTTATGTATTTTCGTATTCCATTAAGACATATATTAGAGGTAATAATTCTCTTTTGGATTTCAGTAGCACAATCGTTTCTATTGTTAATTTCCGAACCTAAATAAGTGAAACTGTCAACAACTTAAAAATTATTCCCTTTATTAATAAGAAATAAAAAAAAAAGTTAATTATTTCTAAATAACTGAGAGAATTATATTATTTTATATTTCTAGAGGAAAGTAAAAAACACATTAATATCTTAACAGTAAAATTTTTTTAAAATAAAAAACTGTATTTTTTCGAAAGGCATATGTATTACATTTAAATATCATATATGTATAGGGTATTGCCGAATTCGACCAACAAATTCCGACGAGTAGACAGCATGCAGAAGACAAATCACTGGAACGTGGGTTTGCAAATCATATTTAGTCGGATTAATTCGCAAAAAAAGTTATGAAGAGGGGAAGGAAGGAAAAGGGGTCATAATAGGTAATAAATACATTTGTTCGATGTAAGGCGTGTTTACAATACGAACAACAAGTGACAACATCAAGTGATTGGCACAGGAATTGTTTGAAGTTGCGACCTAGTAGGTCACAGCACAGCCGACACCTATGCATTAAGGCCTGTTGGACATGTTCATAGAAATCCGGTGTGCTGGCGATGTCAGCTAGAAAGATGAGGAGACATGACGTTAGATCCCCCACTAACACCACCGGCGTCTCATACACAAGGGATTTCAAGCGGCCTCAGAAGAAGAAATTCTAAGGATTGAGGAGTGGGAAATACGGGGGTCAAGTAACAGATCCATCATATCCAATCCACCTCTCGGGATATGTAGCAAGGAGATGGTTACGCACTACAATCGAAAAATATGCTGATGCACATCGTGCACGAACCCCACGTTCTGGTGTTCAGTGTCTGGTACTTCCTGCAGCAACTCCGGGAAGACCTGCTGTTGGAAAACAAGGTATTTTGAGCCGTTGAGGCGTTCGGGCAGTATAAGAATGTCTCTACATTCGCTTGACCATTCCCTTAATCAGGATCTTTGTCCTTCCGACTGATATTGTTATCGCGATTTTCACTGATTAAGGTATCCGACTACCCTAAAATTGTGAATTTTACCAAAAGAAATTTTTTTATGATTTTATTATACAGGTCATCTTATTATCTTTATAAAAATACCAAGTGTATTATTTTCCATTCACTAGAACAAAAACTACAAGTGCTTTAATAAAAGCAAATGCCACTTTTTTTTCAGCAAGATGTCACACTTTAAAACCCGGTTCACTCTGAATGTGTCCTTTTTTTAATTGTCGAACGGGGACAGCGTTGGCTCAAAAAGTGTTGAAAACAATTAACTGAAATGTTTTGTGTATGTTATGTATAATTGTAGAAGTATTTTAACCTTCTGATTTATCAATCACTGTTTTATTACAAAATTTACAGCCCTTTGTGGGAATATAGTCACTGTTTTCTTAAGCACTTTCATATAATAACTATAATAAAGTTCTCTAGTTTTTGTAAAAATTAAAATATCTCTTATGCTGAAGGTCATTTCAAAAATGAATAGCAAAGCCCCACATCAAAATTGAAAATTTGTTCATAAACTTTTTGTGCAGAATGGGCCCCGTTTATGAAATTTTTTTGTAAATTTTTACCTATTTTTTCCCATTTTAATAATAATAATTTCTTTTTCTCTTCTTAATTTTAGCATATTTTTCTGAAAATGTACTAAATAAATCTAAAAACCATAAAAAATCCTCATATCTCCATTATTTTAAAAAAAAGTTGTCTCAAGTAGTCGGATACCTTTTAAACGTGATTTGTGACCCCGTGTGTTATGTTGGTCTTCCATCCACATTCTGCCCTTTGAATTTGTGGATTGAATTTGGCAACATTGTGCATATGCAAATTTATATACACATTTTGGCTATTTTTTTAAAAAAAATATCGTTGGATAAATGTACGATTTGATTTCAGGAAATAGCACGAATCTCAAGCAGCAATCGAAAGTTGAAAGTAACTATCTGGTTTGGAATAAAAAGGTTCCGGATACTGAACTAGAAAAATTCAAGAAAATAATCGAGAAAAAATATAATTTGAAATTTCGTAAGTTTTTATATGATTAAATAAAACTTATAATGCATAGCTTTTTTTTCAAATCGTAGAATATATTTTTATTAATTTAAATAGCTATAGTAGTGCGTAATCGTCACAAAATTGTTACTTATTAGATTTTCATATTAAATCAAAAGGTATTTAATGATTTTACTAATTCTTGACGTATGATAATTTTACGATACTCTCTGTGAAATATATATTTATATGTTTATTAAGTATTTATGCAAATCTTAATTGTATATAAATACCTTTAAAGTTTTGTAAAATACCAAAGAAGCATTTAGATAATGCAGAGCAGTGGACTCAACCTTTTTGGATTCACAGAATCCTTAGAACTATACGGTGTTTTGGGAGAACCCTATTCAACACTTAGAAGAATATATCTTAAGACAATGTTTCTCAAACTGTGGGGCGCCCCCCTAGGGGGTGTGATAACCCTATGAAGGGGCACTAGCATATTGAAAAGTCGAAATCAAAAGATTATTTTTAAAAAAAAAATATTAATTTACTAAAAGTAAACAAATAAAATTCTGACGTAATAAAAATAAATTACATTCTTACTCTGATATAATACACTTATAAATATATTACTGCGCAATGCATTTTATGTTTAATTTATAACAACAATAAGTTAAGAACAAGTTTAATAATTACCAGTGACCTCATGGGCTTGTCATATATAAAATTATATACAAATATTAACAATTATCTTAATAATTTATACGGCTTATGATCAGTCCCTATAATGCGATTAAAGATCACGTGATTGACTCCCCAGTGCCACCGGTTAACACTTGGTGAGCGTATGTGGTGTTTGGAGGGGGGAAGGAATGGAGTTAATGAGCAAAAATCATTGCTTGCTAGTTTCTACATTCTAATTAAAAGTAAGTTTCTACATTCGAAGTAAGTAAATCCTTCGTAAACATTGTCAGGATCACTTAATTGCATTCCAAATGCCCCTTCGGAATAATTTTCAATGGATAGCAGTTCACAGAGAAGATCGTACTTTGGAAAGACGTATATATACGTCCGGGTCAAATAAGGCACAGGCTGAGCGAGTCGTTTATATACGTACTTGAGGTTACAGTTGTATTGTAGGTATAGCATCAAGGTATAGTATTATTGAATTTAATGAATTGTTATTGTATGGAAGGGGGCGCAATGAAAATTATGATTGAATATTGGGTCGCAAGTATTGAATGTTTGAGAAGCACTGTCTTAAGAAACTTGGTAACCTTTGAACATTTTTTTTTTATTTGTGTATTAAAAAATTATATTTTTGCATTTCATATGATATTTCTGTTCAAGAAAATGATACGAGATGAAATTTTTCACATATTATTCACACAATTTTAAAAATTGAAATTTTTTGAAGAAAATTTGGAAACTTAAAATCTTACTCTTTCTGTAATTACTAATTTTTTTAAATCTTAATTTGTTTTCTTATATTCTTCAAAATGTTCTAAGCAACTTAAGGGATCGAATTTACATTAACTAAATTAGTTTTGGAGAAAAGAAATGTTGATATGCATGCTAAAATTCAACGAAAAAGCCAATATATCCTAAATTTTAATCTTAAAAAAATATATTTAGTTTACAGCAAAATGGATTCCTATTTTTTTACACGCTTTATATGTAACACAAAGAAAAAAGTGGACGAGATTGGTAAATAATTGTGGAAGGAGTACCCTTTTGAATGTACTAATTAATCGAAAAAACACAAAATGAGAAAATTTCCTTTAAAGTTTATAATTATAAAAAATAACAATAATAAATACCACTTTAAGACATTTGTTATGTATTTTCTTTAAAATAATAACATTTTCGTATTTTTTCAACGCATACGTTTTTATAAATAATCATCTTTTAGAGAGTATTAGTTGCACAAAAAAATTCAAGAAAAATGTTTAAAAAATGTTTGTTTGTTTTTGTCATGGCATAAATTTTAGTTTTTTTCTTCGTATACATTGAAGTATTATATTTGTATGATTATATGAGGAATAAGAACTAAAATCATAAAATTATTGCAATAAAATGCCTTAATTTAAAAAATTTACATGCACACATTTCACAAAGAAAAAAAAATTACATTATTGTAATGCCTCGGTAAAATCCTCCTTTATATGTTTCACCTTTTTTTATAGTTATTATTTCCCTTTTTAAAATAGATTTTTTTATCAAAACGTTTTTGGGGTTTTTTTTCCTAAAAATGGGGCGACGTCAAATTGCCTAATTTGCTAATTTACTTTTTTTAAATGAAGTTTTATCCAATTTCTACCTTTCCGACATGCAAAAATGAAATATCAATAGAAAGACAGTAATGTAAAACATGAGATTAAAAGATTAAAAATAATTAAAATCGATAGTTTGGTCCTTTTAGTGTACCGGGCTTGAGTCCCTTTAAACTAGCATTTAAAGTATATCAACATAAATCAACTCTCACAGGTACATCCTGCAAAGGCAAATAAAGAACTGTGTTTTCTATTGAAAAAATTTAATATGATGTGTTAAAGTATTTTACTCATTAATAATATTAATTTGAGGTCCTAGTGTAACCTACTGATCCATTACATTTAGTATCTGGGATATATGTTTCCATATTTTATACAAACTGTGGAAGCCTAGGTCTACTGAAATTATCTGCAGTAACATTTCAATTTTTTAAATTTTGTTTTTATAACCACAAACACAGTTCCGTTTGCAGAAATTATTTATTTAAATACATTGTCTGAATGGCATTAAAATGTTAACAGCTGTGTGAGCAATCCTATGTATTTTGCATGAATTTGCATTTTAAAATTTAGATTTTAATGTTGAATCTGTAGATATGCCGATAAGTTGTCCTTAGTCCTTCATTATAGAAGTGTTTTTCCTCAAATGGAAAAAGGTGCATCTTCTATCAGAAAACTATTTAGTATGGGAAAACACTGTTCTAACGAGTATAAAAATATTTCGTGGGACACGGGATGGTAAACATAAGAATACTCACATTGTAATAGATAGTTAATACAAAGGAAAAATGTTTTAATATACTTTTACTATATTACAATAAAAGTTAAAAAATTATTACAAAATAAAGTTATATATTTTGTGCATAAATAAAATGTTCAGTTTTAATGACTAGGAGCTTTATATATAAATACTTGTAGTTATACTAACTTCTTAGGGATCATGAATCAATTTGGCATATGCATTTATAACTTTCTTTTCGGTTTTTTGTTGTGATTTGTGGAACGCCTGAATATGGATCGTTGATCCCAGGGTTCTGTTGAACACAGTTTGAAGACCACTGATGTAAAGCGGCATGTATAAATTAATGATGAGTTTGTAAATATATCTACACTATTAAAATCCGAAGGTAAACAAACGTATCTATCTATGTTTGAATCTATGATGCCCTATCTTCTCACGAACCACACGACGCAGAAACTCACCAAAAGTACCAAAATTTTGGGAAAGATCAAAGGAATCCGTTTTTACCATTTATATACCGATATTCCAATCAGTTAAAAAGATATTAATTAAAAACCTTAAAACGCATAATTAGTACCATTTTTCATCGCCAGGGGAAAATTTGGAACTTCTTTTTTTTTTTCAGACGTTTTTAAAACACGATCTAATTTTTTCATGAGACTCAGACAAAAAATAATTACAGATTCGGAAAAATCATTTACGTCACCACGAAACGGTATAATTTATTTTAGAAAATAATTATATTTTGTATATTTTACGATTTTTTTTTAAATGAGTCGAAATCGATACGTTTTTATGAATATGATTTCTAA
>BMAV01021668.1:348393-371976 GCA_019973955.1 Trichonephila inaurata madagascariensis
CATTTTGAAAAAGAGTATTAGAAGTGCTGATTTTGTGAAGGGAAGAGAAAATTTATAAAAGTAGAGAGTGCCCGTGCAACGCCGGGCCATGCAGCTAGTTTATATATATATATTTCTACGTTTGATGTATTCAAAAAATATTATAATTATTATCAGTATGTGAAATTGTTAAGTGTTTCTTTTTAAAGAACAGAATAAGAGAATTTCATGATCTATATATCTGATTATACTCCATAATAATAAAAATAACGGTTTCTGAAGGAAATTTTTTTGTTTATTTTAAAACATAATTTTCTTCGGCTCATTATTTTTAAGTATGTTCAAAATCTTAGAAAATACTTTTACTTGAAAGAAAGAACGCTTTTTGAAGGATTAAATTAGGAATTTACTTGTTTCAAATGTTTTATCGTATATCTGAAATGTTTTATCTTTATATGTTATTTGTAGACTCTCATTTTAAGAATAATATGACAATTGTATGTATTTATCGTACTGAAATAGAACAATGAATGTATGCTGAATTATGATTTTAGAAACGTACTGGGATTTGCATTCATGGAGTGTCACCAATTTTATCAATTTTTGGGAAGAAGTGTGGAATTACTCAGAAATCATTACTTCAAAGCCTTACGAAGAAGTACGTAAACATTATATATATATATATGTGTGTGTGTGTGTGTGTGTAAGTGCAATAACTTCCGAAATTACAAAAATATTTAAAAGATAAATTTGTAGCTATTTTGTAAATAATTTAATGGCATTGCTGGAAAGATTTAATTTTTTTGAAAAGAGAATATTGCATGTACTGGCTTTCTACTTTTGGTTCTATATATCTAAGTAAAAAATGTCTCCTCGTACGGAAAATATTTCGAGTCCGCAAAAAATTGTTTTACAGCTGAATGGTCAGAATTGTGTCAAGTTGAAAATCACAAATGAAACCCCTGAGTTCACAATATGGAAGTAGAGCGGAGCAAACACTAGATTCGATATTAAAATTTTTTTATTTACTTTTTTTTATTTAACTCTAATGAAGTAAAATACATGTATTTTATTTTGTTAATTTCTTATTTTAATAAATATGTTTAAAAATACGTATTGTATGTGTACACTTCTAATTTTCTAGAATTTTTGTTGAAGAAATAGTTATATCTTAAGCTATTTGTTTCTATGTTAAAAAATATCTTTAAATGATGCAAAATTAATACAAAATAAAACTGTAAATCTATATTATTGACCTCTCTTTTCTAACTTTGCGTGCATTATCGCGAATCTAATTGTTTCAAAAATGTCCTACTGTGTGGCACGCTGAATCATATTGGTAGATTGGTTTGGCACGCCACAGCTAAAAGGCTGCCGAACCTTGGTATATATTATGAAGGTTTTTGACGACTATAAAGATATTTAAAAAACAATAAACTGTACCTACCAATCTAAAACCTATTGACCTTAGAAATCCCCGAAAAAGGATGATTTATGAGTTATTATTCTTGCATTTCTTAAAGGTAATTACAGGTGCATCAATTAATGCTATGTATCGTACTTGATAGATTTAAAAATGTTTAAGCAAACATGAAACAGAAATTGGTTTTGTCTAAAACATAAATCTTGATATAAACTTTGATTTTAAGAGAATCTAACATTTAGTAAAAACTTTCTTAATTTATAATTTCCCCCTTCATGTAGAAATCATTCATATCCAAACACTATTACTTAAAATTACTTTATAAATAATTTATAAATATATATGTACTGAAATTGTTTTAACTGATTTCGAAATTGTCAAAATCATTAAAGATTATACGGGAAAAGGTGTTTTTTTTCCTAATTAGTTTCCAAAAAATTATCAGTTTTATGTTAGACACCCAAAGGCAATTGTGCATGCTACGAATAAAATGATCAGCGAAAACTTTTCAATTTTGTTTTTGTAACAGTTTCCCCTGCTTTCAACAATTATGAATCTAATTTAAATTTCTGTTATACCAATAAAAAAATTTCTACTTAATTTTTCCTTCATATAAATAATTTTAATAATTTGACCTCTAAAGCCGCATTTACACCAAGGCGTACAAACGTCGAGTGTTAAGCGTCTAGCCAATCAGAGACTTCCTCTCGCCCGAGAGGAAGACTCTGATTGGCTAGACGCTTAACACTCGACGTTTGTATGCCTTGGTGTGAATGAGCCTTTAATGTTTAAACATATTATTTTAAAAGTTTTGCTTACATATCGATTAATTACTATCGATTTATTTGAAGTAAGTCAAAAATTTATAGCAGTTAATTTTTAAGTTAAGTTTATTAAGTTATATATAAATATAATTTTTTGCCAAAATATTATATTTAAACAATTTTTTTTTGTCAAAATGTCCTTAAAACAATTTTATACATGTATTCTCTCTAATCTAAGTGACACTAAATATCATGAAATCCATTATCCATTTATGCACTTTTTTAAAAACATGGTTCCGAACGTAGTCGGATACCTTAATAGCTTCCCACATGAATTTCATTCAGAGGATATTTCTTCATTTTTGTCGACTCTAGATTTATGTCAAGCATAATCACTGAATTTGTTTCTGCTAATGATTAGGTATTCGTAAAAAACGGCCCTGGCTTCTTGGATAATGAGTGGTTTAAAGGAGCTGCCTTCAATTATGCAGAAAACGTTCTCAGGATACGAGATGATAGGGAGGCTCTTCTCTGTCTTGGTAAGTCTTCTTACCAATTTCTTTTAGGTTTATGAGCATCAAGAATATATAGGGTTAAGTTTTTCCTACATAAAAATTTATTTTATCTAAAAATCTATACTTTGATTATTATCTGATAAGAAGTACTGAAGCGTTTCTTAAACTGTGGGACGCGCTCCCCTAAGGGGGCAGGCTAACACTACGAGGGGGGCGCGAGCATATTGAAAAGCCGAAAACTAAAGATTATTTAAAAAGTTATTAATTTACTGAAAGTAAATAAGCAAAACACATTCTGACATGATAAGAAAATAAAATACACATTTCCACTGATATAATACTCTTATAAATGTATCAGTACTGTCCAATGTATTTTATAATTAAATTAAAAAATACTAAGTTAAGAACAACATTAATAATTACCAATGACCCCATAGACTTGTCATACATAAAATTATATTTAAAAATTAACACTTATCTTGATAATTTGCACGGTTTATAATTAATCCTTTAACTGCCAATTAAAGTTACGCGATTCACTCCACAATGCCACCGTTTTCCACGTAGGCGCGGGTATGTGATGTATTAGAGGGAGGGGGGGGGAAGGAATAAATAAGCAAATCCTCTGAAATAAGTAAATGCTTCACAAACACTTTCAAGGCGCTTTTTTTGCATTCCAAAGCCTTCGGAATAATTTTAAGGATAACAGCGCACATAAAAGATCACACTTATGTATATATACGTCCGAGACAATTAACGCTCCGGCTGTTCGAAACGCTTATACACGCTGGCTGCACTTAATCGGTTGAAGTCGAATTGTAGCTTTAGCGTCAAAGTATAGTAATATTAAAATAAAAACATTGTTATTGAGTGGAGGGGAGAGGGCAAAGAAAATTACGATTGAATATTGGGTCTGAAGTATTGAAACTTTGAGAAGCACTGAAATACTGCGATTCAATTAAATGGAATTTATTTTAAGAATTTTGCTTGAAAGGAATCCTAAGTGTTCTACGTTACATGGCAATTGCTAAGGCAGCGTTTCACAAACTGAGGGGCGGGACAACTCTACGAGGGGGCTCCAAGTATATTGAAAAGGCGAAAACAGAAGATTATTTTTTTTTTAAAAAAATTATTAAGTTACTGAAAGTCAACAAACAAAATACATTCTGACATAATAAAAAATAAAATGCACATTTACTCTAATATATTACACTTATAAATGTATCAGTGCTACACAATGGATTTGATGATTAATTTAACAATACTAAATTAAGAACAAGTTAAATAATTACCAGTGATCCCGTGGGATTGTTATATGTAAAATAATATAAAAAATTTGCACTTATCTTGATAATTTTTTTGTATGGTTTATAATTAATCCCTTAACTGCGGATTAACATTTACGCGATTAGCTTCTCAATGCCAACACGTTTTCCACGTAGGCGTGCTTATGTGATGTATTGGGGGGGGGGAGGGGATAAAGAAGCAAATAATCTGAAGTAAGTATATCCTTCGTAAACATTGTGAAAGTTCTTTTATTGCATTCCAAAGCCTTCGGAATAACTGCATGGTTAGCAGTTCTCAAAAAAGATCGTACTGCGTATATATACGTCCTGGGAAATTAACGCTTTGATTGAGCGTAACTTTTATATACGCCGGTGGCACTTAATCATGTCGTAGTCTTAGCATCAAAGTATAGTATTATTGAATTCCATAAATAGTTATTGTATGAGGGGGGCATGATGAAAATTATGATTAAATATTGGGTCGCGAATAGTGAAACTTTGAGAAGCACTATGCTAAGGAACAGATATAATAAACTAATTAAAATAAATGAAATTTCGAGCATATTTAGTAAAGGAACTTTGCTTTCTTTACTATGCCAAATTAAACTGATTTTGCCCGATCGAAAAAAGAAGAAAGCTGAAATTAAAAAAAAAAGTAGCTTTTCGGAACATTTCCAAACAACCACGAAAAGGGGTCTTGCCATTTGATGGAAGCAGTTATGACTACCTCAAGGTCTATGACCTCATCAGTCACTAATGCACATTTTAAAGTGGTATTCATGCTGCCTGCTAAACTATTGAAAAGTCTCTGGGCTCACTCCTCTATCAAGGCAATTGTGAGTTCTTGGACGGTTTGGAGGGGGCTGGTTCTTTGAGAAACGTCTTCGTCAAGATAATCTCAGGCATGTTCTATACGATTAAGGGCAGGGGAGTAAGCAGGACATGCATTGTATTTAATATTTTCCCTTTTTAGTGTGTCCGATACTTTAGAGACCTTGTGGGGGAGTCCATTGTCCTCCCTAATCAGAAAATTGGCACCTACTGCAACCCTAAAAAGACGAACATGATCCAGAATAATCTATTTGCAATACAATGTGCTCATTGGTGTGAAGCAGTATTCTGCCACTGGGCACAATGCTTGTCCACATCATCATGCCTTAGCCATACCGATGACGTTATTGAACATTCTGTGCCGCATAATGCTCTCTCCACATTAACTGGTGGCCAGATTCAATTGTTACAGTGAAACTGAATTCTTCAGAGAACATCACTCTGTACCACTGTTTATGACCCCGACCAATACGTCCCCCACACCAACGCAATCTTTCTCAATGATTTTGTAGTTGAAGTGGTATGCATTGAATAAGCATGCTTTCTTGCATATAAACCAAACTTATGTATTTAACTAGAAATGGTTCTGGTTGAAACATTTGTACTGGTATCAGTTGTAAGATCTGAAGCTATCTGACAAAAAGTGAGATGTTTTTTCCTTTCTATCTCGCACGTGCCATTAAGGATAAGTACCGACGTTCTTGAAGGATGGTTTTTCTTCCATGATCACCGGCATGTTTTCACATAACTTTTCCAGTTTCAACGGTCTTTATTGATGTGTAAAATCTTTCCTTTCGGTTGCTGGTTTTTGTGGGAGTGATTTCGTGAAAGGGGAAGGATGTGCGTAACAGGATGTGACGTAAGTGTGTGCTACTTGATTTGACCAATGAGAGTGCGGGACTGTGTCTTTTCGCTACCTTGCATAGAGTCCAACTCTAGTGGCCATCAAGCACTCGAGCGCCTGACTCTAAATCCGTTACTCACGATATTGGGGGACATAAGTGTGGCAGAATGCTTATTCGAAAATGGACTGTGATTTCGGTGGTCGTATACATTTCTTCGAATCAAACGGTTAAAAAAATTTAAAGATTTTCTGCATTTTGTACTTTTACCATATAACAAATGTGGTTCTGCTCTTTTAAAAAAATATCACTCGCTTCCCCTGATTTTGAGTGGTGATTTTAACTTTAACTTCAGTTTGCCAAAGGCTGATCCGCTCGTAGCTTTTAAGAATGATGATATCAAGCTCGAAATGAACACAAATTAAAATGTTTCGACTGTTAACAGAGGTACTGTTGTTGACGCTGTTTTTCAACGGTTTTTAAATACTTTGAAATCACAAGTATATGTGTCATATTTTAGTTATCATAAGTCTGTTGTCTCCACTCTTCCCCAAATTGAATAAGAATAATTATTTTTGATAAAATATTGCATTACTCCTTTTGTTAATTTAATACAATTTTCATTAAAGATAAAATTATTCGATAGAAAACTATTTCCAATCATACCCGATTTTCATATTATTTTCAGGAAAAAAGTTAATATTGCGTATTTACCACGATAACATTCCAGATGTTACACATCATATGCGACTACTGTAAGACTTGTTTCTTTTTTTTATCGTGATATAACACTTTTTGACATTCCCATTATTCTTGTTACAGTAGTGACATTTTGACCGTCCAACTGCTGGTACGCAATCGTAAGCACTCAAATGATATCTTGCAAACATTATGCAATTTTGTATTGCCTCGCTACGTTGAGCTTTCCAAAAATAACTTCGACAGCCTACGGTACTATTTTCATCGAACACCGTACTGCAGTGCTTATCAAACTTTCAGTATTTGGGACCCAAATTTAAATCATAATTTTCATCGCACTCCCACCTCTCCCATACAATAACACAAAATGTTAAATAAAATAACAATGTAATTTGACACTAAAGCTACAATACGACCTTAACTATAAAACGTACAAAAAATCAGCATTAAGTATTAAATTTTGTGTATTTTATTTTCAAGTAATAGATATTTTAAGTAAGTTATATATTATTAAGTAATAGGATAAGAGTATTATGTACTTTTTCTTTCTAATTTTTAAATTGAAATAGATCGCGATAAAAATGCAGGGTCAATTTTGTTTTTTAATGTGCAGAATGTATTTTGCTTCGTTTCCTTCCAGTAAATTAATAAGTTTTTTAAAAAAATCTTTTATATTCGACTTTTTTCGAATATGCTTGCCCCCTCCCTGCATAGTGTAATCAGAATCCCTTCGGGGGGCGCACCCCATAATTTGAGAAACACAACCTTACTGTATAAACTTTTGAACGAATAAAGAGCTTTCTTGTATAAACATTTATATAGCTAACAGTTATTGCCCAAATGTGCCTTCTGCCTTTTATTTTACTGTGTTTGTGGTCTACTTCCTGGAACGCTAATTAAAAAAATCTCATCCTTAGCAATTGTCTAGTAGTTTATACAGAAAATTTTTTAGGATCAGCTTGCAATTAAAGGTACTTCCGCTCAACATGTTTAAAATGTGATGCCCCTAAAGATTATCGTGGGGTGGGACTTATGCACATAAATTGTTTGAGTTGGAAGCTCTTAAATTCATCTTGATTCGAGATGTGGGGACTCTAAAGTATCCGACTACGTTCCGAACCGTGATTTTGCAAAAGCATATAAATGGATAATATTTCTGATATTTAGTATCACTTAGATTAGAAAATGTGTATAAAATTGTTTTAAGAATAGTATTACAATAAACCATAATTTAAGTACAATATTTTGACAAAAAATGAACATAGAATGACCCATATTCAAAATATTCTCCTTTTGTGAAAAATGCTTCTATTATAATAATATTTTGCCGGTATATAGCTCAAATTTCTGTACAGAGGCCCAACAAGAATTTTTGAAATATATAACGTAGAAGTGGGTTTATCTATGTTTTACAACAAATGGGAGACATTTAAAGAAAAAACACCGATAATTATTTCGATTGGTTAGAACTCTGAAAGTAATGCTAATTTTTCAAAAAAAAATAGTTCAGACTCTCTGGAGAAGTTTTTACTTTATATAAGCACACACACACACACACAAAATATTATTATTTTAGAAGCAATTTTTATAAAAAGAGAACATTTTGAAAAAAGGTTATTCTAAGTTAATTTTCTACCAAAATATTGTATTTCAATAATTTTTTTTGTCAAAATGTCCTTAAAACAATTTTATACTTGTATTCTAATCTAAGTGACACTAAATATCGTGAAAATTATCCATTTATGCGCTTTTTTTAAAATCATGGTTCCGAACGTAGTCGGATACCTTAATCAATAATCAATTATATCCATCCCATCAAAGAAATAGTTTTTATTTAAATATTACATGTTTCCATTTTTTAAACCAAGTCTCTTCCTTCTTAATAGATGAGGAAGGCAATTTCGAAAAAGTAACTTTCGCCCAGATGTTTGAAGAAGTAAAATTGTACTCAGCTGCCTTCAGGAAGCACGGTTTACAGAAAGGAGACACAGTGGCTTGTAAGTACGATTCAGTAAAATTTTAATGGAGAGATATAGTGAAACTGATTTCTTAAGAACTTGCATTTATATCGAAAACATTTGCTTTTATTTATAATGTAAAAGTCGCTTTTGAAAATAACAGATTAAGTGTAAAATAAAAACTGGACAAATGCTAACCATGTAAAATTGTATGTTTCAGTACTTTAAGTCTAGATCTACAAACAAAAAAGATTGTTATATCTCTTATTATTTTACTAATAATTTATTTCCTACGGTAAAAATTTTAGTACTGTATTGATTTAATATTTTTTTGCCACACTGTAGCATATACATTCATTTTATTCTAGTTTAAAATTGCTACATATGTACACTTCTATTTCTTAAGTTGAACTATATATTAGAAGTACGTATTTTATAGACAATTTTTCATATATTTTTTTTCTTATTTGAACAAAATTGCATATACTTAGAAGAAGGAATAATCAGGAGAATAATTTTTTTTTAATTAAGATTTTCTTTTAAGAAAAATCAGGTTAAATCCTAATGGAACAAAATCACGAGAGGTGAAGGAATTTTTCAGATGTTTTCTGGGCAACTTTGCAGAAATTCTCAACAATTTCTGAATTATCTCTATGTGTACAAAAGAGAAAAGCGACTCTCTCACTCGCTCATCACGATATCTCCTGAATTATAAGACTTGCAGACTTGAAATTTGACAAACGTATTCTTTTTGTCGAGTAGAGATCCATTAAGAACGGTTTTAGTGATAATCAACTTCCGAGGGGAGAGGGCATGGATGAAAAACACACAAATTACCGTTTTTGACTATTACACCTACAGACTTGAAATTTGGAATACATGTTTCTTCTCTT
Organism: Trichonephila inaurata madagascariensis; assembly: GCA_019973955.1. NCBI lineage: Eukaryota > Metazoa > Arthropoda > Arachnida > Araneae > Nephilidae > Trichonephila > Trichonephila inaurata. The sequence continues at coordinate 357,584 of BMAV01021668.1, forward strand.
GAGTAAAGATCCGCTAAGAGCAGGCTTTTCTGAAATTAATTCCCAAGCCCATCTTACAGGGGCATTATAGATTAAAAAATTTCCCGTTTCTTAGACCCACTGACTTGAAATTTAGGAATTGTAGCTTAGGTATTTTTAATGTTGTTGTTGTAGGCATTCTAAAGTGTATCTTCTGAAAAAAATATAAAAAAACTTAAAAGCGCACCAAAACGTATAAGTAAATAATTATAAAATTGCATTCGTAATTGCATATGACAATTTATCACGTTTTCTATGTCCAGAAAAGTATTATTTTTTTTCAAAAAGTCGGAATGCGATTGTTTTAAAGTATCATTTTTGCAAGGGATTTCTTGAAAAGATTTGAAATTATGACAAGCATTTCTATTAACATGAATACCATAAAAGAAAAAAAAAGGTTAATTTAAGGCTGTCTTCACGTAATGTTACAGAACAGGACCCAAATTTGGATTGCTTTTTCAAATATAAAAGAACTGCAAAAATTTAACGTAATATTCTGACTTCGCTATCCTATAAAGTGCTGCCTCTTTTATCATACTACTCAATTTTATATGGGTGAATCTATTTCATATGACATAAAATACAGAGTGTCTACTAATTAATTTGGCAAAAAGAATGATTTTCCGCATATAATTTACAGGAAAACAGTTAAAGTACATATTACTGTAAGAGAAATAAACTAAGTTTAATATTATCACAAATGCTTAATGGGGCTTCCTTTTGTTACTTTGCAAATGTTCCATCGGTAAATAAGTTATTTAAACATATTTGTGAGCATGCTTCCGTCGATGAAATTAATTGCAGTGTAGATCCTTAGTTTTAGTTCAGGAATGGATATAAGAATTGGAGGAATGTACACTTGATTCTTGACAAAACCTCATACACTGAAATCCAGTGGTGATCTTGATGCCCACTAAAAAGCAACTCCACGTCCAATCTAAACTAGTACCTCATCATTGAGGTAAGATGCAACGTCGTTGTGGTAATGATAAGGTGCGCCATCCTGTTAAAAGACAATTTGTAGCAAGTTCAGGTAAATAATTCCTGTAATAGAAGCGAAGTAAAGTGGGCCCAGAAAATTCGAGGAACTCGTTGCACAAAACACATTTAGCTTTGGACTATTCCTTTCATGATCTAGGATGATAAGATTATTTTACTACCTCTCCCCCCAAAGGACATCTAACGCCTTCTATGAATAAACTTAGGATATATTCTGAATAATCTGTTTCTAATTTTAAAAGGGTTAATTTTACTTAATATTTCAAAATTTACGAAATTGCTCATTTAATTTTTAGATCCCCTGTAGGTTTTACATTTTTTCTCTTGTACTGTAATGCTAAATGAATTATCCTTTACATGTTTCAATTTTAAAAAAAATTATTATTTATGAAATTTTTTTTTGAAATTTTAAAAACACTACATTATAAACAGATGTAGGAATTATATAATGTTGCAACTTTTAATGAAAAATGAGACATTTTTCTGTCTAAAAATGAGGTCCACGTTTAGTTCATACTATTGTATATTTGTTGAAGACAGCCTTAAGGCAAACTATTAATTGTATTGGATGAAAAAAAGTCATTAAGCTGTCCAATCGGACTACAAAAATATTATTAATAATATTTGACACGTAGTAATGAAATGTTTTCTAGGCTACATGTCTAACAGGAAAGAAGCTATCTTTGCTATGTTGGCTACTCTAAGTATTGGTGCAATTTGGAGTGGTCCTCAACCTTTCCTTGGTGCTACGGTATGTCTTTATATCAACGTTTCTCAAACTGTGGTGCGTGCCCCCTTAGGGGGCGCGATAATTCTACAAGGGGGGGCTTGAGCATATTGAAAAGTCAAAGACAAAAGGTTATTTAAAAAATTATTAATTTGCTGAAAGTAAACAAACAAAATACTTTCTGATATAATAAAATATATATTACACTTATAAATGTATCAGTACTGTACAATGTATATTTTAGTATTAATTTAACAATACTAAGTTAAGAACAAGTTTGATAATTATCAGTCACCCCATGGGCTTGTATCAACACTTATCTTGATAAGTTGTACGGTTTATAAATAATTCCTTAACTGCCGATTAAAAGTTACGCGATTAGCTCCCCACCGTTTATCATGTAGACGAGCGTATTTTGATGTTTTTTGAAGGGGGAAAAAATAAAAAAGCAAATCCTCTGATATAAAAAAATTCTTCGCAAACATCATGAAAGTTCTTTTATAGCATTCCAAAGCCGTCAGAATAATTTTAAGGATAGCACTGCACAGAAAAGATCGTACTTCGGAAAGACGTATATATACGTCCAGAAAATTAATGCTTTGGCTGAGTGAGACGTTTTTATACGTCGGTGGCACATAAGAAGTTGAAGTCGAATTGTAGCTTTAGTGTCAAAGTATAGTATTTTTGAATTCAATACATTGTTATTGTATGGAAGGGGGCACGATAAAAAAGATGATTGAAAGTTTGAGAAGCACTGCTTTATATATATCACAAATTTTCCAAATAAACATATATTGAATAACAATGATTTAAACCAGCGTTTCTCAAATTGTGAAGTGCCTCCCCTCCACTTAGAGGGGTCCGATAGCCCCACGTGGGAGGTGTGATCATATCAAAAAGTTCCAAATAAAGAATTTTAAATAATTATTAATTTACTGAACGGATGATAAACAAAATAGATTCTGATGTAGTAATAAAAAATACACATTGGCACTGATATAATATACTTATACTGGCAAATGTATAAGTACTGCACAAAGTGTTTAGTAATAATTTTATCAACACGAAATTAAAAGCAAGTTTAGTAATTACTATTGACTCCCATGAGTTAATCATATGCAAAATTATATACTGAATTTAATACTTGATAATATGTATGGTTTATAATTAATGTCATATATTGTAGCTTTAGCCAATGGTGTAGCTAAGTGGGATTGAGGCCTATATCAAAATTCTTTTCAGGCCCTTTTTTAGATATGAGAACCCTGTTAGTGGGACAGTAGATACACATGATGTGGTTCCTCTAGTTTGCGGGCCCCGCATCATTTATACGGAGGTGGCTACACCCATGGCTGTAGTGTCAAAGTGCATCATTATTGCTTTCAATACATAGTTGTTGTATGAGGGAGGTGTGATGAAAATTATCACTGAAAATCGGGTCACAAATCTTGAAATTGAGAAGCACTGATTTAAACCAAATACATTAAATCCCATTTTAAGTACTTACTCCAAGTGTTATTTCTTAATAATATAAAACGAAATATTTTTTAATGAATAGTTTATTTTATTTTGTATACATTTATTACAGGATTAAAATACATCAGGATTTGTAACAAAGCAATTAACTATTTTATTATTTTATTTTATTATATTAATACTCCTCGCTATTTTTCAGCAATTTTTATGTATTATTTCAGGCTGCTGCGAATGTTGTTGCAACACTTGGTGCAAAATTCTTAATTACTGTTGATAGTTTTGTGGAATATGGAGAGGAATATAGAACTATGGATAATTTACCTGTCATTGCTGAGAGTAAATATGATTTTTTTTCTAATTTGTGAAAATAGTAATGGCAAAACTACATTACACAGTGATGTTTTTCAATCTGCGGTACACGAACGCTTAACATAAGAGATACGCAAACGAGTTTTAAGAGGGCACGATGAGAGCTGTATAAAGAGAGGCTGGAATAGTAGAGTGGTCATTGTCACGAACCCGTGTCCAGTGAGTTCGTGAGTTAAAGTCCTGTTGCTATAGAAGGTCGACCGTGTAGAGGGGTTACCGTAAGAGGGCCCTACATCTGTTGTGGCTCAAAGTCCTCACGTAGGTGTGGTGGAAAAAGTTAAGAGACCCGCATGCCAGATCCATGTAATCCTCGTCACTCGATCGATGTCCAAAATTACGAAGCTCTTTTCCAATCCCCCTTGTGTAGCTTTAGAGTGTAACGTGATTGCGAGTGAAATTCATATCGATTAAATCGACCCCTATAATAAAATGTAATGTAAATGTATTCACTACAAAATCTATTTCAATCTTTTTTTCTGAAGAATGAATAGTATTTTTAGAAGACATGCTATTTTTTTTCTCTTCTACTACAGGCTATTTTTAATTCAGTGAAAATGATGTTAAGCAGTCCTATAGGTATAGGTATCGGACCGTGGTTTGCCTTGTCACGAGTTCGAGCCCAGTACCACTAAAGACCCACCGTGTAGGGCAACGATGCACGTTAAATCTGTCGAGAGCTGAAACGTCCTCCCGTTGGTGTGGTAGTTAGGAGAGGGGAGTGCCAGCTTAGGTGTCGTCCACGTCACTTGACCATGGTTCAAAATTACGTGGTCCGTTGCCAAAAGCCCTCGTGTAGCTAAACAGTGCGACGTTAATAATCTCTCAATCAATCTTCAAACCTTTACTTACAAAACATTCGAAGAGCAAAATGTATGGATGTTTCTTCCAAATTAAATTTCTTTTTTTCGCATTTTGAAAATATTTCATGATTATTTCGATTTTTTATTTGTAGGTTTTTAAATTTTTCGGAAAAAAATTATAAACAAAACATACCCTAATTTTGAGAGATAACGTGATTAAAAAAAATTTAGAGGAAATTTATTTTTCAATTCCTACTCTATTAGCTCCACTCTCTTTACATTTATTTATTTATTTATCTTGGTGGAATTTTCAATCATTAATAAAATACAATTTAAAGCGTTCAGTTGAGCTGAAATTTTATACATGATTATTTTGGATGACAATACTATAATTTAACTATAATTCATAAAAATGAATTAATTAAAACTAATTATTTAAAGAATTACAAATACAGCCACGTTGACATCATTTTTGGCGAATTGTGTGTCAAAACTTGAAAAGGATTTTTTCTCACGTTTTAAAGCATTCAGTTGAACTGAAATTTTATGTTCACGATTGTTTTGGATGACAATACGATACTTTAATGATAATTAATAAAAAATTAATTACCACTTAATGTTGTGTTGATGACATATGTATATACATATTTATATAAATTGTAACTATTTAATAAAAAGTAGCTAAAATAAAATTTTTCTTTGTTGATCTAAGTAGGAATTGACTTAATTTTTTTTTATATTACTTGCTGCTCTTTCGACCCATTTCGATACATTGATTGCTTTCAAATCAATATACTCGTTAGGGTTTGGGGAAAATAAAGTATAATTTTCATAAAGTACTAAAGTTATATATTCACAGATTCAATATGATGGGCAAAAGGAAGTCTTTAGAGAAACATGGAAAAAAGTTTGATATACAGCCATTTTTAAAAATAAATATAAATTTCTATATTTTTTTTTTCAAAGAAATAAAGTTTAAATGCAGTATAACATTTATTAGCTTAAAATTATTTAAGGTTTTAAAAATGTAATAATTTATCATTTAGCCATTTTAGGGAATTGTTTACATTGAAAAGTTTCACAGCAAATAAATTTAAACACGTCTTTTATAGATAGGGAAACCATCAATATGTGTGGATCTTTCAAATACAATTTATAGCTTTCGAATCAAACATAGTTGTAGATTTGAAGTGAATGAATTAGAATTTTCATTGTACTGTCATTAATCTAACAGATTCAAAAAGACACAACAGACAGAAAAATTAAGATATATTTGCAGAAAAAATTATTAAAACTTATCTATAATGACGCTACTTTTAAAAAATATTTTTTTATCTTGCAAATCTGGTGAAGGATTGGTAATTATCATTGTATACCAAGAACATTTTCCGGTAGCTGGTGTCACTTTTTAGTGTGGCACCATATAGGTCAGGGATGTCAAACCAGTGGCACGCGTGCCATCAATGACACGTGACACAATATTTTGAGCACGTCAACGATGAAAATGGTTTGAATTTTATTTCAAAATAACAAAATTCACTATGAAATATTACGAACAAACGCGAGTGATCGGTCGCGGTGTGGTGGGGAGTACACTCGTTTGTTATTGTGTCTTAGTTATTGTGTGTGTGTGCCTTAGTTACGTCTTGAATTACAGTTATGATGCAAAATTTGTTTACGCGTAGCATAGTCAATTTCGTCGTCACAACTATATTTTAAAGTTTATTTGTGTTATATTTACGATTTTTAACTGTTATTTAATATGGCTAGTTTAGGAAAAGAACAAAAAGTTCAAGACAGTAAGAGTAACAGATAATTTCAAACGATGAATCTAAGAATATGACATGGTTAGTAAAGGTAACAAAGCGGTGTGTGTTTTATGTTCTGGAACAGTGGTATGCAGAACATCGTCAATAAAATGGCATTTTGAGACGAATCACAAATCCTTTTGTTAAAAAAAGTGAACCTCAAAAAAAAAAAAAAAAAAATAAATAAATAATAATTAATTGCTTAGAAATCATTTGTGGCAGATGACTCCGATTCGGCATATATTCAACTAAAAATAACATCTTATAAACCTAATATAAGTTATTTGTCATAAAATCTGCAACAACAGAAGTCACACTAATGTTACTTTAATTTTAATTACATGTATACGTGAAACATTTACAACTATACAGTGCAAAATGTATTTTTTCGTAGTAAATAAAGATTTTTTTGAGTTGTTAGTTTTAAGTTTTATTATTTTCCCAATAATAACAATTCAAAACTATTTGACGGTACGTCTATACCTCATTAAACAATTCTTTAGAAAAAAATGGTACGTTGATTCACAAAGGTTCGCCACCCCTGATATAGGTATATACCAATTGCCACAGTGTAATTCTAACGCCTAGTTTCCTCACTAGAGGGAGGATCCTGAGCTCTGACAATGCGAAATTGTAACAGGATTTTTATTTCGCAGAGAGCACCCAAGTGAAACTTGTACTCTGTTGTTTCTTATCACAGTTGGTGTAGCTCAGTTACACAATCTCCGTAAAAACAAAAATTGCCAAAAAATTCAAAAATGAAATAGATATTCCTAAGACCCGTCAATAGTAAAGGTCAAGCAACTGAAAATATGACTGGGGAATACCTGATCGGCTTCGCACCTATGACATTCTGGAAAGATTTTCCAGTCCTGTTGAAAAGTAAGAAATTTGATGAGGCCACTAAAAAGCATGATAGAACCGTTTGCTGATTCCTAGGGATATTAAGTTGGTGACAACAACGTGGTCTTTTCCCAAGATACCAAGGGTAAGCAAGGAGTATTCGCCAAAATGCATTTAATTCTATTGTTTTAATGGAGGTGAGTTCGGCAAATATTTGACAAATGTTACCCTGCAAGATGTCATCAGTGACAGACTTAGTCAAACTCGTTACCATTCAATCCAATATGGGATGAGGCACATTTAAGGTATCCGACTACTTTCAGAACCGTGATTTAGTAAAAGCGTATAAATGGATAATATTTATGATATTTAGTGTCACTTAGATTAGAAAATGTATATAAAATTGTTTTAAGAATAGTATTAGAATGAAAAATTATTTAAGTACAATATTTTGACAAAAAAGGAAAAAGAATGACCCATTTTCAAAATATTCTACTTTTGAGAAAAATGCATCTATTATAATAATATTTTGCCTGTATGTAGCTCAGACCTCTGTACAGAGGCTCAACTAGAATTTTTGAAATATATAACTTGTATATATAAAATATAAACTGGGTTTATTCTTGTTTTACGACAACAGATGGGAGAAATTTTAAGAAAAAAACGCCGATAATTATTTCAAATTGTTGTAACTCTGAAAATAATGTAAATTTTTCAAACATCATAGTTGAGCCTCTGTGCAGAAGTCTGAGCTATTTACAGACAAAATATTATTATAATAGAAGCAATTTTCACAAAAGGAAAATGTTATGAAAATTGTTATTCAAAGTTATTTTTTTGCCGAAATATTGTATTTAAATCATTTTTTTTGTCAAAATATCTTTAAAACAAATTTATACATTTATTCTAATCTAAGTGACACTAAATATCATGAAAATTATCTATTTATGCGCCTTTTGAAAATCACGGTTTCGAATGTAGTCGGATACCTTAAGTGTTTAGAAGTCGAACCACAATATCCAGAATATTTAGGCTTGTCATATCCTCTACAGCTGTCCAACAAGAAAAGTGCTGTATGGATCCACGACTGTCAGTTAAAATCCAAATGTCTCTAAAAACAAGTTCAGAAGCAGAGTCAATGAATTGCATCCCTTATACATTGCTCTAAGATCAGACCTATGAAACAGATACTCTAGGGATCTTTAACAAGCCGCATAATTATACGATATGGACACTGTCGATTTTTTGCATCATGTAAACCCACCGACTTGGGAAGGGGTCAAATTCACAAACTTGTTCATACAAGACCACAATGCCAAACCTACTCCACCAATCAACCAGCTATATAAGTTTATAAATGCTTCCATTTCCTATAAATTAATTTTTCAATGTAATATGACATCTATGTGAATTGATATTATCAAATATTTAATTTTTAAAAGGAATTATTAAACAAGTGATATAAAAAAAAATTAAGTCAATTCCTACTTAGATCAACAAAGAAAAATTTTATTTTAGCTACTTTTTATTAAATAGTTACAATTAATATAAATATATATATACATAGGATAGAATCACAACATTAAGTGCTAATTAATTTTTATTCATTATCATTAAAGTATCCGATTGTCATTTAAAACAGTCGTGCATATAAATCACAGTTCAACTGAATACTTCAACGCGTGAGAAAAAAACCTTTTCAAGTTTTGACACAAGTCGCCAAAAGGGTCACTAAATCACCAAAAATGAGGCCAACGCGTGGTTATATTTGTAATTCTTTAAATAATAAGATTTAATCAATTAATTTTTATTATATTATTGTGTATTGCCATCCAAAATAATCCTGTATATAAAATTTCAGCTCAATTGAGTGCTTTAATTGTATTTTATTAACGATTGAAAATTCCACCAAGATAAATAAATATATAGAGATTGTGAGCTAATAGTAGGAGAATTGAAAAAAAAGAAGGTAAAAGAGAAAAGGTTAGTCCAGCTTCTGTTTCATTCTTGTTCCAAGTGTGTTGATAAGTGTGTGCGTAAATAATTAATAATTAAAAATTCTCTAAATCTTTTTATGTACGCTGGCATATTTGTTAGATAATTAGATTCTTTCTGAGCATAAAAGAAGTTATTTATAGGCAACTTTGATAGAAGCAAAATATCATTTCAGATGCACCAACGTTGGAAAAAATCATCATTGTCCCAACTAAGGAAGAAACCTTATCAAAAGATATATCTCACATTCCTAACAGGTAATGATAAATGTTTATAAGATAATTAAAAAAAAACTACAATTTTATACTAGAATTTTCAAAATTATGTTTCAGGAAGCGTTAAAGAAATCAAAACATATGTAAATGTACATATTTAAAAAGTAGTGACTAAATTATTTTTCCCTTGTTCATAAAAGACATTTCAAATTGCTTGGTATTTCATATAATTCTACTAAGCTCATTAATATTTGCAACATCACGAAGTTATTTTTAGACCATAATACAGTGTTTCTCAATCTGTGGGTCCGGGCCCCCTTTGGGGGCCGTGGTATTCTTACAAGGAAGGCGCGAGCATATCAAAAAGTCGAAAATAAAAGATTTAAACAATTGCAAATATAATGAAAGAAAGAAAAAACAAAATTCATTCTGACATAATAAAAGTAAAATACACATTTACATTGGTATAATATACTTATAAATCATCTGTGTACTGCACAATGTATTTGATAGTTGATTTATCAATACTAAATTGAGAACAAGATTAATGATTTCTAGTGACTCCAATTGGCTTGTCATATATAAAATTTAATACCTATCTTGATAATTTGAACAGTTTATAATTAAAGTCATATTGTAGATTTAGCATGAAAGTACATTAATTTTGAAATCAATTCATTGTTATTGTGTATGGAGGGAGGCGCGATGAAAATTATGATTGAAAATTGGTAGTAAGTATTGAAAATTTGAGAAGCACTGTTATAATACGTGAAAAAAAATATGCAACAATATTTATATCAGAATAAAGGAATACTGAAGGATAAGACTTATTTCCAAATTTTTTTCACTGTGCTTTTCACAACTTTGACATTACTATTAAAATAATTTTTTTAATGCATTAAATCTAATTATGGCATAGTGAATACCAACAACGTATTATTTTTCTTAGGAATTTTCATTTACTTATATGTGTGTACTTGATTATCATTATATATATATGTACATTTATTTTATACAGGGATTTTCTGCTTTTTTTTAACTGTTTATTATTTCCTAAGGGAAAAAAGCGCATGTTTTTAACTTAATATTAGCTTTGAATCTGTTATTTGACCTTATTTAACCCTTTATCTACCGATGGTACGTGTAAGTACTACTCACTTGCGGGGAAAACGAATAGTTTTATAGCAAAAATTGCGTTTTCAGCTGACGGCGTATTCAGCGGATTGCAAAGATTATCATTTTTGTTCCGAAAAAATAGATAATGTCAAAATTTAAGTATCGTATTGTTTTTGCATGTTAGTGAAGACCTTAGAAAACGATTTGACTATTTATTTTAAGTGAACATTGATTTTAATTAATTTTACAGTTGATTACCTTTAATTAATTAATTAGCTTTAACGGATGAAATTTCCCCAAAGTTGAGTATTTTGTTTATGTATATTCCTTAATTTTCGATGTAGTGATTCAAAAAAAAATATTGCATGGAAAAAACTGCAGTAAATAATAATGCGGTAGATAAAGAGTTAATATACATTATAATACAGTTATAATATGCAAATATTCTGTATATTATAACTACTATTATTGTCAAAGATTAGTTTCTCTCTCTTGCCCACCTAGAGGTGTGAGAGGAAGGGAAGAAACACTAGCTATATTCAAAAACAATCCATTTATATTGATCAAACAATTTACCAACTCAAATTAAGTAATTTCAAAGAGAAGAGTTGTCCTCACAATTCAAAGCAATATGTGGAATAACAGCGAGATGCACGAATTAAAAGAATATTATGAATATCGACCCTCTTACAAGATAAAATCAACTATCCCACTTAAGGTATCCGACTACTTGCGACAACTTTTCTTTAAAAAAATGGAGATATGGATATTTTTGGGCGTTTTTAGATTTATTTAGTACATTTTAACCCTTTATCGACCGACGGTATTTATAAGTAGCTCTCAATTTAAAATGAGATATAATAACCATTTTTACGAATACTCTGACGATACTTGGCAGGAATATTCTTTAAAATCCACTCTTCCAAGATATATGGCCGCACGGCTTCTATGATGAGTATTTTAGCGGTGAAGACGAATAGTTTTAAGCAGAAATTTCATTTTCAGCTGATGGCGTTCAGCTCATTTTTGTTCAGAAAAAATAGTTAATGTCAAGAGGTATGACTCTTATTTTTTTGGTATGTAATTGAAGACCTTAGAAAATGTTTTGACTATTTATTTTAAGGTATCCGACTACGTTCGGAACCGTGATTTTAAAAAAACGCATAAAGGGATAATTGTCATGAATACATGTATTAGAATACATGTATAAAATTGTTTTAAGGACATTTTGACAAAAAAATTTATTTAAATACAATATTTTGGCAAAAAATTAACTTAGAATAATTTCTTTTCCAAATGTTCTCCTTTCGTTAAAAATGCTTATATTATAATAATATTTTGTCTGTCTATAGCTCAGACCTCTGTACAGAGGCTCAACTAGAATTTTTGAAATATATAACTTAGAAGTGGGTTTATCCATGTTTTACGACAACAGAGGGGAGAAATTTTAAGAAAAAAACGCCAATAATTATTTAAATTGGTAGTAACTCTGAAAATAATGTGAATTTTTCAAAAACTCTAGTTGAGCCTCTGTAGAGAGGTCTGAGCTATATACAAGCAAAATATTATTATAATAGAAGCATTTTTCACTAAAGGAGAACATTTTTTTGGAAAAAAGATTATTCCAAGTTAATTTTTTGCCAAAATATTGTATTTAAATAATTTCTTTTTGTCAAAATGTCCTTAAAACAATTTTATACATGTATTCTAATCTGAGTGACACGAAATATCATGAAAATTATCCATTTATGCGTTTTTTTAAAATCACGGTTCCGAACGTAGTCGTATAACTAAAGTGGACAGTGTGTGTTATTAATTTTACATTTGAATATCTTTAATTAATTAATTAGCTCTAACTAATTAAATTTCCCAAAGTTGAGTATTTTGTTTATGTATATCCCTTAGTTTTTAATGTAGTGATTCAAAAAAAAAATATTGCATTAAAAAAACTGCATTAAAAGATAATCTGGTCGATAAGGGGTTAAGAAAAAAATACTAAAATTAAGAAGAGAAAAATAATTTATTGCTACCAAAATGGGAAAAAAGGGTAAAATTGACAAAAAATGACATAAACGAGGCTCGCTCTGTACAAATAGTAAATGATCAAATTCTCAATTTTTCAATTTTTATCTATTACGTTGCTATTCCTTTTTGAAATGACCTTCAGGATAAGAAATATTTTAATTTTTACAAAAACTAGAGCACTTTATCTTAGTTATGATATGAAATTGCTTAAAAAAACAGTGATAATATTCACTTAATGAACTGTAAATTTTGTAATAAAACAGTGATTGATAAATCTGAAGGTTAAAACACTTCTGTTGTCATACAAAACATATGCAAAAAAAAAAAAAAAAAAAAAAAATTTAAAAAATTTTTTGAGCAGTCGCCGTCCCCGTTTGAGTTTTTCGATAAAAACGCATTTTAAAGTTTGACATATTACGTAAAGTTATGGTATCTGTTTTTACTAAAAGACTTGCAGTTTTTGTTCTAGTGAATAGAAAATAAGAAACTTGGTGTTTTTATAAAGCTAAAAAGATGGCCTATAAAATAAAATCATAAAAATTTTTGTCAATTTTTTAAAAAAGTCATGATTTTAGGGTAGTCGGATACCTAATTTAACACTAGTTCAACGTTAGTGACCAATCGTCACTTGAATTCTTTCACCTATCAAATATTTGAAATACTCTATAAAATGTTATAATACCTGATCAGTGACAAGCTATATATCGTATCTTCTTACTCTTTCTCTCTCCCCTTCTTTTTAGCTAACTTGAAAGCTTAGACTATATAAAACAAACTAAATTTAAACATCACGGTTTCTTCTTCAGAGTGTTGGTTGTGAATAAACGCGAATTGGTGGCCTAAAGATTTCCGAAGAGGATTAATTGAAAGTTCACTGATAGATCTGTCACATTCTATATAAATTCTTACCGTTCTGTGCTGCTTAAGGAAACAAATTACTCCAATAATTTTTGACCCTATAATCTGGTTCCTGGATCTTTAATCGTATATTACTGGAATATTTATAGAGGCTGTTTAGAGACGTATCCTAGTTTCTTTGCAGAACTACATTATATACCATTTAAACAATTACTTAAAGTGTTAAAATTGTATATAGAGTCTAGAGTTCTAACAGTAAGTTTCTAATTCATTAATTGCTTCATGTATTTCCAAAAGCCTTAGAGACCTATGTCTAGAGCTTCAACAAATAGATTTCGGCCATTCTATTAGTTGACTTTCTCCCAATATTAAGATTTATATCGCTGTAAATGAATTACAACTCTCGACTTTGTAATAAATATTGTCTATCTTGCTAGGGAATTTCATTTCTATCGTTTCTCTATTCAAAAGTTCTCCGGAACTCTATACCTACTCCTGCTATAAGTTCTGGTACAATTATTATCTGTTGCACTCTTTTGTTCAGTTAAAGCTTTGACTGATTTAGAACAACATGATTGAAAAACAGTAGTTATCTGAAAAATATTTCAGATGATCTACAATGACAAAATTAAAAATTGTCTGCTGCATTTGAGTCAAAGCAGACGATCTCAATTTTTTTTTATCTACTTATGATCAGACTAGGTATAGTTTTGGAAAATCAGCAATTTAAAAGTATGTCCACTATAAAATTAAGTTATTTAAATTAAGAATGTTTGGGTTGCAGTCACCTCCTCGAACCATTCCTCGAAAAAGGCAGAACACCGAATGGAAAAATTCCAGACATAGTTTTTGAACAACTTCCTTTCAATCATCCGGTTACTGTAGCCTTCACTTCAGGAACCACTGGAATGCCCAAAGGAGCAGTTCATACAGCTGGGGTAAGGTATATTTAATCAATAATATAGTTTTCATAAATATAGTTATATCAATAATATAGTTTAATTAATAATATAGCTTTTGGTTTCAAATTATTAAAATAATGATATGTCTTTGGATACTTTATATTAGCTTGTTTGATATTATTTTGTAAATGTCCTGGTAAATATCTAGAAATTACACTGGTGTGCAAAACTTAAGCAACAGG